>WNGS01144886.1:64135-97238 GCA_020271785.1 Procambarus virginalis
TCATGCAATTCTGGCTCTAACAAACTTTTATTGTATTGTATGCTGTCAAATCAGTGAGGATCAATGTGTACTGGGGTTATGGGGGAAAGTCCAAGTATCTGTCTCCTTCAGAGGCTGTAGTATGTAGTCATACCTATAGTATGCTTTGTAAGTCTACTCCTGCCTGTGGGTATTGTGCATGAAGTAAATGTATATGCAAATTTTTTTGTGATGGTGGGTAAATAAAATATTATCAATTCACATGAGTTTCCTGTGCACCAGTGGGATTAAGTAAGTAATTATCAAAAGAAGGTACCAAGCCAGGGAGGCTATGTATCACCATCAAAAGCGCAGAATACTGTATTCAAAAAGGCGCTAAATATCACTAAGGATGCCAATACTAGAACAAAGGCGCATAAGGTGAACAACATCAAAGGCATCCGATTCACCAAGGATACTATCGAGGGAAAGGTGACCGCGAGGAACAATCGGGAAGCAAGACACACGCACATCCTGGAAGTTGGGACATTCAACAAAGTTGGCACAACCGTAAGAGGGACAATGCAGTTGGATAATAAGGAGCAGGGCGATGCTCCATTCAGTGCTCGTGAGTTAAACAAGTATGGCCAATATGTAACCTTGCCAGAGCCGTTTCCCACCACCGATTACAGTGGTAGGAAGGAAGGCCATGGAAACACATTACTTTTAAGAGCACGCAGCTTGTTACCAGTAACAGAAGACCAGTGAGCCTGCCAATGGGCATGGATCGAGGAATGAATAACTAGTGTGGGATTAAGCTGATCACCTCTATAAAAGCTAATCACAGTAAATTCCCTGGGAAAATTTGCATGCAGAGGGAACATAAGAGGGTCAAAAAAATACCAGAAAGAAAAAAAAGGAAGACCTTAATGGCAACTAGGAAAAAAAAAAGAGTAGTGTTTAGAACACCTTCGTATTGTTGAAAGGATTCAGAGAAATTGGTACAAAGTCTCAAGCAAGTAAATCATGCTGGCCATCGATCCACTTCTTTCCACAACATGTTTGTTTGCCCCCCCACCCTTTAGCTCCACCCATCAACCTTATCTCTTAACATCCCTACCACAGGCACTATTTCCCACTCTCCTAAAACCCTGCTTCACTAATCTCCCATCACATTTGATTTCTCATGCTTGTTTCTCTCACACCACACTCCTCAATGATGTACCCAACACCATCCTATCAAACCAGCATCCCACCACACCTTCCTGTACCTCTTCAGTGTATTTAAGTGTGAATATTTCAGTAACAACTTGGTAATGTAAACTTTTAATCCAGTTAACAGTGAAGAATATCAAGTTTTTCTGGTCTGATGTGCTACATATATGTAAATATATGATAAATATGGTACCTGTCCCTGGTACAGAGGGAAAAATGCCAGTGTCACATCAAATAGTTTAAATAGCACCGAATTAGTTTATTTGCACGGTTTCATAAAAATGGGAAAGATGGGGATGTCAGCCAGATTGTATAATTCAGACTCGCTTGCAGCAAGGAACAGGTAATTGATCCAGGGAGAAGCTATTCATATTCAGCACAGGATTAGAGGTACAATCCAGGCCAGATTGCAATAATTGGTTATGGCCCAACAGCAGAAATAAGAATGAGCTCACCACAAAACAGTTTGACAGTCATGAACAGCAATAAGAACCCAGTCAGTATTAGCTAGGCTCAGAGATTCAAAATTGTATTAGCCTAGAATGTGGGTAAATATCGGAAGGCATGAATGTTACTGAAGATTAATTTTCTGACTGATGAGATTTTTTTATTTGTATACTAAGCACTGTAAAGCCTCACATTTGTTCCGTCCTGATTTTTTGGTGTTATTTCGGTTTTAAATTAAAAACTTCCATTAGCATGTAAAGGTTACCATCATATTTGCAGTTCCTACAGTCTTATTTTGGTGTTGTTTTCTTGTATAGTATTTATGAATGTGGCACATAATATACTGTCTGTGTTTGACTGACACGTACTAGCCAGAGAAAGCACCAATCTGGTAGATTTATAGGCAAAAAATGATAAAAGTATATGCTGTGTAACTTAAAATCATAAATACCAACAGCAACAACTACAGTATAATACAATGTAATATTCAATACTGAAAATTATGAACCCAAATGACTTACCTCCAATGTGTAATATATTTTCATACACAGTACACATACACAGTAGTTATAGGGCAAGTAGTGTTTTGTTGAAATGGAAAAATATTACTATGGTCATGATAATAAAAAACTAAATATAAAGAAACATTTATATAAATATATATTAAAGTCCTCTCGTTCTTTCTAATGCCTGCACATACCTCCACAGTAACAGTACAGTATTGAGCAATGTAACACAGATGGTTTGGGCATGATGAACAAAAGAATGCAGACAGACTAGGGAAGAAAGTACCCGTATTAGAGTGAAGTTATGTGTAAGGTGAGAGGAAGATCAGGTAGATCGCAGGACATGGCAGACGAATATGTGAGAAAGTGGAGATTGACGGCATACAGCTCACAGGACAAGGTAGGAAATCAGACTGAGTGGCAGCAGTTTGAAGGAGTAAAAAGTGGTCGTACTGCAAATGGCAACTCATGAGAAATGAGGCAACTTGATCACAAGTTGTGGTGCCTCCATTAGACTGTAGGGTATGACATGAAAGGACAGGCACCCTTTTTTGTGCCGATCACCTATGATCTATCACCTCACCGAAGAAAATGAAAAATGGAAATACAGATGATGTGATAAAACATATATGGTAATATAACTTTTCAAAACACAAAATTGAGTGAAACATACAGAATAGTTCTTAAATAATGATTTGTAATTATGGGTAAACATTACTGTAATGTTCCTAAACCATAACATCTTTATCACAGTTCAAAAAGCAACACTTAAAATTATTTCTCAAATTCTAAGATGATAATTTCACTACAAATAAACAAAATGGCTGTGCACTGTTCAAACTAAAATAAGAATATATGCAAAAAAATTATCACACACATAAGAAATGACTCTAAAAGCAAACCATCTACTACCTGACCATATATGCCAATATATTGTTTGATCAAAACTCTATTCCTTTGCCTGCACAAAAACCAACACTTAAAAGCATGTACAGTATAGGAAAACAAAAAATTCAGTGTCTCTTTTTATATATACTATTCCCCAATTAACATAAAGAGGGATGGCCAATGACTTGAGCAGAGTACAACCAATTTTTACTTCACCGTTTCTATCTAAATTTTAAATTATTGATAAAGTACTGGGGTAACCTTGATCCCACATCAAGGCAGTTTTGTGAATTAAATACCAGTATTTATCAAAAGTAAATACCATTTGTCAAACCATATAATTTTTATTTGCAGACACCGAGTCGCAATAATGTGGCTGAAGATATGATGACCAAACCACACGCCAGAAAATGGAGAAATGATGATGCTTGGGTCCGTCCTGGACCATTATCAAGTCGTGTGATTCACACAATTTCATAATGGTCCAGGACGGACCGGAACGTTGTCGCTTCTCCATATTCTGACGTGTGGTTTGCTCATCCTTAATTTTTAGTTCTATGATTTAGAAAATTTAGTTCTTTGGACAAGTTGGTTTCTAACACAATTTTACATAAATTTTCAACATGCTATTTTGTTTTTCTTACCTACTTTCTTGTTTATAGGAAAATATTCAAAATGATAACTTTTTTGTGAATACAGTATAACTTTTTTGTGAATACAGTATATCAAACGTGCAATGTGTACAAGGGTCAATACACAGGCTCCTAGCTCGTATTGTATTGGGAAATTGTAGGATTAGAAGCACATCCCGGGCAGGAGTGAACCGTTTCATGGAGGAAAATGTCGCAATTGAAACAAAAAACTTGTCTGCATGTTCGACACACATAAACCTGTCGAAGAGAAAATAATTATAAGCATCTTTAACATACACATAGTATTTAAAAATAGCATTAAGGGATGAGGGGGAATGAAATCTTTCACAATTCCAATACTTTCACACACACACACACACACGCACACACACCCCCAATCAGTGAACAGGTGAGTTGTGTTATAAGCAGAAAACATCCTAATTCAACTTCAGGTGAGTAAAGAGTAAATGTCATAAGCGAAAATGCATAATGTAAAGAAGATAAAGAAATACAAAGTGGATCGGTGCTAGAGCCCATCCTTACCCTACTGTACAAGTGCCCTGGCAGAGAATATTTTTTCCTTCATAGCAATGTTTGCTGATGTAAAACTTTGGATAAGAATTTAGAACAGGAAGACTGTGATTGGTGTCAAAATGAACTAGACATCAAACTAATAGATACTGACTTGTAACTTATACAAATGCAAAGTTATGAAGATTGGCTCAGTAGTGAAAAGAGCTTTACAGCAGTGTGAACTGATGGGGAAGCAGATTTCTATATTGGAAAAGATTGCCTTGGAGTAGTCCCAAATGTAAGAGGCAATCATTAGTAGAATAATATTGGCAGCATATACCAGACTAGACAACGTCCAGATCGCCTTACGAAACTTTCCCAAAGTATTCTTCTAAGTGCTATGTGAACCCTAAATAATATCCACCTTTTAGTATGCAACCTTGGCATAGAACCCCTGCCACAAAAAGAAAAGAAGACTAGGAATGGGCTAAAGTCCTTCATATTTCCTCTGATAACAAGATGAGTCACACAACTGGAACAGAACCCTTTTGTTGCAACTGAACGAATGATGGACTTAGTTCTATTCAAGAAAGACTCCACTGTATTTTAAATTGGATCATTAAAGAATAATTAGATGATCAAGATGAGAGCTAAGCCAAAACTTAAAAGGTTAAAGCTAATCCACTTAAAACTGCAATAAATATTAGACTAAGCTGTAATACGTGTCGGAATGGGCATTATTCTAACCCATGTCTGTTGGAGACTGCTAATTAAAAATTGTAATAATAATAATTATTTTGGAATGCCAGATACAGTTGATTATCCACATTGATACATACACCTACCTCTCATGTGCAAAGAAACTAAAAATCAAAATACAGCACAGTACTTTCCTTTAAAGCCATAATTAAATTTGATAGAAAAGACCTCCATGCCTCAGTAATTGTAGAGCAAGTCAGATATGTTAACCTCCTAATTTCAAACCCTAAATTGGGCTGAGTGCCTGGTGTGCTCCAAGCAACAGCCTGTTGGACCAAGCTCTCACAAGTTGAGCCTGGCCCCTGGCTGGGCTCCTGAAACCCTCTCCAAGTAGGCTCCAGGCATGCTCTCACAAACAGCAATTATTGTCTTGAGTGATAGTTGGTTAAGATGATCTCTGATTGGTCCCCAGATACGTTATAGCCACAATGTGCTAAAAAAAAAAATGAGCTTTGGGAATTTCGAGATGGGTGATGTGTTTAGCATCATTGGAGTGCTCACGTGTTAATAAGCCTAATAGGCTTCTTGTCCTCAGCAATAAGAAACACACACATGGAAAAAGGGATTGCAGACAAATGTAAAACAGAACCAGGTCTATTCTATAAATTCCTAAACAACAAATTACAGGTAAAGGATAATATTCAGAGGTTGAAAATGGGAAATAGATTCACGGAAAATGAAAAGGAAATGTGCAAAACATTAAACGAAAAGTTCCAAAGTGTGTTTGTACAAAATGAAATCTTCAGGGAACCAGATACAATAAGAATTCCAAAGAACAACATACAGCACATAGAGGTGTCTAGAGAAGAAGTGGAAAAAATGCTCAAGGAGCTAAATAAGAACAAAGCAGTTGGTCCAGATGGAGTTTCACCATGGGTTCTGAGAGAATGTGCACCTGAGCTCAGCATTCCTCTTCAACTGATTTTTCAGGCATCCCTGTTTACAGGAGTTGTAGTTGATGTGTGGAAAAAGGCTAACATAGTTCCAATCTACAAAAGTGGAAGCAGGGAAGACCCCTTAATTATAGACCGGTATCATTGACAAGTGTAATAGTCAAAATATTGGAAAAAATAATTAAAACTAAATGGGTAGAACACCTGGAGAGAAATGATATAATATCAGACAGACAGTATGGTTTTCGATCTGGAAGATCCTGTGTATCGAATTTACTCAGTTTCTATGATCGAGCAACAGAGATATTACAGGAAAGAGATGGTTGGGTTGACTGCATCTATCTGGACCTAAAAAAAGGCTTTCGACAGAGTTCCACATAAGAGGTTGTTCCGGAAACTGGAAAATATTGGAGGGGTGACAGGTAAGCTTCTAACATGGATGAAAAATTTTCTGACTGATAGAAAAATGAGGGCAGTGATCAGAGGCAATGTATCGGACTGGAGAAATGTCACAAGTGGAGTACTGTACCACAGGGTTCAGTTCTTGCACCAGTGATGTTTATTGTCTACATAAATGATCTACCAGTTGGTATACGGAATTATATGAACATGTTTGCTGATGATGCTAAGATAATTGGAAGGATAAGAAGCTTAGATGATTGTCATGCCCTTCAAGATGACCTGGACAAAAGTATATGGAGCACCACTTGGCAAATGGAATTTAATGTTAATAAATGCCATGTTATGGAATGTGGAATAGGAGAACAGACCCCACACAACCTATATATTACGTGAGAAATCTTTAAAGAATTCTGATAAAGAAAGAGATCTAGGGGTGGTTCTAGATAGAAAACTATCACCTGAGGACCACATAAAGAATATTGTGCGAGGAGCATATGCCACGCTTTCTAACTTCAGAATTGCTTTTAAATACATGGATGGCGATATACTAAAGAAATTGTTCTTTAGGGAGGGTTGCCGGGGAAAGGGAGGGTTGCCGGGGAGCCTCTGGGTCTCACCCAGAAAATGGCGTTTCATTACATTCAACGCTGGTTTTCTGGAGGCGGAGCCCCGTCGGCTCCCCGGAGCTAACTACCCACAGAGGAATGTCAAAGGGACGAAACCGGGAGGCGGACACCACGCACCCCCCACAGAAGTGAGACAACCGGCAGCAAACGCGAACCTAAGGCGTCCTAGCCCCGAAAGGGCCCAGGAACAACACGAGACAACAAGCAGCAAGGCCCCAGAACGAACACCAAAGATCCGTGCCCGAATGACAGCAAGGACACGCCGCCCAGACGGCAGCAAGAGCAGCGAAACCACGAACGCCACGAGCATGGGGAAAGAACTCAGGCAGGTTAGCCGCAAGAACACGGCTGACAACCCAGGACACCGTCACCGGCGAACAGGGAAGAACGGAACCGGATCAACTCAAAACGCGCCCCTGACACAGATGCCGTGGCACGCAAATAACAGCGGAGGGCCGCCACTGAACACAAAATACGACACACCCCGGCCTGTGCCAGAAAAGATGGAGACTGCTGCCACCAAACAACCAAAACGCTAAAACCGAAGGAGCAGAAACCCCCAGCGGAGGAGCAAGAAGCCCAGCGACCCGACCCCCAGAGGCAAATGCCAACAGGAAAAAGAGCCGACGAAAAAACAAACCGGAACCGAAGGGGCACCACCAACCGAGGAAAAGACAGAGCACGCTGGCTAGAGACCAAGACGGTGCAAGCGGCGCACGAACAGGCCGGAGGTGAAACCGCACGAGACAGCTTACTAACGGTGCAGAAGCAACACCAAGACCGAAAGCAAGCTAAAGCGGCTCCTCCAGCGGCGCACGAAAAGAGGCGACAGCATGTGGCAAGACGACGGCCCCCATACCCCCACCAGAAAACCAAGCCAACGCTAACAACTGCGGCCACCTAAGAAGGAACAGAAGGAAAAGGAAGGACTGCCAAAATACCCCATACTGCCGCCAAGAAGAAGTACGCAGGTGGGACACCTACCACGAAGCCACTCGATCACCAACCGGAGGCGAGACCGCGAGGCAGAATGCAAGAAGCCCCAACAAGGCCCCTCCGAGCCCAGGAAAAGGCGGAGGCGCGTGAAGATCTCGGGCACGACCACCGAAACCCAGGCGGCACAAGGAGATGGAACGTCTGCCGAACAGAAAACTCCCCAATGCAAGCAAGCCAGCCAGGAGATCAGAAACGACGGGTCTGACGCGAGACATCGCAAGTCCCCGAAAAGCCAACCGGCAAGGCAAGCCAGGAAAACCAAAGAAGGCATAAGGGTTGCCTCCAGAAACAGTACCTGAACCAAGGGGTATGAGCAACTGAAACAGACCAAGACAAATAAGCGCATCATAGGACACAGGCTGAAAGAACGCCCAAGAAGCTAAGGAACGCATGTAAAACACCCCTGCGGCAGAGGAGGAAACAAAGGGAACGCACAAGGAAGGGAAGCGGTAGAAAACCGACCCCCCCCCCACAGCAGCAAGTGCAGGCAAAACTGACCAAAGGAGATGCCAGGAAAGTGACTGGGGAGAGGCAGGACAAAAGAGTTGAAGCACAAACCCCAGGAAACAACCATGGGTGGACAATCAGGCAGGGACAGAAACCCCACGCACATGGGAGGGCCAAGCCCGGGACCCGATGACCACGAAAAACAACAAGCAAACCCCCATACGCAAACCCTAGGTATAAAACAGCAGCAAAGTGCCACACCACAACCGGACACAGGAACAAGAACACGCCACCGTGAAACACGTTACCAATGCACACGTGCAGCAGCAACAGGCACCACAACATGTAAATAGCAACTCGCTCCTGCAAAGGCAGAGAATGGTGCAGGCAGACCCCAGACAGGGCCAACGGAGACACGACAGAACCCAGCAGGCCCAGGAACCTACACACCAGGTGACTGACGGCGGAGAAACCTGCTCGATACCTGCTGGATGGGGTTCCGGGAGTTCAATTTACACCCCAAGCCTGGCCCAAGGCTAGGTTAGACTTGTGAGAGGGTGGTCCAGCAGGCTGCTGCTGGGAGCAGCCCGCAGGCCCACATACTCACCACAGCCAGGAAAGGCCGGAAACTCTATTCGAAAACAGGCTAGTGTACCCTGGAAGTTCACAGATGTACCGGCAATATGGCGTATGCTCGCAGTAAGGACGTGTAACAACAGCAGACCTCCGATGGTTATACACCGTTCCCCGATTGTGCCCATTGCACCACTGCACTCCACTGGTACTATCCCGCAAGTTCTTCCATATAGGCGGGACCCAAGAGCCAGAGCTCAAACCCCGCAAGCACAGCCAGGAGAGCACTACCAGGTGAGTACATAACCAGCACCACAACCCACACACCTCAGAACACAAAAGAGGTGGGTCCCCTGAATGACTCTAGCATGGGTTGGACATGCATGCACATGAGTGGGACTGGAAGGGTTGAAAAGGGACAGTCACTGGTGTGCGAACAGTTTCAGTCGTACATAAATATACCTAAATAAAGACAGGTATATAAACTTCCTCACATCCAGCACCCGGCCAAAAGACGCCAGACCATAGAAACTCATCTGTCGAACGGAGGCACGAACGTGATACGACCCAACAGTGCCCAGAAGACCCTGGGAGCACCGCCAGGTGAAGAAGCCAGAGCCGGACACGCAGGAGAGCAGGGTAGAGGCGAAGGAGGCGGCCCACACCCATGACACAGGGAAAACCTCTGCGTCTTCCCCACAGCTGGAATCCAGGACACCCCCGGAGCGAAGGGGCACATACCGGAGCAAGGGAGAAGAACGAGAGGCGAAGCACTCGAGAAAAAGGGGCGCAAAACACCAGCACTGAAACACACCGCTCAAACCAAAACAAATTCCATGGCGCATGCGCATGACACGCTGGCCGAACCGCACAACCCGCTCTGCGGGAAGGCGCCAACCAGGACTACTGCACTAAAAAAGTAGCCAAAAGAGGAAGCAGTAACAACAAAACCGGCCAACGAAGCGAAGACAAAGAGCCCAAAGGGAACCCAACTGGGCCACGAGCAGCCCAACTGGGCTACAAGTAGCCCAATACGGCGACCGGACTAGGAGCCGACAGACGTTCCAATAATATGGGAAGTAGCGAGAAGTAACCCTCAAGAACACAGAAGCAACAACCAGTCCCGAAGGCACACAAAGGCACAGTCGCATCCGAGACCAGGAGTCACGTAGAACCCCAAGAACGGGGAAACATGATGAAGACACCGTCCCAAAAAAGGGGGAGCATCCACCCACAGGACAGAACCAACCGACTCGAAGTCCAAGGAACTGAGCCCAGGGAGGGGCCGAAGCCCAACAACACGTATGGCGAGTGGGCAGGAAAAACCCCACTCCGCGTAACCACAAAACCCCACCTAGAGGGGGAGAAAAAACCCCCACAGGGTCCTACGGGGCCAAGGCCCCCAAGTCAACCCCATCGATGCGCTTTGGCCTGCTCTGGGGAACGACGCCCGCCACTGCCCCCGAATGAGAAGGCAGGAGGCAAACTGGGAGTCCCTTACCCAGCCCAGCCCCGGGAACCTACACAACAGGCCCCGGGGCCGAGCCGACCCACAAAGCCCGGCCGTACCAGAAAACTGGGGCAGCCGCGAAAATACTAAGGAAGGGAGCCCACTGGCAAACTCTTACAACACGGCTGGAGGAACAGGCTCAAATGCCCCCGTCACTACCCGGAAGGGGAATTCCCCGAGACTACCCGAATCTCAAAACCATCAAACCCCGCCCCGAACCCACAGACGGTAAGGAACGGATGTAGGCAGGAAGGGGGGATCAGGGGAAAGACAAGGAGGCGTGGAAGGAACCGAAGCAACCAACTCCCCAAGTCCCAACATGAACCAAAACGGGCAGCCCCGGGGCTCCGGGGAGCAAACAAATGAGAGCGTTGCCACTGCCAAGGCTCAAAGGCAACACCCCTGCTGCCGGCACCCGCTTAGTCAGCACAACTGGGTAACCGAGCCACAACGAGCAACAAAACTCGCAGGACTCCGGTTGAAGGTGTCACCGACCCCACAGGCAGCAGACGGAGGCAAAACAGAGTCACCCTGAGACAAGGAGTGAGAGCAACCTCAAACTCACTGGAAGCGAGGGGGGACTCTGGTGTCACATCCATCGGACCCGCACGCCCCCAGGGGTTTCCCAGGGTCCCGAGCGTTACTATAAGAGGACTCGCGCTCAGGTAATCCCAGGCAGGGTACTGCTAACTGGCGCCCAAAGCTACCAAACAACTTTCTAAGAGCTGAACCCCGGGACGTGTACCTCACGGGACCTAGCAGGGGGAATCACCAGAAAATACTCAAAACACAAGGAACACAGGGGCAGAACGAAGGCCTACGCTCCCAATGTAGAAAAGGAAAAAGAAAACCCTTCAAAGACATCGTACCCAAGAAACAGAGCCGGGCTGCCATGATTGTTGGATACAAGCGCACATACCCTGCCCCCACCTTGCAAAACTTCCCCGTAACCTAATGCGAACAGGAGCAGACACCAGAGCACAAAGAGCGCCGAAAACCAAGCATAACGGCACTAGCAGGTGCATAACCCAGTGAACTTGTGGATGTGGCCAGACCAAGACCCCAAAGGCAGTACTTACAGGGACCTAGGGAAGGGAACCCTAGGCGCAGGCAGCCCAAGTACTGGATACCTCACTTCCAGCTCACGCATCACCTAGAAGACAGTCATCACACTCTAGGTACAGTGTCGAAACAACTACTGAGGCCGGATCACACAACCGGTCAGGGAGCTTCGTCCGAGCGACAGCACACTTGGATTTGTGATCCTGTGGTCGTCCTGGGATCGAATCCCAGGCGCCGGCGAGAAACAATGGTCAGAGTTTCTTCACCCTATGCCCTGTTACCTAGCAGTAAACATAGGTACACTGGGTGTTAGTCAGCTGTCACAGGGCTGCTTCCCTGGGGTGGAGGGATGGTCGAGGACCGGGCCGCGGGGACACTAAAGGCCCGAAATCAGTCTCAAGAGTAACCTCATCATCTCTCTAGATAACCGGTGGCCTATAGCATCAGCCGAAGAATTGATGGGTGGATAGCTGGCGTGGAGTGTCTGCGTCCCCCTGCCCCCCTCCTGGGGAGGGGGAGCTGCAGCAGACAGCGAGCGCGGGTGTACGTATGTGATGTCATGCTACGTTTGCTGTAATTTTGTTTGGGGAGTTCTATCACTAGTTCGCTTTTTGGTATGCAATTATTACACCAGAATAGGGGTTTGTTTTGGATGCTTACCTTTCTGGATGCATTTACCCTTGTATGGCAAACATAGAATGCTTCCAACACACAGGGGGTTTCTTACAGCCATTGCTCCCCTTGCCTCCCTGAGGGGTCCAGGTTCTGGCCGTGGTCCCCGGTACTTCCTAGAACTCCATACCATGACTGATGCCAAAGTCTGACATTAGTCATATCGGCCTGGTAAAGCTCCGGTTAGCCGACGGGGCTCCCCCAGAAAAAAAAAAGAGCCGAAGAAAACACAAGCCCCAGAACGAAGGGGCCACAACAAACCGAGTGAGACGAGAGAAAAAATAGAGCACCCAGTTCAAAGACCAGGATGGCTCAGGCAATGCAGAGCAGTTCAGCGGCGAAACACACGAGACAGCTGATGAAACGGAGCAGACGTAACATCAATACGAAACAAGCAGGAGCAGCTCTGGCCAGTTGTCCGTAACGATACGATGGGACAAGCATCCGACAGAAGATGACAGTTCGTAAAACCAGAAATGAAGGCCAAAACAACCCTATCAGAGACCGAAGTACACCTATTCAGTGATAAGAAAAACCAGGAGGACTGTGTTATGATCTCAGCCTGCAGGAGAAACGAGTCTCACCCTTTGAGAGTTATTCAGCAAGCCTGACCTAACTGGAAGGTCCAGGAATTATAGAGGCGATAACACAGATGTAAATAGTGTGTTGAATTTATATAAAAGTTTGAGATTATGGGCAATGAACTAGAAAACAGATAAATGACTTGTTGGAAGATGTGGACAAGTTACTGGAGGCGTGAGGCTCGCTTGTGGAGGGCGATGACCTCACTTGAGGCCAGACATCGCAGGGGAGAAGCCGCGCTTCGTCGAGCTCCCGCCAGAAGGGACCCCTAGCGATATTATCTCCAAGAGAAGAGAAGGTGCAGACGTTCCAGCTGTTGAGTCGAGCTGAGGACGTGTGGTCTCAAGTCCTGGACGGCGAGGAGAGAGTATTAAGCCGCCCAGTGACAGTTTTGTGGGCTGTGACAAGCGCCCTGGTCAGACGTTGTCAGAGGGAGAAGCGCCCTCGACCAGATAATCTGTGGTAAGCCCGATTTAAGCCAGTTCATAGTGTTTGCTTGTAGTTGGTCGTGTGCCCAGCGACAGTAGCGATGTTTATTTTCAAATTAGAAATGTTTTGGTATGGCAGAAAGCCTAAAATAAGAGAGTGAAGTGGGAGGAGCGCGGAGCGACGTCCGTCTTCTCTGAGCGCTGGCGGGCAACTGAAGGAGCCCGGCTCCTGAGGGAGGAGGCCCCTCCCAGCGTGAGTGAGGCTCGCCCAGCGAGGTGGCGCATGGACTCGCCCACGGGGGAGTCCACTCTCATTAAATGTAGAGGACAGATAGAGATTGGAGACAAAGATGTTGTATGATTAATTTTGTTTATGTGTTAAAAAGGGAAACAATTTATTGGAGTGCAAATGGGTTGCAGGTTTGTCTTTGGGGAAGAAGTTGCTGAGGACTTGGAAGCCAGCACAGAGGGAGTGGTTGATGAGACTCCAAGGCAGGGGAGGAGAGGACCCCGAGCTATGAAGAAGCAGTGAGGAGGAGTGTCACGTGCTTCTGCAGAGGTGGTGAAGTGCCACAGTTATTCGAGGAAATTTATGGTGCAGCAGCCAGGAGAGCTGTGGATGACCCTAGTAGGAGTAGGGAGGCACCATAGTTGTTCAAGGAATCTTCATGGTAGCAGCCTGGAGGAGCTGCAGAGGATCCTGGTGTTTAAGCCCTGAGGAACCTGAAGTTGTCAGGGTAGTGAAATAGTTCTAACTGATCACTTGTATGGAGGTGAGAGTGTTTGTCATTAGCGTGAACGACGCAGTGAGAGGTGAGTGATCGTTTGCCATTTATGTGCCAAGAAGTGTATATTGAAGTTTAGAGTTACAGACGTAGGCAGGAGTACCTACAGATATATATGTATTCTAAGACTGATAGAATGGTCGATTGATTCGTTGTGTGGCACGGATCATTTATACTGATATATATATATGTATGTTATTGCTTTCAAATGCTGATTTGCCTTATATGTGTTTATAGGTATATATATATGTATACATTCTCTTGATGGTAGTGTAACATTATATTGTAAGACTTAATCTACTTGAGGAGGTTGATAATACCAAGAGATAGGATACCACTTAGCAAGCTGAGGATAGAGTTCTGATGGTGTTGGAGTGCAACCTGATTATAATAGTACAGAGTATAGGATTCATCATTATTATTATATGTATGCGTGTATTGTTATGTACTTCGTCCAGTAAATGTATTCAAATTTGCTGGTGTTTGCACTTGTCCCAGTGAGGCTTCCCAGGAAATAGTAAAGAAAGAGAGAGAGAGAGCAAGAAACAGGAACCACTGCTGTGGACAGGGTAAGACAGAAGTCTAGTAAGACAAAGGGGATTGAGGAGGTCATATTCCATAAGGAGAGAGTGGGGAGTCACAGCGGCTCGAGTGGGTGTGTGCACGTGACAACAAGGCTGCGTGTTGGAGCCGCATCCCCTAAACGTGTGACGTTGAGCCCCTCTCCAAGAGCCAGAAGTGCCTAGTGTGATCTCCTAGTGAAATATGAGCATTTGTCGAGTTGTGGGTTGGGTGGTCCGTCAGCGGTAACACCACCAAATCCACCACCGCAACAAAATTGGGGGCCTGTGTCCGGGAGAGTGAACTGACACACCCACACCCTGTCCAAGAGTGGATTTGTACACCCTTGCTGAAATAGATAAACTGTGTGACCGCAGGTGTATATTCTCTCTCTTGGGAAGACTCACAGGACAAGATGGATAAGGTGCAAGCATTTGTGGAATCAGGCAAGCCTGAGGACTTGGAAGGTTGCACGAGGGATCAATTAAAACAGATAGCAGAAAAGTGTGGCTTTAGGTTGAAAGCATCTAAAGTGGCTGGGATGAAGGATGAGATCCTTAGGCAGTTAAGAGCCAAAAGCGAAGCGGCAGAGCTAGGAGCCCAGAGAGGAGCTGAAAGTGGAAAGGAGGATGATGGGCAGGATGAAGTGAGATCCCAGGGATCGAGTAGAGTAGCCGCAGTAGCAGGAGTAGCCGGAATAGGAGCTTGGAGAGATTCCAGTTAGAGCTCCAGATGCAGCGAGAGGACAAGGAGAGACAGTTCCAGCTGGAAAAGATGAAATTAGAACTCCAGATGAAAAATGAGGCAGAAAACCAGGCTGGAAGTAGAAAAGAGAGAAAACCAGAGTAAGGGAACTGGAGTTGGAACAGGAGAAAGAAAAGGAGAAAGCAAGACTAGAGGTCGAAAAAGAGAGAACAAAACAAATGGAAATAGAAGCGAATAGAACCTTGGCTGAGCAAAGGATCGAACATGGGTTGCCAGAGAGCACCACCCAGGTATCACGCTCACCAGATGTTAGGGTTAGGGAGAAGGACATTCCCTTGTTTGTTCCAGAAGAGGCAGAGAGCTTTTTCGAGCACTTTGAGAAGGTGGCCAGCATCAAGGAATGGCCACAGGAGGAATGGGCCCAGCTGGTCCAGTTAAGATTGACCGGTGCAGCCAGGGAGGCTTACACCCAATTGTCTCTAGAAGAGTGCCAGGATTATGCCACAGTAAAGAGCAGCATATTGCGCTCGTTCCAGTTAACCCCAGAAGCTTATAGGAAGCGTTTCAGAGAGATGATCAAAGTTGGAGCATGTACGTTTGCTGAGACAGCAAGGGATCTGGAAAGACGATTCCAGAAGTGGATTGAAGCTGCTGGAGTTGGATCTTACGCTGACCTGAAGCAATTGATGGTCATGGAGAAGTTCTTGGAGATGATGCATCCCGAAACAAAGTTCAAGATCCAAGAAGCAGGGATAAAGGAGGTGAAAAATGCCGCAGATAGGGCGGACATGATTACGGAAGCATATAAGAGCTTGAGGGAGAACAGAGTGAAGAATGAGGTGAGACGCAGCAATGGCAGATCCAGTGGAGCCTGGGGAGGAAGAAATTACGAAAGACCCAGAAGAGTCTGGGGTGAGAAGAATTTTGATAAATGGGCAGATAAACGTAAGTACCCTAAAACTCAGAAGAGTAGGTCGCGCACTTCGTCTGAAAGTGAAGATGAAGGAGCTAAACGAGAGACAAATCATTATCCAGGAAATCAAGAGTCCAGTAAAGCCCCACAGAGTGCAAGTAGTGTACCTGGCCCGAGGAACTCTCATGCGAGTGGACAAAGTCAGAACCACTCTGGTACATATAGAAGATACTTTTCCCAGGTGAGATGTTACAACTGTAACGGATTGGGTCACGTGATGCGAGATTGTCGGCAGGGCAAGAGAATTGTGACCCTGGCCATGTGTGACCCCCGAAGTAAATATACTAATGTGTTCCGAGACAAACCACAGATGGTGAACTTAGTGAACGAGAGGTATAGGCCGTTCATAAGTAAAGGTTGGATCAGTATAGGAGGCCAACCTGAGGTAGAAGTTGGTATCTTAAGAGATACCGGAGCTAATCAGAGCGTGATTGCGAGAAGCCTGATTGGGAATGATCGACGGTTAGCTGGCAGGAGAAAGATGAAAGTATATGGGTTATTGTCTGAGAGTGACATGCCCGTTTGTACTGTCCAGCTAAGGTCGGAATATGTGTCGGCGGAGGTGATGTTGGGAGTGTGCCCCGACATACCTGTTCCAGGAGTCCAAATGATCCTGGGGAATGACTTGGGCGGGACAAAGGTGTTGCCAAGAGTCATAGCGGAGACTGTGCCAGAGGAGTGCCCAGAAGGCCACGGCACGGGTGGGACACCTGAGAGTGTGAACCTGACTGACATCCGAGGAGATGAGTCAGGAGACCGCCAAGCCATTGAGTACCCTGTCTCGGTAGTGATGAAGGCAGAGGTGGCCGACGAGGAAGACGCTGGAGAAGATGAGACAGTGTCTATTCAGCCGGTAGAAGATATCGACGTAGATATAGCGTGGCTGTTTGATGAAGGTCCAGCTCAGGAAGATGAAGTCTCGGTGAGGCCAAAAGTGAAGATGGCCCAGCCAAAGAAAAATCATGTGAAGAGAGCGAACCTGAGTAGACCCCAGCCTGCTGAAATTAAGGGTCGGAAGGTGAATGCAACTGTGCTGAGCAGAAGTGAGGAAGGATGTGGACATACTGAGGACGGGAGTAGAGCGTCAAGTGGTCCACGAGCACAGAGGCATTTGGATAGTAGAGTTAAGTTGTTTGAGATGTCAGGAGTTGACATGTTTCACAGAAAACGCGGAGGAGAGATAGTGAAGAAGAATAATAGCCGAGAAAATGGAAGGAGAAGAGACAGTATGTGTGGAGAGATGCTTACGAGCACTCTAGGAGAGGTAAAGCAACATGTACGATCGAGTGCTGTTGGATGTAGTACAGGGCTCGGAGAAACTTCCAGGGAACAAAGAAGAGTTGAAGGAGAAGAAATGGAGTTGTATAGAGGCGAGAAGTGTGGGAAGAGGATGATGATACAAGCATGGAGGAGTAGAAGAAAGCCGAGGACTCGATGGAAGTCAAACAGGATGAGGTCTCGGATAAATGAGGAGACGAAAGGGAGGATCGTCGGTGAAGACGAGGGAGTGAAGTATGATGGCAGGAGACGAAAGTATAATGGCAGTATATGGAAGTGTGAAGACGACAGAGGAGGTACAGACAGTAGATGTCTGACTCTGGACGTGAAGAGAAGAAGACAAGGAAACGGAGGGTGGAAACAATAAGTAGAGTTGACCGATGGAGTGCAGGCGTCCAAGGAGGACAGCCTAGCCAAGAGGTGTCAGGGAAGTCAAATCGTTTGTGAGAAGATCATGTTTCGGGCGAGTTGTGAGCCAGATGTTGCAAGGTGCAATGAAGTAGTTGTAGACTCTGAAGAGTACGTAAGCAGATCAACCGGTCGAACCAATCGGTTGGAGAACGAGACAGTGTGGTGGCGGATGTATTATCCCGAGCTTTGCCACTGGAATAACTCTCAAAAATAAGGGGAGGGGAGTGTTATGATCTCAGCCTGCAGGAGAAACGAGTCTCACCCTTTGAGAGTTATTCAGCAAGCCTGACCTAACTGGAAGGTCCAGGAATTATAGAGGCGATAACACAGATGTAAAATAGTGTGTTGAATTTATATAAAAGTTTGAGATTATGGGCAATGAACTAGAAAACAGATAAATGACTTGTTGGAAGATGTGGACAAGTTACTGGAGGCGTGAGGCTCGCTTGTGGAGGGCGATGACCTCACTTGAGGCCAGACATCGCAGGGGAGAGGCCGCGCTTCGTCGAGCTCCCGCCAGAAGGGACCCCTAGCGATATTATCTCCAAGAGAAGAGAAGGTGCAGACGTTCCAGCTGTTGAGTCGAGCTGAGGACGTGTGGTCTCAAGTCCTGGACGGCGAGGAGAGAGTATTAAGCCGCCCAGTGACAGTTTTGTGGGCTGTGACAAGCGCCCTGGTCAGACGTTGTCAGAGGGAGAAGCGCCCTCGACCAGATAATCTGTGGTAAGCCCGATTTAAGCCAGTTCATAGTGTTTGCTTGTAGTTGGTCGTGTGCCCAGCGACAGTAGCGATGTTTATTTTCAAATTAGAAATGTTTTGGTATGGCAGAAAGCCTAAAATAAGAGAGTGAAGTGGGAGGAGCGCTGAGCGACGTCCGTCTTCTCTGAGCGCTGGCGGGCAACTGAAGGAGCCCGGCTCCTGAGGGAGGAGGCCCCTCCCGGCGTGAGTGAGGCTCGCCCAGCGAGGTGGCGCATGGACTCGCCCACGGGGGAGTCCACTCTCATTAAATGTAGAGGACAGATAGAGATTGGAGACAAAGATGTTGTATGATTAATTTTGTTTATGTGTTAAAAAGGGAAACAATTTATTGGAGTGCAAATGGGTTGCAGGTTTGTCTTTGGGGAAGAAGTTGCTGAGGACTTGGAAGCCAGCACAGAGGGAGTGGTTGATGAGACTCCAAGGCAGGGGAGGAGAGGACCCCGAGCTATGAAGAAGCAGTGAGGAGGAGTGTCACGTGCTTCTGCAGAGGTGGTGAAGTGCCACAGTTATTCGAGGAAATTTATGGTGCAGCAGCCAGGAGAGCTGTGGATGACCCTAGTAGGAGTAGGGAGGCACCATAGTTGTTCAAGGAATCTTCATGGTAGCAGCCTGGAGGAGCTGCAGAGGATCCTGGTGTTTAAGCCCTGAGGAACCTGAAGTTGTCAGGGTAGTGAAATAGTTCTAACTGATCACTTGTATGGAGGTGAGAGTGTTTGTCATTAGCGTGAACGACGCAGTGAGAGGTGAGTGATCGTTTGCTATTTATGTGCCAAGAAGTGTATATTGAAGTTTAGAGTTACAGACGTAGGCAGGAGTACCTACAGATATATATGTATTCTAAGACTGATAGAATGGTCGATTGATTCGTTGTGTGGCACGGATCATTTATACTGATATATATATATGTATGTTATTGCTTTCAAATGCTGATTTGCCTTATATGTGTTTATAGGTATATATATATGTATACATTCTCTTGATGGTAGTGTGACATTATATTGTAAGACTTAATCTACTTGAGGAGGTTGATAATATTAGGTAATACCAAGAGATAGGATACCACTTAGCAAGCTGAGGATAGAGTTCTGATGGTGTTGGAGTGCAACCTGATTATAATAGTACAGAGTATAGGATTCATCATTATTATTATATGTATGCGTGTATTGTTATGTACTTCGTCCAGTAAATGTATTCAAATTTGCTGGTGTTTGCACTTGTCCCAGTGAGGCTTCCCAGGAAATAGTAAAGAAGGAGAGAGAGAGAGAGCAAGAAACAGGAACCACTGCTGTGGACAGGGTAAGACAGAAGTCTAGTAAGACAAAGGGGATTGAGGAGGTCATATTCCATAAGGAGAGAGTGGGGAGTCACAGCGGCTCGAGTGGGTGTGTGCACGTGACAACAAGGCTGCGTGTTGGAGCCGCATCCCCTAAACGTGTGACGTTGAGCCCCTCTCCAAGGGCCACAAGTGCCTAGTGTGATCTCTTAGTGAAATATGAGCATTTGTCGAGTTGTGGGTTGGGTGGTTCGTCAGCGGTAGCACCACCAAATCCACCACAATCGCAACAACTGCGAGGAACTTCACACTGCTGCCAAGACAAAGCACGCCGGTGGGAGATTAATGAAGCCACCCGTGCTTCGCCCTGTTAAAACCAAAACAGGGCAGTCTCGGGACATCCGGGAAAGCAACCAACCCATCGCGTTGCAGCAACCAGAACCTAGCCTGCAACGCAGCTGGTGCCTGTACCCTCAAATCATGATTAGTAGCGAGGTTGAACTGGAGCATGTACCAACAACAAACATCGCACGACTCCGGGTCAGAAGACTCACTGACCCTACAGTGATTCTTCTGACCCGGAGGAAGCATGGCGGAGGCACAACCTGTGAATGTCACCCTGAGATAGGGGACAAAGCAACCATCAACCTTGCACGAAGCGAGGGAGGGGGACATCAAGGAGTCACAGCCATCAGACCACAGAGCCCCTATGGGGTTTCCCAGGGCCCTTAGCTTTGGTAACACGTAAGGGAAGCCCAGGCAGGGTACTGTGAACCAGCGCCCAAAACTACGAAGCAAACTTCTAAAGCTGAACCCCCAGGACATGTCCACTCACGAGGGCCAAGCAGGTGGTACCACCAAAAACACAGATATATAGAGGAGGAGGACCCTAAAGATAAAGAGGGAGCAACCAACCAAAGGCAGACCCCCCCACCTGGTAAGAAAAACAAAAACAAAAAAGAAAAACCCCGTAAGAGGACAATATACCCAGGCAGAACAGAGCCGGCCGCTAAATTAGGTGATAACTAGCTGCGCAATACCCTGTGCCCCTACCAGTGACGAAAACTACTTCCTACCCAGAGACAAACAAGGGCAACAAGACCCCAGCTGACTCTAAGGGTGGCCAAGTACCAAGCAGTAAAAGACACAGTGGAGGTAGAATCCAAGGTGATTTGTGGAAAGTGGCCCCAAGGGCAGTACTTACTGGGCACCTAGTGAAGGAAACCCTAGGCAGGCGATGAGTCACAAT
Organism: Procambarus virginalis; assembly: GCA_020271785.1. Lineage (NCBI taxonomy): Eukaryota > Metazoa > Arthropoda > Malacostraca > Decapoda > Cambaridae > Procambarus > Procambarus virginalis. The sequence goes on from WNGS01144886.1 coordinate 85,239, forward strand.
AACGTGGCTCAAGAATGTTGACCAGACCACACACTAGAAGGTGAAGGGATGACAACGTTTCGGTCCGTCCTGGACTATTCTCAAGTCGATTGTCGACAATCGACTTGAGAATGGTCCAGGATGGACCAAAACGTCATCGTCCCTTCACCTTCTAGTGTGTGGTCTGGTCAACGAAACCCTAGGCGCATGCAATCCAAGTCCCGTAGAATATTACTCCTGGCAACCAGGGCGTCTGACAGCTAAGTGGACAGTGCTTCGGATTCGTAGTGCTGAGGTTCCAGGTTCGATCCCCAGTGAAGGCAGAGACAAATGGGCAAAATGTTTCTTTCACCCTGATGCCCCTGTTACCTAGCAGTAAATAGGTACCTGGGAGTTAGACAGCTGCTATAGGCTGCTTCCTGGGAGGTTATCTTGAGGTTATCTTGAGATGATTTAGGGATTTTAGTGTCCCCGCGGCCCGGTCCTCGACCAGGCCTCCACCCCCAGGAAGCAGCCCGTGACAGCTGACTAACACCCAGGTACCTATTTTACTGCTAGGTAACAGTGGCATAGGATGAAAGAAACTCTGCCCATTGTTTCTCGCCAGCGCCTGGGATCGAACCCAGGACCACAGGATCACAAGTCCAGCGTGCTGTCCGCTCGGCCGACCGGCTGGGAGGTGTTAAAAAAAAAAAAAAAGAGGCCTGGTTGAGGACCGGCCCGCAGGGACACTAAGCCCTGAAATCATCTCAAGATAACCTGCTTGATACCTGCTTGATGGGGTCCTGCGCTCTGCACCAAGTGGAGCGGACCGCAGGGCCACATACCCACCACAGCCCAGTTGGTCCGGCACTCCTTGAAGGAAACAATCTAGTTTTCTCTTGAAGATGTTCATGGTTGTTCCGGCAATATTTCTTATAGTGACTGGGAGAACGTTCAACAACCGCGGACCTCTGATGTTTATACAGTGTTCTCTGATTCTGCCTATGGCACCTCTGCTCTTCACTGGTTGTATTCTGCATTTTCTTCCATATAATTCACTCCAGTACGTTGTTATTTTACTGTGTAGATTTGGGACCTGGCCCTTCAGTATTTTCCATGGGTACAGTATATTATTTGGTATCTTTCTTGTCTCCTTTCTAGTGACTACATTTGGAGAGTTTTGAGACAATCCCAATAATTTAGGTGCTTTATCGCGTCTATGTGTGCCGTATATGTTCTCTGTATTCCCTTTATTGAAGCAATCTCTCCTGCTCTGAAGGGGAAAGTACTGAGCAATACTCGAGACGGGACAACACAAGTGACTTGAAGAGTACAACCATTGTGATGGAATCCCTGGATTTGCAAGTTCTCGCAATCCATCCTATCATTTTTCTGGCTGACGCAGTATTTGCTTGGCTATGCTCCCTAAACGTTAGGTCGTCAGACATCATTATTCCCAAATCCTTGACATGCTGTTTTCCTACTATGGGCAGATTTGATTGTGTTTTGTACCCTGTATTATGTTTCAAATCCTCATTTTTTGCCATACCTGAGTACCTGGAATTTATCACTGTTAAACATCATGTTATTTTCTGCTGCCCAATCAAAAAATTGTTGATATCTGCTTGTAGTTTTTCAATGTTTTCAGCAGAGGTAATTTTCATGCTGATTTTTGTGTCATCTGCAAAGGATGATACGAAGCTGTGACCTGTATTTTTGTCTATATCTGATATGAGAATAAGGAACAGCTGTGGTGCAAGATGCAAGGACTGTACCTTGAAGTACAGAGGCTTTAACTGCGCTTGGACTCAATTTTATTTGATTGACTTACTCTTTGTGTTCTGTTCGACAGGAAATTGAGTATCCAGCGTCCTACTTTATCAGTTATTCCCATTGACCTCATTTTGTGTACTATCACTCCATGTTCACATTTGTCGAATGCCTTTCCAAAGTCTGTATATACAATATCTGCATTCTGTTTTTCTTCTAATGCCTCAGTGATTTTGTCGTAATGGTCAAGTAGCTGGGAGAGGCATGATCTTCCCGCTCTAAATCCATGTTGTCCTGGATTGTGGAGGTCATTAGTTTTCATGAATCTAGTGACCTGACTCATGATCACTCTCTCAAATACTTTTATTATGTGGGACATTAGTGCAACTGGTCTATAATTCTTTGCCAATACTTTGCTCCCTCCCTTGTGTAGAGTGGCTATGTACTCACCTAACTGTGCTTGCGGGGGTTGAGCTCTGGCTCTTTGGTCCCGCCTCTCAACTGTCAATTAACTGATGTACAGATTCCTGAGGTTCTATCATATCTACATTTGAAACTGTGTATGGAGCCAGCCTCCACATCACTGCCTAATGCATTCCATCTGTTAACTACTCTGACACTGAAAAAGTTCTTTCTAACGTCCCTGTGGCTCATTTGGGTACTCATTTTCCACCTGTGTCCCCTTGTTTGTGTACCACCCGTGTTAAACAGTATCTTTATCTACCCTGTCAATTCCTCTGAGAATTTTGTAGGTAGTGATCATATCTCCCCTTACTCTTCTGTCTTCTAGTATCGTGAGGTGCATTTCTCGCAGCCTTTTTTTGTAACTCATACCTCTTAGTTCTGGGACTAGCCTAGTGGCATATCTCTGAACTTTTTCAAGCTTCGCCTTGTGCTTGACCAGGTACAGGAGCCATGCTGGGGCCGCATACTCCAGGATTGGTCTTACATATGTGGTATACAAGGTTCTGAATGATTCCTTACACAGGTTCCTGAAAGCAGTTCTGATGTTAGCCAGCCTCGCATATGCCGCAGATGTTATTCTTTTGATGTGGGCTTAAGGAAACAGGTTTGGTGTGATATCAACTAGATCCTTCTCTCTGTACGTTTATGAACAACTTCCTCTCCCATCCTATATCTTGTGTCTGGCCTCCTGTTTCCACTACCTAGTTTCATTACCTTACATTTACTCAGGTTGAACTTTAGTAGCCATTTGTTGGACAATTCATGCAGTCTGTCTAGGTCATCTTGTAGTCTCATACTGTCTTCCTCCGTCTTAATCCTCCTCATAATTTTTGCATCATCAGCAAACAATGAGAGGAATGATCTATACCATCTGGAAGATCATTTACATATATAAGAAACAGTATGGGTTCAAGGACTGAACTCTGCGGGACCCCACTGGTGACGTCTCGCCAATCTGAGCCTCACCCCTCACAGTGACTCGCTGCCTTGTTACTTAGGTACTCCCTAATCCAATGGAGTACCTTCCCTTTCACTCTTGCCTGCATCTCCAGCTTTTGCACTAGTCTCTGGTGTGGCACTGTGTCAAAAGCTTTCTGGCAATCCAAAAATATGCAGTCTGCCCACCCTCTCTTTCTTGTCTGATTCTTGTTGCCTGATCGTAGAATTCAATTACTCCTGTGAGGCATGACTTGCCATCCCTAAAACCATGTAGGTGTTGTGACACAAAGCTCCTTCGCTCCAGGTGTTCAACTAGCATTTTTCGCACAATTTTCTCCATTAGCTTACATGGTATGCAAGTTAGGGACACTGGCCTGTAGTTCAGTGCCTCCTGTCTATCCCCCCTTCTTGTATATCGGGACTACGTTTGCCGCCTTCCAAATTTCTGGCAGTTCACCTGTTACCTGTGATTTGTTATACACCGTGGAGAGTGTCTGCTGCTTTCAGCGCATCTGGTATCTTCCCCGTATCCAAGCTCTTCCTTCACACTATACTGAGTGCCTGTGCTACTGGCACTTTGCATTTTTTATAAAAACTGAATTCCATGAGTCTGGACCCGGGGCCGAGTGCATGGGCATATTGTCAATTTCTCAAAATCTGCTACGCTCGTGTTGCTCCATTCAAGGCAGGGACGGAGGCATTTAAGCCGGTTTCTCCTGCCAAGGCTCCTGGGGTCCTTCCAGCAGGTCCCTTTCTTAGATCCTCTTTTCTTTGGATTCACCTTTTCTTCAAGGATGGAGAGCGTTGAGGATGGCTCTGTCCCAGATCCTAGTTTGGTGGATTCCGGGGTGTGGGGGGGGGGGGGTAGGCAGCCTGGGGTGCTTGGTTCCCCCTTTTGACCCTGCCTATCTGCTTTCTTCTGGACAGGGTAGCTGTTGCAAGGTTCAGGATTTTCGTACCCCCATTGTACGAATTTGACATGGGGTCAGCTTCACCCCCTCCCCCCACCCCCCGGTTCCCTTTGGGTTCCACGGCTGCGTCCTTCCTGAGGTTTTCGACCTCTCGAATTTTGCCTGCAGAGGTTCGGGAGGCCCTTGGTGCGTACCTCCTGTGAGACCCAGCTTCTGCATCGGTGCCTGACCCAGTCTCTCGAGTTTGGGTCTTCTTCGCCGTATTGGATATGTTACGAGGTGCTGGCATCTTCCTGGTTTGCGGATTGCCCTTTCTTTTCGTTGGGTGTGTGGCATACGTTCAGTCTTTCCTGCACGCTTGAGTAGCGGGAGCTCACTACGGTTTTACAGGTGTACTTCATTGACCCATTTGAGCATCTTAATGTGTGCTTGTAGGCCCCTGTGCTTCCTCGTGAGGTTGGTGTGCTTCAGTTGCATGTCCAGGTCCCTTCCCTTTTGGCTACCTTGGCTGCAGAGGATCTTCATGCTCGTGGGCACTTGGCTTCGGTCCTTCACTTCATTTCCCTTCTCGAGCTGTCCTTGGACTGGCATGGGAAGGATGTAGAGGAGTTGGCTGCCGGGTCGTCATCTGCCGTATTGACCTCGGCAGCCAGAGCGTCGGCGGCATTGCTTAAGCTATTTGCACCTATCCTGTTTCTTCCCCGTCACTTCGCCGGGTCTTTTTGGAGTGGGTGCGTTTGGGCGTGGTCGAAATGACCTTGTCCCTCAGGTGAGTTTCTCCCGTTTCCAGTGCTGAAACAACACTGAGCGGATCCGAGATTCATTCTAGACTTGTCCCATCTGAACCTGTCCCCAGGTCCGGCTTCTCTTGGAACCGGGTTCTTAGATTGCATCTCTGGACCTTCGGGATGTGTATTGGCACGTTCCTATTCATTCGGGGTTCAGGGACTGGTTAGGTTTCGTGGTGGGGCATCAGGTTTACCACTTTTGTTGCCTTTCTTTTGGGCTAAATCTGGCATCTCGCGTTTTCATGCGTCTTCCCCCAGGTCGTGGTTGCCTGCCTGCGTCTCCTAGATATTCAGGTTTTAGCCTACCACAACAACTGGTTGGTTTGTCCCAGCCAGTCCGCATGTCTGCTCGCCACAGGTTTGGTTCTTTCCCAGCTTGCCAGGTTCAGGTTCCTGGTGAACTGGACGAAGTCCCATCTGGTCCTGTCTCAGGTTTGGACTTGGCTGGGCCTTGTCTGGGATTCCTGGGCAGCGTCCTTGTCTCTCCCTCAGGCGGCATTGTTCCGACTGCAGTCTCGCCATCATCTGTTTCACGGGGGGTTTCCTGGGTCACTCACCGGTTGCTTGAGCAGCTGTGCAGAAGTCTGAACTTCACTGATTGTTTACCCGCTGGGTCGGGTTTGGTTGTGCTGTCTGTTCTGGTTCTTTCAGGACCATCTCTTCCACCACGCTCGTTGGGTTCGCCTCCCGTAGGCCTTGGGTCGGCTGCTGTGTCACCGGCTACCTTTTCGGCCTTTTCAGGGTTCGGTGCCATGGCGCCTTCTGGAGCCCTGCCTCGATGTGTTCAAGGATGCCTCCTCTTTCAGCTGGGGCTTTGTGAACAGTGCTCACCAGGTCAGCCAGGAGTAGTGGGCTCCGTCCTTCCGTCGGATTCACAAGACGGTGTGGGAATTTGCAGCAGTGTGGCTTGTGCTACGTCAGATTCGGCTTGCTCGGGGCTCTACGATCCAACTCCATTCGGACTGTGCTCCAATGGTTCATTGTCTCTGCGGTCCTCGCCTCTTTGGGGCTGGTCCTTTAGGTGGCTCTTCTGCGGAGTTCTCGGGGTCAAGCTATCAGTGCAGTTCATATCCGTGGGGCGTGTCCAATGTCTTGGCGGATGGCCTGTCAAGATTCATTCCCCTATCCACAGACTGGGCAGTTGACGCCGACTCCTTCAGTTGGCTCTGCCAGATGTTCGGGCCTGCAGAGGTGGACTTCTTCGCGTTGCCATTGTCGAGGAGTCTCCCGGTCTATGTGGTGCCCTTTCCCGGCTGCGTGGCCCAAATTAACAAAATCAAAAAAATGCTAGAAGGCAAGATGTTTATTCTGGTTGAGCATTGGAGAGCAGGGAAGAGTTGAGAAGGCCATGAACAGCTGGTTGATACCTGGTTGATGGGGTTCTGGGAGTTCTTCTACTCCCCAAGCCCGGCCCGAGGCCAGGCTTGACTTGTGAGAGTTTGGTCCACTAGGCTGTTGCTTGGAGCGGCCCGCAGGCCCACATACCCACCACAGCCCGGCTGGTCCGGAACTCCTTGGAGGAATAAATCTAGTTTCCTCTTGAAGATGTCCACGGTTGTTCCGGCAATATTTCTTATGCTTGCTGGGAGGACGTTGAACAACCGCGGACCTCTGATGTTTATACAGTGTTCTCTGATTGTGCCTATGGCACCCCTGCTCTTCACTGGTTCTATTCTGCATTTTCTTCCATATCGTTCACTCCAGTACGTTGTTATTTTACTGTGTAGATTTGGGACCTGGCCCTCCAGTATCTTCCAGGTGTATATTATTTGATATCTCTCTCGTCTTCTTTCTAGTGAGTACATTTGGAGAGCTTTGAGACGATCCCAATAATTTAGGTGCTTTATCGCGTCTATACGTGCTGTATATGTTCTCTGTATTCCCTCTATTTCAGCAATCTCTCCTGCTCTGAAGGGGGAAGTGAGTACTGAACAGTACTCAAGACGGGACAGCACAAGTGACTTGAAGAGTACAACCATTGTGATGGGATCCCTGGATTTGAAAGTTCTCGTAATCCATCCTATCATTTTTCTGGCTGTCGCAATATTTGCTTGGTTATGCTCCCTAAACGTTAGGTCGTCAGACATCATTATTCCCAAATCCTTTACATGCTGTTTTCCTACTATGGGCACATTTGATTGTGTTTTGTACCCTGTATTATGTTTAAGGTCCTCATTTTTACCGTACCTGAGTACCTGGAATTTGTCACTGTTAAACATCATATTATTTTCTGATGCCCAGTCGAAAACTTTATTAATATCAGCTTGAAGTTTTTCAATGTCTTCAGCCGAGGTAATTTTCATACTGATTTTTGTGTCGTCTGCAAAGGATGATACGAAGCTGTGACTTGTATTTTTGTCTATATCTGATATGAGAATAAGGAAAAGCAGCGGTGCAAGGACTGTACCCTGAGGTACAGAGCTTTTAACTGCACTTGGACTAGATTTTATATGGTTGACCGTTACTCGCTGAGTCCTGTTTGACAGAAAACTGAGTATCCAGCGTCCTACTTTACCGGTTATTCCCATTGACTTCATTTTGTGTGCTATCACGCCATGGTCACATTTATCGAAAGCCTTAGCCCAACAGCAATGCGAGTAGTAGTACAGAAGTGGAGTCCCAACTTCAAGGAGCACAAAAGTTTTAAATTCAGGTATGCAAAGAAAAAGAGGGATCAGGATTTATTCCATTAGACAATGGACTGCTAGAAAAGTGGGGTCCATTGGTCAAAACAAAGTACCTTCAAACTCAGGTAGGTAAGTAACAGTATGAAGCCTCTTCACTATACATGGGAGGCTTGGAAATATTGTTATCTTTGGTGATAACTATTTGTTATAATTACTTGCTTTACTTGGTGAGAATCATGTGACTAATTTAATATACAAAACTTACTTTTTTATCTGCTGTAGAATCTGTGAATAGCTTTTGGCACCCATAGCAACTCTTAGCTGAAATATCCACTGCTGATATTTCCTCAAAGTGTTTCAGTGGGAAGAGATGTCTGTAACAAGAATTTTTAGGATCTAGATTATTCAAATATTTTAAGACTTTTGCATGTTAATTTGATTAACAATTAATAGCACTGTGTTTATAAATACTGTATATAATTTATTTAAAAAATTATAACAAATATGCAACACAGATTAAAGGTTCACACCACTTCAATATTATGTGACATTTTCCGATTATCTGACAATCGGCCACAAAATTTTGGAGAACTTGACACCAGTATAGTCCAGTTAATGTTATGCAGAACCTCATTAATGTTAATAATTTACAGTATACCATAATTAGTATAAGAGGCAAGTTTCCTTACCTATATGATCGTGCCAGATGTGGTGCTGTAACTAACATGAGGCCACACACCCGACATTCAGCAGGAAGATCACAGTACTTGGCTGTGCACTGGGGGCAGTAATAGCCACGAGTGTTGAGAGGCGGTAAATCATCCAAGTGACTGAAACATAACCAAAATTATATCATTACTCTTAGCGTGTGTCTATTTACACGACACTGCTAAGCTTTGATGGAACCATATACAGCTTTAACTGTTCCAAGCAATACTGCAGATTATTCATAATGTACTGAACAAGTAAATTGATTTGTTTTTAATTTCAGTAGAATATTCCACTATGACAGCAATTGAAAAACCAAATAAGTGTGTTAATGCAACGTACAATATATTTTAAACACTAACACAGGATATTTATTCGAATGTCACACCTTCAAAAGTTCCCACAATATGATTAACATTAAGACTTATTTGTGAAATTCAAAGTAAACAAATTGACATTATATATATAATTTACTCATTCCCACTGGCTTCACTTACCACATGCATAAAGCAGGTTTAGCATCAGCATTAATCTGGTGTGGGAAGCCAACTTTGATGAGTGTATGATCCATTTTAACAGAGGCAGGCGGGGGCTCCAAGTGGTCATGGATCAATTCCTTCAGGTGGAGATCATTAATACACACTGAGAAAGAACCTCCAGTGTCTCTACTGATGTCTTTGCAAACATGTAGCTCTGCTGCAAGACCTACCACTGACACTCGGATATTTGCATCCTTCACTTTCTGGAAAAAGAAAGTAGCAAGTAAAGAAATTGAGAAATTAGGGGCTGACAGAAACTAACTACTCGACAACAGTCCCAGATTTTCAAATGTCCAGTCTTACAAAGAGCCCATCATCATTCCCCAATCAAAACAAAATTCTAAATTTCCACATTGTGAACAGTGTTACTGATACACTATTTAAATATAACTAAGAAAAACTCCTAATAATGGCTAATAAGAAGAGAAAGTGTTGATGGGGCACCAGTGCCCCATCAACACTTTCAACACTATAGTACTGAGCTTATAGGAAATCTGGTTCAAGGTAATGAATGCCATTTAGGAATGCATACCATTCATAAGTTGGGGACTGCCATTATATGTTAATGATTTAAACTATAAATTTATTTAAATACTAATATGACATTTCAAAAAGCAATGAAAACTCAACTGGAACCTGATCTAACATCACATGTAGTAGAAGGACATTGATATGTCAAACGACTGAATGCAACAAAGTCTCTCTCCAATTAAGAAATGTTGACAATCACATTTAATGTGCTGACCAAATTAAAATAAGACGTGGACCATAAATGTCCTTTATACACTCAGTTGCTCCCTACCTTGAGGATACCTTGAGGTGCTTCCGGGGCTTATCGTCCCCGCGGCCCGGTCATCGACCAGGCCTCCTGGTTGCTGGACTGATCAACCAGGCTGTTGGACGCGGCTGCTCGCAGCCTGACATACGAGTCACAGCCTGGTTGATCAGGTATCCTTTGGAGGTGCTTATCCAGTTCTCTCTTGAACACTGTGAGGGGTTTGCCAGTTATGTCCCTTATGTGTAGTGGAAGCGTGTTGAACAGTCTCGGGCCTCTGATGTTGATAGAGTTCTCTCTCAGAGTACCAGTTGCACCTCTGCTTTTCAACGGGGGTATTCTGCACATCCTGCCATGTCTTCTGGTCTCATGTGATGTTATTTCTGTGTGCAGGTTTGGGACCAGCCCCTCTAATATTTTCCACATGTAAATTATTATGTATCTCTCCCGCCTGCGCTCAAGGGAATACAGATTTAGGCTCTTAAGTCGGTCCCAATAGTTTAGATGTTTTACCGAGTGGATTCTAGCAGTAAAGGACCTCTGCACGCTCTCCAGGTCAGCAATTTCACCAGCAGTGAAAGGGGCTGTCATTGTGCAGCAGTACTCCACTCTAGAGAGCACAAGCGTTTTGAAAAGTGTCATCATCGGTATAGCATCTCTAGTGTGAAAAGTTCTTGTTATCCAACCTGTCATTTTTCTTGCAGTTGTGACGGCTACTTTATTGTGTTCTTTAAAGGTAAGGTCTTCCGACATGAGTACACCCAGATCCTTTACATTGCCTTTTCGTTCTATGTTATGATTTGCCTGAGTTTTGTACGTGGTTTCCGTTTTTATATTTTCATTTTTTCCATAGCGCATGAGCTGGAACTTGTCTTCGTTAAACACCATATTATTTTCTGTAGCCCATAGAAAGACCTGATCTACATCTGACTGGAGGTTCGCCGTGTCCTCTATGTTGCCTACTCTCATGAAGATCCTAGTGTCATCTGCAAAGGATGATACAGTGCTATAGGTTGTGCTCTTGTCTATGTCCGATATGAGGATGAGAAAAAGTACTGGAGCAAGCACAGTACCCTGGGGGACTGAGCTCTTAACGGTTGACGGGTTGGATTTTATTTTGTTGACTATTACACATTGGGTTCTGTTGGTCAGGAAATTGTAGATCCATCTGCCTACTTTTCCGGTAATTCCTTTTGAGCGCATTTTATGGGCAATAACACCATGGTCACATTTATCAAAAGCTTTTGCGAAATCTGTGTAAATTACATCAGCGTTTTGTTTGTCTTCCATAGCATCTAATGCCATATCATAGTGGTCCAGCAACTGCGACAGGCAAGAGCGCCCTGTTCTGAAACCATGTTGTCCGGGGTTATGGAGATGCTGTGATTCCATGTATTTTGTGATCTTACTTCTTAGCACTCTCTCAAAAATTTTTATGATGTGCGATGTTAGTGCTATCGGTCTGTAATTTTTTGCCTCTGCCTTATTTCCTCCTTTATGAAGTGGTGCTATCTCTGCTGTTTTTAGTATATCAGGAATAACGCCAGTATCTAGGCTTTGTCTCCACAGAATGTGAAGGGCCTGCGATAGTGGTTTTTTACAGTTCTTGATGAATATGGAGTTCCAAGAATCCGGGCCTGGTGCGGAGTGCATAGGCATACTGTTTATGGCTTCTTCAAAATCCAGTGGGGATAGGGTGACGTCTGATATATGATTTGATGTTGGTATCATATCCATGAAAAATTCATTTGGGTTATCGATCTTTAGTGCGTTTAATGGCTCGCTGAAGACAGAGTCGTATTGCTTCCTCAGTAGCTCGCTCATTTCTTTGTTGTCATCGGTGAAAGTTCCATCTTCCTTTCGCAGGGGCCCGATACTAGATGTGGTTTTTGATCTTGATTTTGCATAGGAGAAAAAATATTTCGGGTTTCTCTCTATTTCACTGATGGCCTTTTGCTCTCTTTCCCTCTCCTGCGTTTTGTATGATTCTTGTAGCTTGAGTTCAATTTTTCCTATTTCGCTACCTAACCTTCTTCGCCGTTCCTGAGATAGGGTGCGACTCTCAAGTTGTACCGCGATTCGTTTTCTTCGCCTATATAGGGAACGACGTTCTCGTTCCAATCTGCATCTCTTCCTCTTTTTTCTTAGGGGGATGCGGTTTGTACATATTTCTAGTGCTACTGAGCTTATTTTTTCCAGGCACTGGTTCAGGTTCGCATTTCCTAGCTGTTCTTCCCAGTTTATTTCTGTGAAGTCCTGGTTTATTTGCTCCCAGTTTATCTGTTTATTATTGAAGTTGAATTTGCTGAAATCTCCTCCACCGGGAATCTGGACTGGTTTTGAAGGTCTATTCCCCATGGTTGTCATAACTTCAATTAAGTTGTGATCTGAGTAACAGGTATTTGTAATCATTATGTTCCTGATCAATTCATCATTATTAGTGAAAATGAGGTCCAGCGTGTTCTCCTTCCTGGTTGGTTCTACTATTTGCTGGTTTAAGGCAAACCTGTCGCACAT
>WNGS01144889.1:9518-19518 GCA_020271785.1 Procambarus virginalis
GGAAAGAGATGGTTGGGTGACTGCATCTATCTGGACCTAAAAAAGGCTTTCGACAGAGTTCCCATAAGAGGTTGTTCTGGAAACTGGAACATATAGGAGGGGTGACAGGTAAGCTTCTAACATGGATGAAAAATTTCCTAACTGACAGAAAAATGAGGGCCGTAATCAGAGGCAAGGTATCGGATTGGAGGAATGTCACGAGTGGAGTACCACAGGTTCAGTTCTTGCACCAGTGATGTTCATTGTCTACATAAACGATCTACCAGAGGGAATACAGAATTACATGAACATGTTTGCTGATGATGCTAAGATAATAGGGAAGATAAGAAACCTAGATGATTGTCATGCCCTTCAAGAAGACCTGGACAAAATAAGTATATGGAGCACCACTTGGCAAATGGAATTTAATGTGAATAAATGCCATGTTATGGAATGTGGAATTGGAGAACACAGACCTCACACAACCTATAAATTATGTGAGAAATCTTTAAATAATTCTGATAAAGAAAGAGATATAGGGGTGGTTTTAGATAGAAAACTATCACCTGAGGACCACATCAAGAACATTGTGCGAGGAGCCTATGCTATGCTTTCTAACTTCAGAATTGCTTTTAAATACATGGATGGAGAAATACTAAAGAAATTGTTCACGACTTTTGTTAGGCCAAAGCTAGAATATGCAGCGGTTGTGTGGTGCCCATATCTTAAGAAGCACATCAACAAACTGGAAAAGGTGCAAAGACATGCTACTAAGTGGCTCTCAGAACTGAAGGGCAAGAGCTACGAGGAGAGGTTAGAGGCATTAAATATGCCAAAACTAGAAGACAGAAGAAAAAGAGGTGATATGACCACTACATACAAAATAGTAACAGGAATTGATAAAATCGACAGGGAAGATTTCCTGAGACCTGGAACGTCAAGAACAAGAGGTCATAGATTTAAACTAGCTAAACACAGATGCCGAAGAAATATAAGAAAATTCACTTTCGCAAACAGAGTGGTAGACGGTTGGAACAAGTTAGGGGAGAAGGTGGTGGAGGCCAAGACCGTCAGTAGTTTCAAAGCGTTATATGACAAAGAGTGCTGGGAAGACGGGACACCACGAGCGTAGCTCTCATCCTGTAACTACACTTAGGTAATTACACTTAGGTAATTACACACACACACAGTAAGTCACTGGAGACGGGAGACCTACCAGAAATATGGAAGACGGCGAATGTGGTCCCAATATACAAAAAGGGCGACAGACAAGAGGCACTGAACTACAGGCCAGTGTCCTTAACTTATATACCATGCAAGGTGATGGAGAAGATCGTGAGAAAAAACCTGGTAACACATCTGGAGAGAGGAGACTTCGTGACAACCCATCAACATGGGTTCAGGGAGGGTAAATCTTGCCTTACAGGCTTGATAGAATTCTACGATCAGGTGACAAAGATTAAGCAAGAAAGAGAGGGCTGGGCGGATTGCATTCTCTTGGATAGTCGGAAAGCCTTTGACACAGTACCGCATAAGAGGCTGGTACATAAACTGGAGAGACAGACAGGTGTAGCTGGTAAGGTGCTCCAGTGGATAAGGGAGTACCTAAGCAATAGGAAGCAGAGAGTTACGGTGAGGGGGTGAGACCTCCGATTGGCGTGAAGTTACCAGTGGAGTCCCACAGGGCTCTGTACTCGGTCCTATCTTGTTTCTGATATACGTAAATGATCTCCCGGAGGGTATAGATTCATTTCTCTCAATGTTTGCGGACGACGCCAAAATTATAAGAAGGATTAAGACAGAAGAGGACTGTTTGAGGCTTCAAGAAGACCTAGACAAACTGAAGGAATGGTCGAACAAATGGTTGATAGAGTTTAACCAAACCAATTGTAATGTAATGAAGATAGGTGTAGGGAGCAGGAGGCCAGATACAAGGTACCATCTGGGAGAGGAAATTCTTCAGGAGTCAGAGAAAGAAAAAGACTTGGGAGTTGATATCACGCCAGACCTGTCTCCTGCAGCACATATGAAGAGGATAACATCAGCGGCATATGCCAGGCTGGCCAACATACGAACGGCATTCAGAAACTTCACTTCACAATATTAACTGGGAATCTGAATTTAATAATACACAGGATATAAACTCATTAACTAACCTCTTTCTCTCCAAAACTCTAAGCCTCTACAACACTAACTGTCCCCTCCTTACCAAACAAGTAACTGATAAAAGAAAAAATAACCCGTGGCTCACAAGTGGCATAATTAAATCAATCAACAAAAAACATGAATATGAAAAGAAATTTAGGATTGGCTTTGTTACAAAGAAAGTAGTTAAGAGGTACTCATCAGTGCTTACCAGTATCATAAGAAAAGCTAAACTTTCATATTATGAGACTAGATTCAAAGAAGCAAAAGGCAACATGAAAAGCACATGGAATACCATCTCTAATATCCTAGGAACTAAACAACACTCCCACAACCAGATAACACTATCTAAGGATGGCCTTACACCGTCATCTGATTTAGAAATGGCGAATGAATTTAATAGCTTCTTTTCATCGGTTGGTGCTAACCTTGCAAGTAAAATCCCACAGACTCAGACACATATCAACACATATCTCTCAGGCAGCTATCCAAACTCTCTTCTCCTTTCACCAGTCAGCCCGACAGATGTTGTGTCCATCATACACTCACTAAAAACCAAAGCTGGGAACATCAGTGAAATCCCATCCATTGTATACAAGAGCGCCTCCCATGCCCTTGCGCCACCTATAGCTCTGCTGTTCAACAAATCCCTTGAGTGTCATACCTTCCCTGATATCCTTAAAAAGCAAGAGTAACGCCAGTTCATAAAGGAGGTAATCCGGCAGACATAAACAATTATAGACCAATATCAAACCTACCCATACTATCAAAAATATTTGAAAAAATTATCTACAAACAGCTCTACTCCTATCTCGTAAAATTCGACATTCTTAGCCCCTGTCAGTTTGGCTTCCGCTCCCAAAGAGTACCAACGATGCAATTATTAGTCTCCTTGATATAATTTACTCAGCCCTTGACAAAAATGAGTTTCCGATTGGACTCTTCATTGACCTGAGAAAGGCCTTTGATACTGTTAATCACAATTACCTCTTACGTAAACTCCATCATTATGGAATCCGAGGCCATGCACTGGACTATATCCAATCCTATCTTAGTGATAGACACCAATGTGTAGCCATCAATAATATAACCTCTCCCACTCTACCAATAACCGTTGGAGTGCCACAGGGCAGCATCTTGGGACCTCTCCTATTTCTTATATACATCAATGATCTGCCTAATGTCTCTAACATTCTGAAACCTATTTTGTTTGCTGATGATACTACCCTCATCTACTCTAACCCCAACCCACATACACTAAATAATGTTGTTAATAATGAACTAAAAAAAGTCCACTTATGGATGTCAACCAACAAACTAACACTTAACATAGAAAAGACCTACTACATCTTATTTGGAAGCAAATCTACAAATGCAATTCAGCTTCAGATAGACAATGTAAACATTAGCAATAAAAATGATGGAAAGTTTCTTGGCCTATTCCTAGACAAGAGACTCAACTTCAGTACCCACATACAACACATAACTAAGAAAGTCTCTAAAACAGTTGGTATACTCTCCAAAATCAGATATTATGTACCTAACTCTGCTCTCATCTCTCTATATTATGCACTAATCTATCCCTATCTTAACTATGGTATCTGTGCATGGGGTTCAACCACTGCAAACCACCTCAAGTCCATCATCACCCAGCAAAAATCTGCTATCAGAATAATAACAAATTCTGCTTTCAGACAACACTCAGCCCCCTTGTTTAACTCCCTAAACATGCTAAACATAATCTCACTCCACAAATTCTCTTGTGTCAACTACATTTACAAAACCCTGTTCTTAAATGCAAATCCTGCTCTGAAACTCTCCTGGACAGATGTAATAGGACCCATTATCACCACACCAGAAATAAATATCTCTTTGATATCCCCAGAGTCAAACTTAATCTGTGTAAACACTCTATGCAAATAAAGGGACCCAGTCTATGGAACTCACTCCCTATTGAATTGAAAAGCTGTCCAACTTTTGCGTCATTCAAAAACAATACTAAAAAGTACCTAATTTCATCTTCATAGTTTTTTACCTTTTGCTTTAAAATTGCACTGTATCTATTGCTACCCAATCTCCCAATCTTTATGTACCCAATCTGAACATCTTTACCATTGTGATCATTGCTGTCTTCTTATATGTGCTGTCAATCTGCTGTATGGTGTCTATTAATCTTGTTTAAATTACCAATCAAGCTGTCAATGTAATCAATCAGAGCTTTAATATACCAATGTGCTTTAATATACTTACTAATCTCTCTCATCTCATTTTTTTCTTGCAATGTATTTGTTATCATTTTATTAATTCTGCTAGAATTTACCTACTTAAAATTATCTGTTAGATTAAGGACCTGCCCGAAACGCTGCGCGTACTAGTGGCTTTACAAGATTGTAAATACTATGCTATGTATTCTCTCTAACCCAATGTACCTTCTTGTATATAAATAAATAAATAAAACGGTCAAATGCTGCTTAAAATAGAAACTTGAAGGTTATAGTCAACTTAAATGTTATGAGACTGGCGGTCAACCTTGGGGACGTCCACCCACCCTGTCTGGGGGGGCACCAGACACCCATTTGGCCTGAATTTACCTGATTACATGGGTCTCTAGTGGTTCCAGCGAGTAACAGAAAACCGCCGGCTCCGTGGCCGAGTAGTCTACACTCTACGACAGTCCTCGTAGAGCTGTAACTATATACACGTAGATGCCATAAGGCCCAAACAGTGTGCTAGAGTATGGGGGGGGGGGTGTAGGGATATCCCATATTACCTCTCCCAACAACACGGGATATCCTGTGTGGGACGCCTCCATACACTTTCTTTTGCCATTTTTTATTATAGTCATTAACGCATTCTAGGGTGCCTGTATCCTCATAAACATCAAGGACTTGTTTGTCTTTTGGAGGCTTGCGAAGCCTGTACATCCGCTAGCTTGCTGTGTCACGGACCCAGTCATGTTGACTAGTCGGTTATGTCGCTCCTGAAATTGAAATTCCAATAAGGTTATTGAGGTAGAATATACACAATGGGATGAGGTAACTCAAGCTATCCTCACCCCCGTTCAGTACGACGTGTTCCTACATATATAGACACACATCACAAACAATAAACATATTACATAACATTCTGAGTGATAAACATATATATTTTTTCCTTTTACACAAACACGTTCAGGCGGTTGGAGGTCATCAGTTCTCTTATCCGCAGATCCTTCCAAGTTGTAGATACGCGTTCTGGCCTAATGTTTTTTCCTGAAATAGGATCCATCAAGCCTTTATGCTTGATGGATAACGCTATGCGTACTATGTGAGTACCATGCACTTACTATGCACGTACTATGCATACTATACGTGTACTATGCGTAGTATACATGTACTATGTGTACTATGTGCGTACTATGCGCGTTGCCCGAAACGCTATGCGTACTAGTGGCTTTAGGTATTGTATGTACTACCTCTATCTATAAATCCAACATTATGTTTGTAACTCATCTCCAATGTATGCACATTTACCTGAAGCAAAAAACTAATCGAATCTAATCTAATTACCACAAGTACTTGCGCAACCCGCACGTCTTTCCTCAGTCATGGCGGCTTTGTTTACATTTGAGTTTTTGAGCACCAATCAAGCCCTACGAAGTTGTTTATAACAACAACGACCTTGGATTGTGATATAACTGCAAGCTGATAACAACATAGGGAACTGCAGGAGCCTATACAGAATTTCTTTCACCCTGATGCTCTGTTCACCTAGCAGTAAATAGGTACAGAACAATATCGCATCAACCGTTCTCGTCTTATAGCGACTGTACGAGAGAGAGTGGGGGGGGGGGTGATATTTCATCCGGTTCGAATACCTCTTATCGGCACACCCCAATTCTCCAGCCACTTGGTCTGGTCGGTAGAACGACGGGCTCGATTTTTTTTTTGCAGGTCGGGGTTCGATTCCCGACGGTACAAGTGATTGGGCGCCTTCTATTCACCCTGGCGAATCTCTGCTCCTTGTCCTCATATCCCAGCTCCTTGTTCTCGTATTCCAGCTCCTTGTTCTCGTATCCCAGCTCCTTGTCCTCATATCCCAGCTCCTTGTCCTCATATCCCAGCTCCTTGTCCTCATATCCCAGCTCCTTGTCCTCATATCCCAGCTCCTTGTCCTCATATCCCAGCTCCTTGTCCTCATATCCCAGCTCCTTGTCCTCATATCCCAGCTCCTTGTCCTCATATCCCAGCTCCTTGTCCTCATATCCCAGCTCCTTGTCCTCATATCCCAACTCCTTGTCCTCATATCCTCCCTTAATTGTCCTCATATCCCAGCTCCTTGTCCTCATATCCCAGCTCCTTGTCCTTATATGCCAGCTCCTTTTCTTCCACCTTATGCCTCTGTTCACCTCGTAGTAAATAGGTACCTGGTAGCTAGTCAACTGTTGTTGTGGGGGGGGGGGGTAATTGATATTAGGCTAACAACAGCAAAAATCACAACAGCTCACAAATTGACGTGATGTCCCGTTTTCTATCGGCGGGTCCTCGGGTAGGTTAGGTTCGGGCGAGGTTAGTGCATCAGTTTAGTGACGACAGGTTGGATAACAAGAACTTTTCACACTAGAGATGCTATACCGATGATGACACTTTTCAAAACGCTTGTGCTCTCTAGAGTGGAGTACTTCTGCACATGACAGCCCCTTTCACTGCTGGTGAAATTGCTGACCTGGAGAGCGTGCAGAGATCCTTTACTGCTAGAATCCACTCAGTAAAACATCTAAACTATTGGGACCGACTAAAGAGCCTAAATCTGTATTCCCTTGAGCGCAGGCGGGAGAGATACATAATAATTTAGACGTGGAAATAGTAGAGAGGCTGGTCCCAAACCTGCACACAGAAATAATATCACATGAGACCAGAAGACATGGCAGGATGTGCAGAATACCCCGTTGAAAAGCAGAGGTGCAACTGGTACTCTGAGAGAGAACTCTATCAACATCAGAGGCCCGAGACTGTTCAACACGCTTCCACTACACATAAGGGACATAACTGGCAAACCCCTCACAGTGTTCAAGAGAGAACTGGATAAGTCCCTCCAAAGGATACCTGGTCAACCAGGCTGTGACTCATACGTCAGGCTGCGAGCAGCCGCGTCCAACAGCCTGGTTGATCAGTCCAGCAACCAGGAGGCCTGGTCGACGACCGGGCCGCGGGGACGCTGAGCCCCGGAAGCACCTCAAGGTAACGATGTGGCTGGCGTGAGGCGTCACCCTGGGCGGCCGAGATCACCCACCAGCCTTGAAGGGCCTCGTTATACTTTTGTGTCTTGGGTAAACACGTTTGGTTCTGCGCGGGACCTAAGCCTCCGGCTGACCCAGAAACTTTTACTTGTTTCTTTTAGGCAAAGAATGAGTATTTAT
Source organism: Procambarus virginalis (assembly GCA_020271785.1). Classification (NCBI taxonomy): domain Eukaryota; kingdom Metazoa; phylum Arthropoda; class Malacostraca; order Decapoda; family Cambaridae; genus Procambarus; species Procambarus virginalis. The sequence goes on from WNGS01144889.1 coordinate 17,041, forward strand.
GAGTCATAAATACTCATAAATGCATACTTATGAAGGCTCTTCACCTCGACCAACTTCCACAAGCTTCTGGGAAAGGATAAGCAAATTCCTCCGTGTTGTGTACGAGCTCCTCATGGTGGGGACTGTCAGGTGGCCGGTCAGCGTCTGCGGCCGTCTGCCGCAGGAATTGTTGTGGTGGCCGGCTGTCTGCACCCGACACCGGTCTGTTCTTATGCGCCGACACAGACCCGTAGGGTGCTGGTGCTGGTGGAGCCCTTGGGGCGTGAAGCAGTCGTGGACGTCATTAAGAAAAGTTTGGCAAGAGCGGGGTGTCCAGCACAGAGGGAGCCTCGATGGGCCAGACCTGACAACAGTCACAAACCTTCAGATGGAGTCACTCTGCAACCTTGGAGGGGTGGTAAACAGGTCGTGTGGGCCCCACATTGTCTGATACTGATATCAGCGGTCCAGTGGCTCTGGTGGTGGTGGTTCTGGGCCATGTTAGAGACCCTGGAGGTGGTCCCGAGGCCACTACTGACACTGGTGGTGGTCCAGAGGCCACTACTGACACTGGTGGTGGTCCAGAGGCCACTACTGACACTGGTGGTGGTCCAGAGGCCACTACTGACACTGGTGGTGGTCCAGAGGCCACTACTGACACTGGTGGTGGTCCAAGGCCACTACTGACACTGGTGGTGGTCCAGAGGCCACTACTGACACTGGTGGTGGTCCAGAGGCCCTACTGACAGCAAGGGCCCAAGCCCGGGCCCCTGGGCCACTGAGACTCGTGTCTATGGCCTCAGAGACCCTTAAGGACCCGGGGTAAACTGGCACGATAATAAATAAATCAATAAACCCTTGGTAAACTCTGAATGTAAACCCAGTCGGGTCGTTCTCCACTCACAGTCAGGGGTCCCGGGTTCGATCTCCCGGAGGGTCGGAAACGGTTGGGCACGTTGCCTGTGACCTCATGGCTCTGTTAACCTAGTAGTAATTAGGTACACAGGAGTTAGTCAGCTTGTTGTGGGGTTGTGTCCTGGGGGCCGAGCAGACAGTGTTCGGATACATAGTCCACAGACCGGGTTTGATTCCTGGCCGAGGCAGGAACCATATATGCAAAGTTTCTTGTACCTGATGCATCTGTTCACCTAGCAGAAATAGATACCTGGGAGTTAGACAGCTGCTCCCTGGGGTGTGTTTGAGAGAGAGAGAGAGGAGAGAGGGAGAGAGAGAGAGAGAGAGAGAGAGAGCGAGAGGAGAGAGAGGAGAGAGGGGGGGGGGGGGGGAGGTGGACAGAGAAGCCACATAAGTGAAAAACATGAAATATTAAACTGCCGGATAGCAGTTGGCGGGTCCGCGTGCCGACCAGGTGTGCAGGAGTGGGGGGGAGGGGGAGTTTGCAGGTGCGTGGCGGGTCTTGATATACGTTTAAGCCACTGTAAAATGTATCTTGCATATTACTGGGAACGTGACGATACGAAGAAAGAGCAGGCTCAATCTCTGGGAAGAGATTATCATCACAATGCCAAAACTGGAAGACAGAAGAAAAGAGGTGATATGATCACTACATACAAAATATAACAGAAATTGATAAAATCGACAGGGAAGATTTCCTGAGACCTGGAACTTTAAGAACAAGAGGTCATAGATATAAACTAGCTAAACACAGTTGCCGAAGAAATATAAGAATATGCACTTTCGCAAACAGAGTTGTAGACGTTTGGAACAAGTTGGGGGAGAAGGTGGTGGAGGCCAAGACCGTCAGTAGTTTCAAAGCGTTATATGACAAAGAGTGCTGGGAAGACGGGACACCACGAGCGTAGCTCTCATCCTGTAACTACACTTAGGTAATTACACTTATGGTAATTACACTTAGTACGCACATGCACATACAGGGCCGGTGGCTGATTGGACAGAACGCTGGACGCGTGATCCTGTGGTCCCGGGTTCGTTCCCGGCGCCGGCGAGAAACAATGGGCAGAGTTTCTTTCACCCTGATGCCCCTGTTACCTAAGAGTAAATAGGTACCTGGGAGTTAGTCAGCTGTCACAGGCTGCTTCCTGGGGGGGGGATATATAGTAGTTAGTAACAGTTGATTGACAGTTGAGAGGCGGGCCGAAAAAGCAGAGCTCAACCCCCGCAAGCACAACTAGGTGAGTACACACACACAGGAAGCAGCCCATAACAGTTGTCTAACTCCCAGGTACCTATTTACTCTTAGGTAACAGGGGGCATCAGGGTGAAAGAAACTCTCCCCATCGTTTCTCTCCGGGATCGAACTCAGGACCACAGGATCACGTGTCCAGCGTGCTGTCCTCTCGGCCACCGGCTCCCCACAGGAGTGTGTGTGTGTGCTCACCTAGTTGTGTTTGCGGGGGTTGAGCTCTGGCTCTTTGGTCCCGCCTCTCAACCGTCAATCAACTGGTGTACAGGTTCCTGAGCCTACTGGGCTCTATCACAACTACATTATAAACTGTGTATGGAGTCAGCCTCCACCAC
>WNGS01144896.1:0-11675 GCA_020271785.1 Procambarus virginalis
TTTTACATGGGAACCATCGAAGACAGGGTCTTCAGTAGCAGACAAAAACAACTTTATATTGCCGTTATGTAGATGACATATCGTAATAGTAAAAGACTCAGATGAACTAATTGACGTAAAAAGACATCTAGAGAGAGAGTCAGTACTCCGATTTACACATGAAAATAGTGAAAATAACAGTCTGCCATTCTTGGATGTACTAATAACAAAACAGGAACCTCTTTAAGCACCAACGTATATACCAAGCCCACCAACATAGGATTATGCCTGAACGGTAGAAGTGAGTGCCCCCAAAGATACAAAGCCAGTGTTCTCAATGCTTATATTCGTCGAGCGCTTACCCACTGCTCTGAATGGAGCAACGTGAGTAGAGAGTTTGAAAGAGTAACTCAGGTATTGGTGAACAATGGATATAGCAACGCGGAAATAAACGCTGCTATAAGAAGACACTTGGACCGTTGGTATAATCCAGAACCTAGAACAGAAACCACAATACCTCCAATAAAATTATATTACAAATCAACCATGCACAGTGAACATACAAAAGAGGAAAGAATAATGAAAGAAATAATCCGTAAAGGAGTAAAAAGCACTACTCCTAACCAAAACATAAACCTGACAATATTCTATAAAACCAAGAAGACTTCCGAACTCCTTATCAAAAACAGCCCGAAGCCGACAGAGAACCCTCTACAGCAGTCAAGCGTTGTATACATGTACACTTGCCCCCACGAAGGATGTAACCTTCAATCTAAGTACATAGGTATGACGTCGACCAAGCTGACGAGGCGTTTGACATGCCATCTTCAATCCGGTGCCCCTAGGAATCACATGAGACAAGCCCATGACATCACCCTAACAAGAGAAATGTTGAACAAGAATACATGCATAATAGACAGAACCCAAGATGCAAGAAGATTACAAATTCTTGAAGCAATTCACATAAGAACAGAACAACCTACCATGAACACCCAAATCACGGAACTATTTACTCTTCCACAATGAGAGTAAGGACAAGACCAGAACATAACGATGCCAACACAGAAGACAATGTCCAACATAACAGGCCAATTACACTGGATTAATCTTTGTATGTAGATGCCAGCTGCCTCGTATGGGCCAATAGGCCTTCTGCGGTTACCTCTATTCTTATGTTCATATGTTTCACCCCATTTATCCCCTATGTATCCCCTATGTATCCCCTATGTTTTCACCTTTATTGTTTTATCACCTGACCCAGTGCTGGTATATAATCAAACCACATTGTAACATTTCCTCACTTGAGAATGAACCATGGAGGTTCGAAACGTCGTGCAAATTGTTTAAATAAGTGTAATACATTCTATAGTAATCCACATCTTTTCTTCACCCAGAAATTACGAAATGAGTTTTGGAGAACTCCTATTTCAGCTAAGCCCTGATGCTAAGAAAATAGTTAGAGCGATAGAAGCCCTAAATCAAAAGATAGTAAATACAGAATATGCGGTCATATTCAATGAGACATGTGTAAAAGAAAACCTGCTGCCAGTATACACCAATATAAACCCACATGACCCAGCAGTTCGCAATACAGAGTTTACCTATAGGTATAGGCAAGAACTCGTACGGCATCAACTAAACAAGAAAAGGAAGCCCTCCAAACCCTTACAGAGCAAGCTGGGCATCTGTTAAACAAATGGACCCAGTACGACATCCCTATCCAACTCAAGCAAACCATTGACAGTGAACTATTTAACCTGAAACAACAACATAAAACTCGTGTAGAAACAAAGACACTTCGTAAGTTAACAGCCCTAAACGGTGGACAGTTAAAGATCCCTCGTCCTAAAGATGGCTACATTAACCTGACTTCTTATGATCTATATATATATATATATATATATATATTATATATATTATATATATATATATATATATATATATATATATATATATATATATATATATATATAATATATATATATATATATTAGATATATATATATATATATATATATATATATATATTATATATATATATATATATATAATATATATATATATATATATATATATATATATATATATATATATAATATATATATATATATATATATATATATATATATATATATTATATATATATATATATATATATATATATATATATATATATATATATATATATATATATATAATATATATAATATATATATATATATATATATATATATATATATATATTAATATATAGCGGCCCAAGAGCGGCCAGTTTCATGTTCCAGCGCTGAGTGTAGCTGTTCAGAGGGGAAATTTATTATTTGAAAAGTTTTGCCTCTAACTTTAAACAAATATTCATTCTCTCATTTTGGTATAATTATAAAATATAAATATTGCATTTTGTCACATGATAAGTGTGGTGTGTTGTGTAACATGAGTGTTATATAATTTTGGGATGCATAAGTGTGACTCTTACCATCCTTATCTGTAGCACTGATGTTTGCTCCAGCGTCGAGGACGAACTTCACCGTGTTGTCGTGACCACCTTTGGCTGCCCAGTGAAGGGGTGTCCGGCCTGTCAACAGATACCACAATTGTTATTATGCATGAACCATCACAATTTCAGTACTTTATGTAAGGTATTGAAATAAGCTGTTCCAGTCGAACACTTTTATTTACTATTGAAGTGTACTGACTCTAAATATTATGCAAACCTCTTTCCATCCTAAATTTAAGTGAGGAAGGTCATATTACAATTGTTAAGCATAGATCACCATTAAAATATCCGACATCCAACCAGTTCTTATTTGATAATTTATTACTTGTGACGAGAGCAATGGTGGTGCTATTGTCTTGCCCAAACGCTGAGTGTATTTGTGGCTTGAGACATACTATTTACTTGCTCTATTTAATGAGATCCAACATTCTTCTTGTATACCAGTTTGTATGTATGTACTTTTCCCTAATAAATATTATTATTATGTTTATTAATATTATTATTTGAATTATTATTAATATTAACTAGCTGTACCCGGCCACGCATTGCTGTGGCTGTGAAACACATGTGCGTTTATGAGCCACAGCAACCTTCCCTGTATCCCAGTCATCCCCAACTTTCTCCCCTTCCCTGTACCCTCGTCCTCCCAACCATTGCTCACTTCCCCTGTCAGTCTCATCCTCCCAACCATTCCTCACTCCCCGTTCCCTCGTCCTCCCCCACCATTCTCCCCCCCCCCCACCCGACGTAACTTTGTCCACCCCACCATCCCACACTCCACCGTCCCCTCGTCCTCCCCACGATCTCCCACTCCCCTGTACTTTCATCTTGCCTACAATTCCCCCCCCCATCCCCGTCCCATTGTCCTCCCCACCATCGCCCACTTCATTGTCCCCTCGTCCTCCCCACCATCCCCTGTTCATTTGTCCTCCCAACCATTCTACATTCCTGTGTCCCCTCGTCCCCACCATCCCCAACTTCCATGTCCCCTCGTCCTCCCAACCATTACCCCCCTCTCCTGTCCCCTCGTCCTCCCCACCATCCCCCACTCCAGTTCCCTCATCATCCCCACCATTCCCCACTCTCACGTCCGATGCATTTTCAAATGATCAGATGTTGCCATCACTGAATTATAAGAAAAATAGTTAAAAAGTGAAATGTAAAACAATGGAAAAATGTAAAAATAATCTATACTCACGAAATGAACGGTACGGTAAACAACACAGCTCAATTCTAACTCAATGTTACACCAAATAATTAAATCCAAATAAAAATAAATCGAAATCTATGGAAATTCAATTTGTCAATGGAATCGGAAACATTGAAATGAAATCGTAACATATATATAATATAGCGTGTATTGCTCGTACGTGCAACAGATGGCACTGTTTCATAAAAACAATCATGTTTTGACCTGTAACAGGTGTGGCATCTATACTTATACTCACGAACTGAACGGTATTGTCAACAGCACAGCTCAGTTCCAATGCAATGTCACACAAAATAATTAAATAAAAGTGAAAATAAATTGAAATGTGTGAAAATTTAATTTGTCAATGCAATCGAAGAAATTGAATTGAAATCGATACATATTTAGTATATTTTCTTTGTGTCTCTTACGTGCAACAGATGGCGCTATTTCTTAAAAAAAAATATTTTTACCTGTCACAGGTGTGTGGCATTTACACTTATTCTAATGAAATGAACTGTATGGTAAACAACTCAGGTCAATTCCAATGCAATGTCACACAAAATAACTCCATAAAAAATTAAAATAAATCGAAATCTATGGAAATAAAATTTATCAATGCAATTGGAAACATTGAAATTGAATTCGTAACATATTTACTATTGCATTTGTGTGTTGCTAATATCTGCATATGCATTACGCCATTGTATTATGTTATGATGGTGCTGTTTTTGAAAAAAAAACATGTTTTTGTCTGTCAGAGATGTGGCATCTATATAGTCGGTATATAAAAACACGTGCATATTTAAATGGAACGTTGTGTCAAAATTTCAAAGCAATCGGTGAAGAACTTTGGGAGATTACAGTGTACAGCTCTTACGTCCAACAGACTTAAAAAAAAAATGTTTTTTCCTGTCATATGTAAGGCATGTATATAATAGGTATAGAAAAATTCGCGCCTATTCGAATGCAACGTGTGTTAAATTTTCAAAGCAATCGGCAAAGAGGTTTCGAATATTTCTCTCACATGAAAAACACATAAAAAACACAGTTTTTTCAAAAACACATGTTTTTTTCCGTCACAGACGTGACATCAATATAACTGTCTGTCTGTGATGGAGAACGCGCGAAGGACGCTGCACACCAAGCTCAACTTCAACAAGCGGCAGCTAGTCTTCCTTCCAGTTTCAATATTTCCCATGCCAGTAAGTTAATGCCCCCGTTCCTCGAAACGGAGGTTGATGTGTTTTTTACCACTTTTGAGACCCTTGCTGATCAACTTAATTGGCCTAACGACCAATGGGCTACCCTTCTCCGAGTACATTTAACAGGTAGAGCAGCAGTCACACTCAGCACTTTGGCTTCGGAAAACGACTACAATACCCTGAAACAAGCTGTGTTGGACGCCTACCTTCTCTCCACCGAAAGCTATCGACGAAAGTTTCGTGACTACGTCAAGGCAAGTACCACCACCTTCTTAGAATTTGCTAACACCAATCGAAGATATTTCATGAAATGGCTGGAGGCAGCACATGTCTCTACTTTCTCAGAGCTTGTCAACCTCATACTGGTTGAAGAATTTTTGAGACGTGTACCTCCTCCTGTCCGCCTATACTTAGCAGACAAGGAAGAGACGGATTTAGTGAAGTGCGCGAAGTCAGCTGACACTTACAGCCTCATCCACCGGCTGACTCCAGAAACTACCAGCAAGAAGTCTTGGTACAGTTACGAGAAAGCGAGCCCAGATCAAGGTACCTCTCAACTGTACTGCAGGTATTGTCGACTATATGGACATACCATTGACAAATGTGGTAAGTCCCAATCTAAAGGTAACATCGAACCCCTAAGTCTAAACCTACTCACCCTAAGTCCGGTAAGCCTGTAATGAATGTTGGTGTTCATGCTAATGATCTCTCTCTTTACCAAGCATCTATATCCAGGAACTATCTCTACCCACGGTTCAGATTCAGAGGGACGTTTCGGACTTAAGATCCTACGGGACACAGCGGCTCTACAATCGATCGTCTTGAAATCAGCTGTGCCCAACGTCGCCTACACAGGAGAGACTGTGTTCATCACTGACCTTACTGCTACAACTCCTTATCCACTTGCCCGAGTTTACCTGGATTGTCCCTTCGTGACCGGTGAAGTCCAAGTCGCCGTCAGGGAAAAGCCTTTTCCCATGCCTGGAGTGCAACTTCTCCTGGGCAACGACTTGGCAGAAGACCAACAACCAAACAACCTGATCGTCAAGGACATATCCGAGGTAAGCAACTCTGTGGTGGATAACCCGATTTTTGAACATGTTCCAGCAAAGGTTCAAGAGAGTGATGAAGGTTCTCCTCCTGTTATGGTGACCACCCGTGCTCAAGCTGCACGACCACAGCCAGCTGACTCTACTGCTACCGCTGTCCCTCAGGACCCTTCGAAACTACCCCCTAACCTGACCGCGGTGGAGTTCCGTAAGTTACAGAGAGATGATCTTACCTTGACACCATTATTCTTTCAGGCTGAAACCCAATCCGACAGTGTTCCTGGGTTCTTTATGGAGAACGAAATACTCTATCGCAGGTATAGACCCAGTAAACTGAAGGACGAGGACGATTGGGCAGACGTTGAACAACTAGTGATTCCTACCAGCCTGCGGCCCACGATTCTACACCTGGCCCACGGCGCTTTGTCACACTACGGGTTCAACAAGACTTACCATGGAATTCGACAAGACTACTACTGGCCAGGTATGGTAAACGACGTCAAAACTCATGTCAAATTATGCCACGTGTGTCAGTTAGCCGGGAAACCGAACGTTTCCATTCCCAGAGCACCACTGATACCCATCCAGGTGCCTGAGGAACCGTTCCACAAGCTCATTATCGACTGCGTTGGTCCTTTGCCTCGGACCAGTGCAGGCAATGCATATATCTTAACCATCCTGTGTCCTACCACCAGATTTCCGATAGCAGTTCCAGTGAAAAATATTACGGCTGCTACAGTGGTGAAGAATCTACTGAAAATCTTCACCCAGTATGGATTTCCGAGGGAGATTCAGAGCGACTGTGGCACCAACTTCACCAGTGATCTCTTCAAACGGACTCTGGAGGAGTTCAACATCAAACAGGTACTGTCCAGCCCCTATCATCCTGCTTCACAGGGTTCTCTCGAGCGTAGTCATCAAACCATCAAGGCACTCTTAAAAAAGTTTGTAATGAGACCTCAAAGGATTGGGATAGGCAAATTGATCTCATCATGTGTATTTTCAGAAGTCTTCCCAACGAGTCACTAGGAGTATCTCCTTATGAGATGCTCTACGGACGTAAGTGCCGTACACCTCTCAAGGCTTTCAAGGATTCTCTACGTGATGCCACCTTCAGTGAGCATCAGAATGTGCCCCAGTATCTTCAAAATCTCCGACACATTCTAGAGAGGGTCCATTCCTTTGCCAGCAACAACCTACAGAAAGCCCAGGAGAGGATGAAGACTCGTTACGACCAGCACTGTAAAGTAAGGAAGTTTACACCAGGAGACTTAGTGCTTGCCTATTTCCCTATCCCAGGTTCTCCTTTACAGAACAGGTTCTCAGGACCCTACCGTGTTAAGGAGTGCCGGAACAACTTCAACTACGTTCTCGAGACCCCCGATAGGCGGCGGAAGACCCAGCTGTGCCACATCAATTTACTCAAGCCCTACCATGGGGTTCCTCCCACTGTGTTAACCAATTTCACCTCATTTACAGGTCCATACAGCCACAGTGAGACCTTCCCTGCTTCTCCTTCCGAAAGCACTGACACTGAGACAGCGCTCTCTAACTCAGAAATCCTTACTAACCTTCACCATCATTTTCAGGACGATAATAGTGCTCCACTCATCAAACTCATTAGAGAACATCAGGAGTTGTTTCGAGATGATCCCCAAGAGTGTACTGTGACTCAGCACGACATCCAACTGCTACCTGACACCCAGCCGATTCGCCAACCGTTCTACCGAATCAGCCCGAGCAAAACGGAAGTCATGCGGGCTGAGGTACAGTATCTCTTGGACCATGGACTGGCTACCCCCTGTGAGTCCCCCTGGGCCTCACCATGCATCCTGGTACCCAAACCTCACGGCAAAATCCGTCTGTGTACGGATTATAGGAAGTTGAACCAGGTCACAGTGAAGGACGCCTACCCAATACCCAGGATAGACGACATTTTGGATGCCATTGGTAATGCCCGCTACCTGTCTCAGGTAGACCTACTAAAGGGCTACTACCAGGTGAGTTTAACGGAGCGAGCTAAGGTACTGTCCGCCTTTATAACCCCGTTTGGTCTCTACAGGTACAATCGCCTTCCCTTTGGACTCTGCAATGCCCCAGCCACCTTTCAGAGAGCTGTCAACCGCGTCATCCAGGGCTTGGACAACACCTACGCCTATTTGGATGACATCGTGGTAGCATCCAACACCTGGAGCGAACACCTGCTCCAGCTACAACGATTGTTCTACAAGCTCCTGAAAGCCGGCCTCACCATCAATCTGGGCAAGTCCACCTTCGCGAAAGGTAAAGTGCGGTACCTGGGTCATGTTATAGGGAGTGGCAGCCTGGCTCCGTTAAACATTCACATTCAAGCAATCCAACAGTATCCACAGCCTACTACCAGGAAGCAGCTCCTGCGCTTCCTTGGTCTTGCTTCCTATTACCGTAGGTTTGTGAAGAATTTTAGCACTGTTGCAACCCCATTAATCACCTTAACCAGTCCCAAGCAACGGTATAATTGGACCAGAGAGCAAACCGTTGCATTCGAACAACTCAAATTCCTCCTCTGTTCTAATCCCATTCTCGCCTCACCAGATATCAAGAAGCCTTTCATCCTCCATGTCGACGCCAGTGGTACCGGCATCGGAAGTGTCTTAATGCAGCAGCGAGGCGAGGAGGTTCTACCTGTCAGCTACTACAGTTGCAAGTTGAAGCCTCATCAGAAGAACTACAGTACTATAGAGAAGGAACTCCTCTCCATCGTCCTGAGCTTACAACACTTTGCACCATATCTGCACGGTGCTAGGTCCACTACCATCTATTCGGACCACAACCCTCTGAGATTCTTACATCAAGCCCAATTTAATAACCAACGTCTGCTGCGATGGGCTTTATATCTTCAAGGCTTCAATTTAAAGATCTGCTACATCAAGGGGCCTGATAACATCATCGCTGACGCCCTCTCCAGAGTGCATGAGGTAGAGGCAGCTCCACCTCCCACTCTACCTCCAGTGAACGTGACTCACCCGGAACAGCAGGCTTCGGGGGAGAGTTGTGACGATAATCTCTTATCAGAGATTTAGCCTGCTATTTTCGTATTTCATCACGTCCTCAACAATATGCAAGATACGTTTTGTAGTGGCTAAACGTATATATCAAGACAGCCACACGCACCTCAACTCCCTCCTTCCCCCCACTCCAGCACCTGCTGCACACCTGGTCGACGCGCCGAACCCTTCAACTGCCTAACTAGCGACTTGCGGCCGTCCAGCGTTCTCATTGGCCGCCAACCAACACACCACTCCCGTTCCTCGCCAATCACAATCATCGCCAGTTATTGTTGGAGTCCCTTGCATTTCTGCCAGCCAGAATATATCTCGTGCTCCTGCTATGAACACCTGAATTTGACCCACCTCGTGTGATCAAATAAGAGGTTCTTAGCTAGCGCATATATTCCCAGCACCATTTTATTTTGTTAACGTAACCAGTTCCCCCCTTTTCACTTTGTTATAATTTTATATATTTTTCCTTTACATTATTGTAAATGCCAAGGTATCGTCTTTATTTTATTTTGTGTTTTCTAGATTAAAGTAAAGTATTTTATTATATTTTGTGTTTTGTGTATCTTGCCTTACCACAGATTATCAGACAAGCAGTCACTCTTTTTTTTTCCTTTTTTTTATATTTTAATTTAAGTATATGTGGCCCAGCACTGACACCTGCTAGTTGGAAGACTGCCGACCACCATTTCCAACACGTTACCGTCACAGTATGTATATAAAAACCTGCTTGGATGCGAATGAAATATTGTGTGAAAATTTCAAAGGAATCGGTGAAAATTTTTCGGAGATTAGCGATTTTGAACAATCGAACACTTCCAGTTTTATATATATAGATAACAGAAGAATAGCATTATGCAGCGCCCAACAATAGCTGACTTTACAAGGGTGAACTGATGGCTCCAGTTTTACCATCGTCAGTTAACCTTAATAAAAAAGTATCGTACACCATAATCCTTTGACAATATAATGTTGGCAATACTAGCTCGAGGAAAGAGAGACAGTGTTGCCATCACCATTAAACCAATATAAACATAAATGTTATGTAACTGATGAAATTTGAGAATTGGATGAGGGAGGCATGAGAAACATCGATACCGTCATCAGTTACAATGACCTTCACAGACATTCTGAACACCACCATTAGTTATCATAATATGCAAGCTTAAGGCACGAACAACACGATGTTACTCCTGATAAATAATATTATAATTAATGATATCATGCTTCACTAGTTGTTATCTAACAATAATGACTTGAGAAGAGAGCAACATTGTGTTATCATTGTCAGATAAACAAGATGATCATTGAAGATATCCTTCATCAAACAAGTTGTTATATGATTACACAAGCTTGAGACAAGGAAAACAAGGAGTTGTCAATGTTAGTTAAACAATATTACTAATAAAATATTATGTATCCCACCAGTTGTTAACTGAGCAAAAGTCTTGAGACTTAAGCAAAAATGCGGTAACTATGTAATTAAAACATCATTACATAATTCTTCAGTTCCACAATTATTAGCTGACCAGAATATATTGACAACAAAGCAGGAGTGTTTTTACAGTTTATATGAATATATTTTCTACACAACACCAGTTACTGTATGACTAGACTAACCTCAATAACAAGGTTTTGATATTGTCTCACTTTCATTTATAGAATACATTTTACTCGTGAAGGCCTAAGGCCCATACAAGGCAGTTTTTTATTGATATTGAATTCAACTTACACGTATATATATATATATATATATATATATATATATATATCCGCCTGGATCATCGGGCCTAAGTATTGGTGTTGCTCTGCGCCTTGCCGTCCCTATCTCCACCGAGCACCGGTGTATTTGCGGCCAGGCACGGGCAGACCAATACGGCAGCCATGGTCTCATCTGTCGTAAGACACAGGGAAAGATTGCTAGACACGAGGCAGTCAATGACATCATCAAGAGAAGTTGGCTACAGCTGTGTGTCCAGCACAAAGGGAACCCAGTTGTGCAGACCTGACAACAGCCAAAAACGCCCAGATGGAGTCACCCTGCAGCCATGGAGGGAAGGTAAACAGGTCGTATGGGATTACACCTGTGCATCTACATTGGATGATACCTATTTACGTTACAGCTCAGAGGAGGGAGGTGGGGCAGCCACCTTCAGGGGGACCCAGAAAATCCACAAGTACAGGGACCTAGAACGTTGTTGCAGGTTCGTGCCGATAGGCTCAGAGACTCTGGGCGCCTGGGGTAAATGTGCACTCAAGTTTTAAATGAGATTGGTGAGGAACTCATTGGGAAAACTAGAGACCCACGAGCAGCCAGTTTCCTGTTCCAGCGCCTCAGTGTCGCAGTGCAGAGGGGAAATGCGTGCTGTATCCTGGGTACGCACCCAACCTCCGAGGAGCTGGACGAGGTCTTCGAACGCTGATTGTTTAATTGTTATATATTTGTGTGTGTGTGTGTGTTCTCTGTAAACTGTAGCATTGCAATAAATAAAACAAACATACAAAAAAATAATAGAGGTGGTAGGAGAAGAAAAGAATTAAGTATTCAGTGAGAACCACAAGATCTTCTCTGAATGCTCTTTGTTTTCTTCTTCGAGGATGTGGGTCCCTACAATTGCACAGAGGTGGTACCCCTAATATATTATATATATTATATATATATATATTATATATATATATATATATATATTCTATAATTATATATATATATATATATAG
>WNGS01144900.1:0-10157 GCA_020271785.1 Procambarus virginalis
ACTAGGCGTTGATTATGAAGATCGTGTACTTCCTTCCATCACAAATGAAGTCTCAAAGCTGTTGTGGTATGTGTTTGTGGTTTTAATGTTTTACTTCTCTGATAATCACATGACTCTGTACTTAAGAGTACTCTAATCTATGATTATTAGTTATATTGCAATAAAATGATAAAAAATATAATTGCTCATGTTCAACATTGGTTTCATAACCTGGTAATGACTGAGGCTCAAGTCTTGGTCTCTGGGTTCACCCCCCCCTACCCTGGGTTCACCCTTATGTCTATACACCCTGGGTTCACCCCCATCTCCATACACCCTGGGGTTCACCTCCACTTCCACGTACCCTGGGTTCACCCCTACCTCCTTATACCGTGGGGTTCACCCTTCTGTCCATACACCCTGGGTTCACCCTCACCTCCACGTACCCTGGGTTCACCCTCACCTCCACGTACCCTGGTTCACCCTCACGTCCATACACCCTGTTGCTTGGAGCGGCCCGCAGGCCCACATACCCACCACAGCCCGGCTGGTCCGGAACTCCTTGGAGGAATAAATCTAGTTTCCTCTTGAAGATGTCCACGGTTGTTCCGGCAATATTTCTTATGCTCGCTGGGAGGACGTTGAACAACCGCGGACCTCTGATGTTTATACAGTGTTCTCTGATTGTGCCTATGGCACCCCTGCTCTTCACTGGTTCTATTCTGCATTTCTTCCATATCGTTCAACGTACTGGAGTGAACGATATGGAAGAAAATGCAGAATAGAACCAGTGAAGAGCAGGGGTGCCATAGGCACAATCAGAGAACACTGTATAAACATCAGAGGTCCGCGGTTGTTCAACGTCCTCCCAGCGAGCATAAAATATTGCCGGAACAACCGTGGACATCTTCAGAGGAAACTAGATTTATTCCTCCAAGGAGTTCCGGACCAGCCGGGCTGTGGTGGGTATGTGGGCCTGCGGGCCGCTCCAAGCAACAGCCTAGTGGACCAAACTCTCACAAGTCAAGCCTGGCCTCGGGCCGGGCTTGGGGAGTAGAAGAACTCCCAGACCCCCATCACCAGGTATCAACCAGGTACCCTGGTTCACCCTCACGTTCATACACTCTGGGTTCACCCCTACCTCTACATACCCTGGGTTCACCCCTACCTCTACATACCCTGGGTTCACCCCACCTCCACATACCCTGGGTTCACCCCACCTCCACATACCCTGGGTTTACCCCCACCTCCACATACCCTGGGTTTACCCCCACCTCTACATACCCTGGGTTTACCCCCACCTCCACATACCCTGGGTTTACCCCCACCTCACATACCCCGGTTACCCCCCTCCACAAACCCCTTACCACCCCAGCCCGCCCAACCACCCCACCAATAACCCCCGCCAGTATCTCCCCCCCCCCCATCAGTCTCATCCGCACTACTAAATATTCCCTCCCCCCCTCCCCATCGTCCCCTACCAAATACCTCCCCATCGTCCCCCACCACCAAATACCTCCCCATCGTCCCCCACCACCAAATACCTCCCCATCGTCCCCCACCGCCAAATACCTCCCCATCGTCCCCCACCACCAATACCTCCCCATCGTCCCCCACCACCAATACCTCCCCATCGTCCCTCACCTCCAAATACCTCCCCATCGTCCCCCACCACCAAATACCTCCCCATCGTCCCCCACCGCCAAATACCTCCCCATCGTCCCCCACCGCCAAATACCTCCCCATCGTCCCCCACCGCCAAATACCTCCCCATCGTCCCCCACCGCCAAATACCTCCCCATCGTCCCCCACCACCAAATACCTCCCCATCGTCCCCCACCACCAATACCTCCCCATCGTCCCCCACCACCAAATACCTCCCCATCGTCCCTCACCGCCAATACCTCCCCATCGTCCCCCACCACCAAATACCTCCCCATCGTCCCCCACCACCAAATACCTCCCATCATCCCACACCGTTCCCACCACCAAATGCCTCCCCATTGTTCCCCCACCACCAAATACCTCCCCATCATCCCCTCCGCCAATACCTCCCCATCATCCCCTCCGCCAAATACCTCCCCATCGTCCCCCACCGCCAAATACCTCCCCATCGTCCCCCACCGCCAAATACCTCCCATCGTCCCCCACCGCCAAATACCTCCCCATCGTCCCCCACCGCCAAATACCTCCCATCATCCCCCACCGCCAAATACCTCCCACCGGGGAGATACCAGATGCACTTAAAGTAGCAGACATAGCCCTCTACACAAGGGAGGGAGCAAAGCATTGGCAAAGAATTATAGACCAGTTGCACTAACATCGCACATAATAAAAGTATTTGAGAGTGAGTAGGAGTCAGGTCACCAATTTCATGGAGACCAATGACCTTCACAACCCAGGCCAACATGGATTTCGAGCGGGAAGATCGTGCCTTTCACAGCTACTTGAGCACTAAGACAAAGTCACTGAGGCATTAGAAGAAAAACAGAATGCTGATGTGATATACACGGACTTCGCAAAGGCTTTAGATAAATGTGACCACGGCGTGATAGCACACAAAATGAAGTCAATGGGAATAACCGGTAAAGTAGGAAGGTGGATACTCAGTTTTCTGTCAAACAGGACTCGGCGAGTAATGGTCAACCATATAAAATCTAGTCCAAGTGCAGTTCAAAGCTCTGTACCTCAGGGTACAGTCCTTGCACCGCTGCTTTTCCTTATTCTCATATCAGATATAGACAAAAATACAAGTCACAGCTTCGTATCATCGTTTGCAGATGACACAAAAATCAGTATGAAAATTATCTCTTCTGAAGACACTGAAAAACTTCAAGCTGATATTAATAAAGTTTTCAACTGGGCATCAGAAAATAACATGTTGTTTAACAGTGATAAATTCCAGGTACTCAGGTACGGTAAAAATGAGGACCTTAAACATAATACAGTACAACCTCGATTCAACATACTATATGGGACCAACCCCAGTTCGTTGGAGCGTTGGATTCGTTGCAAGAGGTGACCTTCAGGAGGCGTTTGTGTCAGTTTTTTTTTTCTTGTACACAATAAAAATGCATTATCATATTACATACTCTACCTATATATTACTTCTCTACTAAGAAATACTGTAATTCATAAATTTACCTTATTGTTGAAGTTATATCCATCTTGAAGTTTTGTGAAGTTGTGAATGCTCTACAGTAAATACGTACTGCAGTGCATTATGCCGTTAGCACTGTGTTGATTAAAAGTAGTTCTGCTGTATGTTGAGTACTACAATACAGTTTATGAAAACTATTGTACACAAAAATTACTGCAACTTTAATTTTAACACTGAGTACACACTTAAATTTAACACTTGTTCTAACTGTTCATGTTGCACACGATGTTTTTAGATGTTTGCATCAGCTTTGCTGGTGCTCGCTGCTGCTGTGAGTTCAGCCGCTTCTGAGCTGGTGCTGGCTGCTGTTGTACCAGTGCTGGGTACAACTGTGCTTGTGCTGGGTACGGCTGTTGTACCAGTGCTGGGTACAACTGTGCTCGTGCTGGGTATGGCTGTTCTCGTGCTGGGTACAGCTGTTCTCTTGCTGGGTACGGCTGTTCTCGTGCTTGGTACAGCTGTTATCGTGCTGGGTACGGCTGTTCTCGTGCTGGGTACGGCTGTTCTCGTGCTGGGTACGGCTGTTCTCGTGCTGGTTGATTTTCTGCTACTAGTTGTTGCAAAATATTGCTTCGTTTTTGGCATTAATAAGGCACTATTAGTAAGCCCCTGAGACATTTTGTTTTATAACCAAAGAGCTGTAGTAAAAAAATGGTCAATTCCACAATTATTCTTCCACCGGCCGATAAATACTGTACGTCAATCGCAGACAAAGCTAAGGGCACTGGGTGCATACTGTACGAACGCAGACTAAGTCTATACGCACACCCTTCAGTTGGCTGGTGTTTAAGCCTGATCCAGTAACACAAATTTCTCTTAAATATTCAATTTACATCAAATTATATATTTTTGTGTTATGTATTTAGTTTAGCAACATTATTACGATAATAAGAGCTATAAAAAATACTTATTTTGAAACTGATTTATTTATTTCATTATTTCGAAGCCATAGGTCACTGAACTGTGGCGACGAAATCGAACAAAACACCGCCTGGTGTTGTGTTCGATTTCCAGTAGCATATGTTTCTCTTAATTTCTCTCAAATATTTAATTTACATCAAATTATATCTTTTGGGTTACATATTTAGTTTAGCAACATTATTACGGTAATAAGAGCTATAAAAAATACTTTGGAACTAATTTATTAATTTTATTATTTTGAAGCCGTAGATCGCTGAACTGTGGCGACGAAATCGAACACAACACAACAAGCATGGTGTATGGACAGGGATTAGACCCGTCTACTCGTGCTGGAGTTGTGCTGCAAATAACGTGAACAATTTCTCAAATAGGAGATATCTACCTTATTACAGCATATTTTTGGTCTTATTTAGTTTAGTTTAATTAGGATAATAGAGAGTTATTAAAACACCAGTTTTAGAAATGATATATTAATGTGAAACGTTCAAAGTCATGGGTCACTGAACTATGACAACACAGACGAAAGTGAGTGAAACCTCACTGTAAAGTGAAGTTTACTGTACAGTATTCCCTTATCTGTCTACCCTCACTCGTCTTGTTTCATCACAGAAAATGTATAAGAAGATTTCAACATATTAGCTAGCTATTCACGCTTCAGCCTTTAAATTAATTTACAATGATATGTGTGCCACAAATCGGTGAACGAAAATCATTGAAACTCAGTCGTTCACTTCTGTGGACCACTCTGGCTGGTGTTTGGTTAATATGCATCACTTCTTGTGGACCATTCTGGCTGGTGTTTGGTTCATATGATTCACTTGTTGTGTGGTCCACTTGTGTGGTCCATTTGTGTGATCCATTTGTGTGATCTAACTTGTCATATGAAGGAATTATTAATTGTAATCTGTGATGGGATGGTAAAGTTTTCTACCACTGTGAACTCTGTCCCAACATCGTAAGATTGTGGACCACTTGTGGACCACATGTGCGGTCCACTTGTGTGATCGAACTTGTCATATGAAGGAATTAATAATTGTAATCTGTGATAGAATGTGAAACTTTTCCACCAGTGTGTGAACTCTGTCTCGACGTCGTAAGCAAATCCGAACATCCCCCGCTTCGGCGAACCATTGTTCGTCGAACAGGGTGAGTAAATCCGGCCTGAAAAGTGTGCGAACTAGCCGGAGATTCGTTGAATCGGGGTACGTTGAATCGAGGTTGTACTGTACAGAGTATAAAACACAATCAAATGTACCCATAGTAGGAAAACAGCATGTAAAGGATTTGGGAATAATGATGTCTGACGACCTAACGTTTAGGGAGCATAACCAAGAGAATATTGCGACAGCCAGAAAAATGATAGGATGGATTACGAGAACTTTCAAATCCAGGGATCCCATCACAATGGTTGTACTCTTCAAGTCACTTGTGTTGCCCCGTCTTGAGTACTGCTCAGTACTCACTTCCCCTTCAGAGCAGGAGAGATTGCTGAAACAGAGGGAATATAGAGAACATATATGGCACGCATTGACGCGATAAAGCACCTAAATTATTGAGATCATCTCAAAGCTCTCCAAATGTACTCACTAGAAAGAAGATGAGAGAGATATCAAATAATATACACCTGGAAGATACTGGAGGGCCAAGTACCAAATCTACACAGTAAAATAACAGTGTACTGGAGTGAACGATATGGAAGAAAATGCAGAATAGAACCAGTGAAGAGCAGAGGTGCCATAGGCTCAATCAGAGAACACTGTATAAACATCAGAGGTTCGTGGTTGTTCAACACCCTCCCAGCAAGCATAAGAAATATTGCCGGAACAACCGTGGACATCTTCAAGAGGAAACTAGATTTATTCCTCCAAGGAGTGCCGAATCAGCCGGGCTGTGGTGGGTATGTGGGCCTGCGGGCCGCTCCAAGCAACAGCCTAGTGGACCAAACTCTCACAAGTCAAGCCTGGCCTCGGGCCAGGCTTGGGGAGTAGAAGAACTCCCAGAACCCCATCAACCAGGTATCAACCAGGTATCCCCATCGTCCCCCACCACCAAATACCTCCCCATCGTCCCCCCACTGCCAAATACTTCCCCATCGTCACATACCACCAAATACCTGCCCATCGTCATCCATCACCGAATAGACCTGTGGTGTCGGCTTCAGAGTCAGCGGCCGGATCCTTGATGCCATCCTCTTTGGTCAGTAGGCTCGGTGCTCACTCTGAACGGGGGGTCTGGTTCTCCAGGTTTGCATTGGCCCTTTTGCAGGCCACTCCTTTGATATGGGGGGTGTGGCTGGCTCTGTTTACCCACGCCTGGTCCCACGATTTGTGGGCTTTTCAGGTTGTTTCGCATGGCCTTCAGTGGCATTGGGCAACCCTGCCTCCTATGGGTGGTTCTGGTCTGGTGGGACAAGCCTTTCCATCCGTCTTCGAGTGGGTTCTTTTGGGCATGGTCGAAACGACCTCCTGGAGTTCAAGGATTGGTTAGGTTTCATGGGAGTGCGATAGGGTTGCCGGTTTTGTTGTCCTCCATACCGCTGTGCATTTTTACATGCTTGACTCGGGTTGTGGTGAACCATCTTTGTTTGCTTGGTCTTTGGGACTTGATCTACCTCGATGACTGGTTGGTGGGGCTCCCAGCCAATCATCTTCCTTTCCCAGCTCACTAGGTTTGGGTTTCTGGTGAACTTCCTTGTGTAGCTTCCAGGGATCAATGTCCCCATGGTCCGGTCTCTGACCAGACCTCCTGGTTGGTCGTCTTGTCAACCAGGCTGTTTGACGTGGCTGCTCACAGCCTGGTTGATCAGGTATCCTATGGAGGTGTTTGTCAAGGTTTCTCTTAAATACTGAGAGACCTGCAGTTACGCTCCTTACCTGTAGAGGCAGTGTTGAAAATTCTTGGGCCGTTGATGTGGATAGAGTTCTCTTAGTACTTTAAGGGGGACTGATCTTTTCACATTAGATTATCCGGATTTTACTGTGTTGACTATTACACTCTGCGTTGTGTTCATTAGGAAGTTGAAGATCCATCTCCCTACTTTGCCAGTAATTCCTTTTGAACGCATTTTGTGTGCAATAACACCATGGTCACATTTGTTGAAAACTTTTGCAAAAGTCCGTGTATATTACATCTGCATTTTGCTTGTCTTCCATGGCACCTAAGGCCTTGTCATAGTTATCTTGCAACTGTGAGAGGCAGGAGCTCCCTGTTCTGAACCCGTGTTGTCCAGGGTTATGTAGATGTGATGCTATGTGATTTGTAATCTTACATCTTTGCACTCCTTCAAAGATTTTTTATGATGTGTGAGGTTAGAGATATTAGTCTATAAATTTTGTGTAACTGCTTTACTACCTCCTTTGTATAGTGGCGCAATCTCCACTGTTTTAAGTATGTTAGCGATGATGCCAGTATCTAGGCTTTGTTACCAAAAGATGTTTAGAGCCTGTGATAGTGGTGTTTTGCACTTGTTGATGAATATAAAATTCCAGGAGTTTGGGCCTGGTGCAAAGTGCATGTGCATGTTGTCTATGGTTAGTTCAAAGTCCAGTGGGGTTAAGGAGACATCTGATGTGTGGTCAGTGTTGGTGTCATATTCATGAATATATTTGGATCATTGAACCTCAATGTGGTTGGGTTCACTGAAAACAGTCGTACTGAAGCCTCAGTATTTCACTCCTTTGTCGTCATCTGTGAAAGTTCCATCACCCTTGCGCAAGGGACCAATGCTGGATGCAGTTTTTGTTCTTGTTTTACATATGAAAAAAGTTTTTTGGGTTCCTCTCTATTTCACTTATAACCTTTTGCTCCTTTGTCTCTCTTGACTTTAGATCTTTTCTATTTCCCTATACAGCCTTATGTTTACCACACAGCCTTACCACATGTTTCTTAGTGGTATATACCACCTACATGTTTCTTAGTGGTATATACCCTCTACATGTTTCTTATGGTATATACCCTCTACATGTTTCTTATGGTATATACCCTCTACATGTTTCTTATGGTATATACCCTCTACATGTTTCTTATGGTATATACCCTCTACATGTTTCTTAGTGGTATATACCCTCTACATGTTTCTTATGGTATATACCCTCTACATGTTTCTTATGGTATATACCCTCTACATGTTTCTTAGTGGTATATACCCTCTACATGTTTCTTATGGTATATACCCTCTACATGTTTCTTATGGTATATACCCTCTACATGTTTCTTAGTGGTATATACCACCTACATGTTTCTTATGGTATATACCCTCTACATGTTTCTTATGGTATATACCCTCTACATGTTTCTTATGGTATATACCCTCTACATGTTTCTTAGTGGTATATACCACCTACATGTTTCTTATGGTATATACCCTCTACATGTTTCTTATGGTATATACCCTCTACATGTTTCTTAGTGGTATATACCACCTACATGTTTCTTATGGTATATACCATCTACATGTTTCTTAGTGGTATATACCGTCTACATGTTTCTTAGTGGTATATACCATCTACATGTTTCTTATGGTATATACCATCTACATGTTTCTTATGGTATATACTGTCTACATGTTTCTTATGGTATATACCCTCTACATGTTTCCTAGTGGTATATACCATCTACATGTTTCTTATGGTATATACCCTGTACATGTTTCTTATGGTATATACCGTCTACATGTTTCCTAGTGGTATATACCACCTACATGTTTCTTATGGTATATACCCTCTACATGTTTCTTAGTGGTATATACCACCTACATGTTTCTTATGGTATATACCCTCTACATGTTTCTTATGGTATATACCCTCTACATGTTTCTTATGGTATATACTGTCTACATGTTTCTTATGGTATATACCCTCTACATGTTTCCTAGTGGTATATACCACCTACATGTTTCCTAGTGGTATATACTGTCTACATGTTTCTTATGGTATATACCGTCTACATGTTTCCTAGTGGTATATACTGTCTAAAGTGGTGTCTGTTGTGAGAGGCCAATCCTGAGTGTCCCACCTCAGTAGTGCCCACATTGCCACCTCCTGAAACTACAGCAATGTTAGTTTCTTTTGATCACTTGTGTAGTTTTTATATAATACAAATGCATTATGTAGAGCCACTTAAAGAACATAGTGTCATCTTCTTGGTCCATTTGTAATGTTTTACCATTTGATCAAAGTGATCCACACCTTTCATGTAGCGATTATAATCACAAATGGCAGTTGGTTTGTTGACTGTTACCTGTTCTACTGAAGATGATCCGTCACGTTTGCGAATTATTTTCCTGCGTTGAACTTGCATGGTGTCTGCATTGTGCAAGTTTGTAATGAGGGATACCACTCGTTTGTCTTTCCACAGTGTAATAAGGGTGTTATCTTTACGGCGGAATATCGTGGTATCCAATGGTATTTTTCCCTTTGCCTTCAATTGCAGTTTCTTGGGTGTTCCACGTGATAATGTAATGGTGCCACATGTGTAAACCTTGTGTTCATGTAACTTTTCTGTAAAGTTGACTGAGTTATAATAGTTATCTGTGTAGAGATGATAACCTTTGTCCATAGGGGCTTCTTCTTCTTGAGGTTATCTTGAGATGATTTCGGGGCTTTAGTGTCCCCGCAGCCGGTCCTCGACCAGGCCTCCACCCCCAGGAAGCAGCCCGTGACAGCTGACTAACACCCAGGTACCTATTTTACTGCTAGGTAACAGGGGCATAGGGTGAAAGAAACTCTGCCCATTGTTTCTCGCCGACGCCCGGGATTGAACCCGGGACCACAGGATCACAAGTCCAGCGTGCTGTCCGCTCGGCCGACCGGCTCCCCCTTGGGGCTCAATCAAGCCCGTGACTGTCTCCATTACTGTTTTACCTATTCCACAATACACTTCAAAGTCATATATGTAGCCAGAAATAGATTCCACAAGCATGTACAGTTTCACTCTATATTTTTCAGGCTTGTTCGGATTATATACCTTGAAAGATAAACCGGCCATGCCATGCCATCGTGCCTTCAATCAAGACTCGGTTTGTTTCTGTAGAACGTATATTGCTGCAAATTTTGATTTCAGATAATCCATCACTGTCTCGAATTTGAGCCACCTGTCT
>WNGS01144906.1:0-11144 GCA_020271785.1 Procambarus virginalis
TCTGGGCGTGGCCTGGTGGTGACCTTACGGAAAGACGTGCGCGGTTCGGTTCCCCAGCGGTCGTACGGTGGTGTGCCCGTGGGTGCTGGTGCCCCTGTGGTGGTGCCTTCTCCCACGCTCCCTCTTCGGAGGTTGACAGTTGGGCCTCTGATCGGGCGGCCGAGGTCTGTGATGCCATCGGGTCACTGGTCGCGGATTGCTGAGATACCTTTCGGCGATGAGGTGTGGGACCATGTACCGATCACTCGGTGCCGGGTCAATATGGTTTGGGTGCCAAGTTTGCTGGTATTTGTGGACAACATCCCGGAGCAGATGGCGTCCCCAGTGGATGGTCAGGACCCTTGGCAGTGGTTACTTTGGGAGGCGTACAATATACGCTTCAATCGGGACGCGTTTCCGCGCAAATATGAGTGATTCAATTCTTATGTGCTGTGTGCCCTTCTGGCTGTTTTGTATGCCTTCTGGTAGTTTGTGCCCGTGCCTCTCCATTTTGATTTGTGGCAAAGCAGGTGTTTGGGTGTAGGTGTGCTTGGCCTTCATGTCTCACCTTCATGTTGTTAAAGTGCCCTATGTGTTATTTATTCTATGCTTACGTATTGTATGTTTTTTTTTTTTTCTTTAGTTGTTTTGAATTTGGGTGGCTTAGGGTGTGGTGGATGTTATTATTGCATTTTTTGTATTACTTCCGTTTTGTTTATTCTGTTGTTTTGTTTTCGGTCCTTCAGGCCGGTGTAACGATGGTCTTCTTTTGATTGCGTGTTATCCATCTTGGTTTTGGTTTATACTGTGCTGTTTGACATACTCCTGTGTTTTTGTTGTTTTGCATTTGGTTCTCCTGTGTATTGCGTATGTTTATCATTTGTACTGTATTTTAAATGCCTTTTTCGAGTTTTGTATTTTGTTATGCTGTACTGTCGGCCCTTCTGGCTGCTGGTTTTTCTTTGTTTTGTACTGTGTTTCTATATTGTGTTTTATTGTATTTAATTTGCATGTTTCCATGTAAAAATATAAATAAAAAAAAAAAAAAAAGCTGTGGGAGCGGGGCGTCTCATCTTGGAGTAATCTACCTAACATTGGGTCCTCTAACATTTCAATGGTGTTCCACACCCTGATGGCTTGGTGCTGCAGTCTGATGTTTAGTGGCTGTATATTCAAGAGTTCATGGAGCTCCTGGATTGTCTGATTATATGGTGGACGGTGTTTTGCTGCTCTCCTGAGCGCCTTATTTTGCACTGCTTGCAGTTTCTGCATGTTAGTTTTCTTTATGGTGTGTAGTGGTACTGGGGGATACTCTAAGTGCGGCCGAACTAGAGCCTTATATAGGTGGATCTGAATGTTAGTACTGAGGCTTCGGAATCTTCTCAGTTTTCCTAATGCTACCTTGGCTTTATTTAGTCGGTCCCTTACATGAATTTGTATCCCTGTTCTATTTATCATTAGTCCCAGTATTCTGCCTACCTCCGCATACTGGATCGGATGGTTGTCAAGGATGATGGGGTCCGGGTTTCTTTTCGCAATGTGTATTATCTGAAACTTTTGTTTGTTGGTGCTAATTTTCCATTGCTTCTCAAAGTTGTTGATGAGTTCAATTGCTGCCTTGGTCTTGTCGGCTAGTAGCGGTTTTGATGGTCCCGGTTGGCAAATTATTTGGGTGACATCATCGGCGTATGTGATGTATTCTCCATGTTGGGGTTGGGGTAGGTCAGCTGTATATATGTTGAATAGAGTGGGGGAGAGGCAGCTTCCTTGCGGTACTCCACTTTTCAGTTCTATTACGTCCCCCAAGTAGCTGCCGATATTAAGCCTAGCAGTTCTATTGTCTATAAAGCTGCAGAGAGTAGCAGTAAACCTCTCAGGAAGCCCTAGTTCAGATATCTTATATTTTAGGCCTGTGTGCCACACTTTGTCGAAGGCTTTCGAGACGTCTCTAAGCACTATATTACACTGATCTTTTTTCGACACTGCATTGGCTATATGCTCGTAGATCAGGGCAATAGCTGTATGGGCCCCTCTGCGGTTTCTAAACCCGTGCTGCCTGGTATTATACTTCCCTTCCTCTTCCATGTACTTCACCAGTCTCTGATTGATAATTTTTTCGAATATTTTACCTGGTACTTCGAGGAGGGAAATTGGCCTGTAGTTTTCAGTTTGGGTTGGGGGTTTACCTGGCTTGGGGATTAATCTTATTGTGGCATTCTTGAAGTATGTGGGGAATAGTCCAGATGCAAGAGCTGCATTTAAAATACATGTGTATTGATGGAGTGCAATCACTGGTAGGTTGGATAATACCATCTTATTTATTTTGCTGCTTCCCGGCGCCTTGTTCTTAAAACCCATAATTGTCTTATGGACCTCTGCAACGGTTATGTGTTTCATAAGGTGGCAGTCATCGCGTATGTTGTTAAGGTCTATTGTTTGCGTCGGGAGTAGTGCTGCAGCTCTGTTATCGACTTGAGCTGTAATTTCCCTTTCATTAATTGGGCAAAAATTTATATTTTCTTCCGGGTTTATCCTAAATATTTATAAATAATAAATAAATAAAACCGGCCCCCAACGCTCACCACCGGCCCATACCCCCATCACCGGCCCCCACCCCTCCCCACCGCTCACCACCGGCCCCCACCCCTCACTACCGGCCCCCACCCCCACCACCGGCCCCCACCCCCCACCACCGGCCCCCACCGCTCACCACTGGCCCCCACCACCGGCCCCCACCCCCACCACCGGCCCCCACCCCTCACCACCGGTCCCCACCCCCCACCACCGGCCCCACCCCCACCACCGGCCCCCACCACCGGCCCCCGCCACCGGCCTCCACCCTCACCGGACCCCACCCCACCACCGGTTCCCACCCCCACCACCGGCCCCCACACCCACCACCGGCCCCCACCCCCACCACCGGTTCCCACCCCCCACCACCGGCCCCCACCCCCACTACCGGCCCCCACCACCAACCGGAGCAGTGAGAGTGGTGTTTACAGTGGGTCAACAGGAGAGAGGGAGGAGGTAATGAAGCAGTGAGTGTGGATGTCCGTCTTGTGCTCACTCTCCCTCTCTCTCCCACCACCACTCCCTCTCCACCACCACCACTCCCTCTCTCTCCCACCACCACTCCCTCTCCATCACCACCACTCCCTCTCTCTCCCACCACCACTCCCTCTCCACCACCACCACCACCACCACTCCCTCTCCACCACCACCACCACTACTCTCTCTCCACCACCACCACCACTACTCCCTCTCCACCACCACCACTCCCTCTCCACCACCACCACTCCCTCTCCACCACCACCACTCACTCTCCACCACCACTCCCTCTCCTCCACCACCACTCCCTCTCCACCACCACCACTCCCTCTCCACCACCACCACTCACTCTCCACCACCACTCCCTCTCCACCACCACCACTCCCTCTCCACCACCACCACTCACTCTCCACCACCACTCCCTCTCCTCCACCACCACTCCCTCTCCACCACCACCACTCCCTCTCCACCACCACTGCGTGCCCTTTCCCCAAGCAATCCCTGCCCCCTCACCCCCAGGACTTCTTCCTGCCCCAAGCAGGCCTAAGGAAGACCTAAGCCCTCCATCCCCCACTCCACCTCCCCCTGAACCCCTGGCAACTACCTCACAGGAGGAGGAGCCTACCGAAGTAGCAATGACCATAGAACAACTTCCTACACTTGTGGGGAGTGAGGGTGAATTTGGATATAAGAAAGTGAGCTTCAAGGTAATGTACTCAAACATTGATGGGATTACCAATAAAGCAAGTGAACTGGCAGAAAGGGTGCAAGAAGAAAACCCTGATGTAATAGGACTAACGGAAACAAAATTGTCAGGAGTCATAACAGATGCTGTGTTTCCAAAGGACTACTATATAGTAAGGAAAGAGAGGGAAGGGAGAGGAGGTGGAGGAGTGGCCCTGCTGATAAGGAAGGACTGGAGTTTTGATGAGATGGAAATTCTGGGCTGTGACGGATTCAGAGATTACATAACAGGAACTATAACAATGGGTGGACCTAAGATAATAGTGGCAATCATTTACAACCCTCCCCTAAATGACAGAAGACCTAGACAGAAGTTTGATAGGAACAACATTGCAACCATTAGTATAATAGAGAGAGCAGCTTCAGTCGCCTGCAGAAATGGCTCCAGACTCTTAATCATGGGCGATTTCAACCATGGAAAGATAGACTGGGAGAATGGGGACCCACATGGTGGTGCAGATACGTGGAGAGCTAAACTCTTGGAAGTGGCAACAAGGAATTTTCAGAGCCAGTATGTCAAGGAACCCACAAGAGTGAGAGGCAATGATGAACCAGCTAGACTCGACTTGATATTCACTCTGAATGAGTCAGAAATAAGGGAAGTCAAAGTTGAAGCCACCATAGGAATGAGTGACCACAGTGTACTGACCTTTGAGTACTTGGTGGAGGTAGGGATAACCTATCCAAGGATGGGAGTGGAGGGAAAAAGACTGAATTACCGAAGAGGAAAATATGATGAGATGAGGAGCTTCCTCAGGGGAATACCATGGGAAACAGAACTTAGAGACAAGAATGTGCAGGTCATGATGGATTTTGTCACCCAGAAGTGCCAGGAAGCTGCAGACAGGTTTATCCCCGTCCAAAAGGAGAAAAACGAAAAACAACAGAAAAACCCATGGTTCAACCAGGAATGCAAGGTAGCGAAGCAACTGAGTAAAAGAACATGGAGAAACTACAGAAATAACAGAACACCAGAGAGCAGAGAGAGATACCAGAGGGCCAGAAATGAGTACCTCAGAGTGAGGAGGGAAGCAGAGAGACAGTTTGAAAATGACATCGCGAGTAAAGCCAAGACCCAACCAAAGCTGCTCCACAGCCACATCAGGAGGAAAACAGCAGTGAAGGAACAAGTGATGAAGCTGTGAAAGGCGGAGAACAGATACACAGAGAATGACAAGGAGGTGTGTGAAGAACTCAACAAGAGATTCCAGGAGGTCTTCACAATAGAACAAGGAGAAGCCCCTGCACTAAATGAGGAGGCGGCAAACCAAGCAACCTTGGAGGAATTTGACCTCACCAGTGATGAGGTCAAAAGGTGTCTGCTGGAGCTGGATGTGACAAAGGCTGTTGGGCCTGACAGAATCTCACCATGGATACTAAAGGAAGGTGCAGAAGCACTAAGTGTGCCACTCTCTATGGTGTATAACAGGTCACTGGAATCAGGAGACTTACCAGAAAGTTGGAAGACAGCTAACGTGGTCCCAATATACAAAAAGGGTGACAAGCAAGAGGCACTGAATTACAGGCCAGTTTCCTTAACTTGTATACCATGCAAGGTGATGGAGAAGATCGTGAGGAAAAGGCTCGTAGAGCATCTGGAGGGAAATAACTTTGTAACACACCACCAACATGGGTTCAGAGATGGTAAATCGTGCCTCACAGGGTTAATAGAATTTTATGACCAGGCAACAAAAATTAGGCAGGAAAGAGAAGGGTGGGCCGACTGCATTTTCCTGGATTGCCAAAAAGCCTTTGACACAGTACCCCATAAAAGGCTGTTAAAAAAGTTGGAGCAACAGGCAGAAGTAAAAGGGAAGGTGCTCCAGTGGATAAGGGAGTACTTAAGCAATAGGAAATAGCGAGTAACGGTGAGGGGGGAGACATCAGAGTGGCGAGATGTCACCAGCGGAGTCCCACAGGGCTCAGTACTTGGACCCATCCTGTTTCCAATATATGTGAACGATCTTCCGGAGGGTATAGACTCATTCCTCTCAATGTTTGCTGATGATGCAAAAATTATGAGAAGAATCAAGACGGATGAAGATAGACAGAGACTACAGGATGACCTGGATAAACTGGAGGAATGGTCTAGAAAATGGCTGCTAAAGTTCAACTCGGGAAAGTGTAAGGTGATGAAATTAGGCGAAGGGAGCAGGAGGCTGAACACAAGGTATCATCTGGGAGGTGAAATCCTGCAAGAGTCAAATAGAGAGAAAGATCTGGGGGTTGATATCACACCGAACCTGTCCCCAGAGCCCACATCAAAAGAATATCATCAGCGGCATATGCTAGACTGGCCAACATAAGAACTGCCTTTAGAAACTTGTGTAAGGAATCTTTCAGAACCCTGTATACCACTTATGTAAGACCAATCCTGGAGTATGCAGCTCCAGCCTGGAGTCCATACCTAGTTAAACACAAGACAAAGTTAGAGAAGATTCAGCGGTATGCCACCAGGCTCGTCCCGGAACTGAGAGGATTGAGCTACGAGGAAAGGCTAAGGAGCTGAACCTCACATCCCTGGAAAACAGAAGAGTAAGGGGAGACATGATAACCACCTACAAAATTCTCAGGGGGACACGAACAAGGGGACACAGGTGGAAACTTAGTACCCAGATGAGCCACAGAGACGTTAGAAAGAATTTTTTCAGTGTCAGAGTAGTTAATAAATGGAATGCACTAGGAAGTGATGTGGTGGAGGCTGACTCCATACACAGTTTCAAATGTAGATATGATAGAGCCCAGTAGGCTCAGGAATCTGTACACCAGTTGATTGACAGTTGAGAGGCGGGACCAAAGAGCCAGAGCTCAACCCCCGCAAGCACAATTAGGTGAGTACAATTAGGTGAGTACCACTCACTCCCTCACCACCACCGGCCCCCATCACTGGCTTGCACCCCCACCACGGGCCCCACCCCCTCCACCTACCATACCACCACCACCGGCCCCCACCCCCACCACCACTCCCTCACTCCACCACTACTCACTCCTGTGGGAATTTCCTAACAAATGTTTCTTTAGAATTATTATTAAATAATTAAATGGACTGTATTATTAATAGTTACTTGTCAGGTGTTTCCACTTACACAAAATTTGGGAGGTTAGATTGATAATATTAAATTAATATATAATTAAATTGAATAAATTTGTTAGTAGGCTATTCTACTTTGGGTTAATAGTAAGAACTTTGTGGCTTGGCTGGAAAGACGCATCCTTTCCAGGTCAGCCCAGACACGGAGTAGATAAGGTGGATCAAGCATGCAATGTAGACCTCATGGTCCCTGCGTCCAGCACTCCCGCGTGTTGAAACAGGTATGATACCTTCTCACGTCACTATCGTAGATCTGTTAACAACTTACCATACTCTAATTGCTGCTGCCTGCAATATATATTACATTGATATTCAAGGCAATACCCAAT
This sequence comes from Procambarus virginalis, assembly GCA_020271785.1. Classification (NCBI taxonomy): domain Eukaryota; kingdom Metazoa; phylum Arthropoda; class Malacostraca; order Decapoda; family Cambaridae; genus Procambarus; species Procambarus virginalis. The sequence goes on from WNGS01144906.1 coordinate 7,192, forward strand.
GCAATTTAATGAAGCTTACTGGTTTTATTTGTAGGAGTATGCCTCATAACCCGGTTGAAATTCTAAACTTACTGAGCTCGTAATAAAATAATTCAATGGAGATACAACCGGGACACGTTCTCTCGTGTTTGGAGGATGCCTAGAACATGTCTCTGCTGCTCAACTTGCCACTCCGAGAGACACGCTTCTCTTATAAGCACAAATATGGTGCTAAAGGTGAGAACTTGTGGTCCGTCCGTCACTGATGCCATGTGCTCAGCAACTGCCGTGCGCGGCGTCCTACTTCTCCCTCACAGCTGACAGGCACGACACCTCTTTTAGATGCAAATTTACGTATGAGAAGAGCTAGATGTTAATTTATGAGTGATTTTATTATTCTTATTATTATAAACAGTTTCGTACTGTTTTGATAGCTTACTGCGAACAATTAAATAATCTAAGGAGAGTTTGGTTGAGATAGTATGATCCAGTATGATCCCTCCTCTTTTCCCAAGAAACATTTATTCACAGCAGTTTTACATTTTACTTCAAGGAAGAAGTCAAGGAATTTGACTAATTATTAATTGAACTCAATCTGAGATGGCAATTGCGAACAAAGGCAAAATAATTGCAGACGGAGTTTTATTATGTGTTAGGCAAAGGAATAGTCACCGCGAACATGTGGCGGCTGACGCAATCATACCTTAGCATGTTCTAGAACTTATAAACTCTCAATTATTAGATTATTAGTATGGTTAGTTAGTTTAGTGTCTTAACACAACTGATTTCATCTTATTGTGTCAAGGGTTAGTATTTGGGGTGTCATAAATTTCCGGCATAACTCTGGGGAAGAGAAAACACGGGTCGTAGTTCATAATTCAGTATTGACGTACCTGATGTTCAACCGAAACTGTAACTTACCTTATGTTAGTAAAGTAGTGCGTCAGTACGTGCATGACGGATGTCCCGGATCTGTGTGACAGGCATGAAGACCCTTAGTCATTTAACTCTGTCATCACAGATACATCTCTTAGTAACAAAATGTTAATCATCGGGTCCTTTAAGATCAATGAGAGACTTTAAAATCTACAGTGAAATCAGTGACTATGGTTGTTGACTTGTAACTGATTGAGTTACTAGACTCTTACCACTGGAGACTCCTAGGGTCACCTCAACCTCAGACGATGAATTGTCTACACTTATGCAGAATTAAACTATTTTTTTAGTTTTAGTTTGCACTGTTTTGCAGCAATCCTTGTCGGACGAGTCCTAATTTCTAAAGAGTCGTTTCCATCTGGAACCTCAGGTAAATTTAACAGCTGACTGGCTTCATGTTCTGCCAATTTCAGAGGAACTAATTTTTCTAGAGTTTTTAGTGTGGTCGTGCCTCGACAATGGACCTTTACAATTCTTAAAATTCCCTGGTGGTCCGGGTGTACAGAAACGATTTTGCCTACAGGCCACTCAGACTTCAGCCCATCGCTGTCCACTAGGACAAGATCACCTGGGTTCAAATTGATTTTGTTGTTGGGGCTTCCTGCTCCATAGTGATACTCTCTCAGAGTGGTCAGATACTCACGAGTCTACACATCATTCCACTTACCTATTACTCTGGAAAGATGTTTATAACTTTTATCTAAGTCACCCTTTCCTACATATGAGGGGTCTTCGGGTTCCTCATCTTCTATAGCTATTAGAAGACTAAGAAGGCCGCCATTTATCAGATTGGACGGATTCAGTGATTCTTGTTGTGAGAAATCAACAGAGAGGTAGGTCAGAGATCTGTTGATGACGCGAGGTTTTATTTCCGTGATAACGGTTTGGAGTTCTGGAAGGATATTTTTTGGTGGTGTAGAATTTTTCACAAACAACGCTTCACAATGCATTCGTAGAACCCACCGTGCCACGGGGCTCTGGGAGGTATAAACTTCCAGTGGCACTGTCTTTGCTTTATGACTGTAAGTACCTCTGGTTCCAGAGGTACCAGATCTCTTGCAGGCATGTGTCTCCTGCCACAAATTGGGCCCATCATCAGAAATCATCAATTTGGGGCAGGATCTACAGGCTGCAAACCTGCAAAAGGCTTGTAGGAATGTTTCTGCACTCATATCGGATGTCACCTCTAGGTGAATACCTCTCGTAGTAGCACATGTAAAAAGGTAAATATAGGCTTACACCGGAATTTCATCTGGAGTGCCTGTAAGGATAAGTGCTCCTGTGTAATCCACCCCAGTGGCCTCAAAGGGACGAAGGTGGACTGCTCGTTCTCTGGGAAGTGGTGGAGGTCCTGGGTAAGGACACACTCGAGAGTCATACCTTCGGCAGATTACACAAGATTTAATTATAGATTTAACAGTCTGGCGAACCTGGGGAAACAAGAATTTTTGCCTTAAATTGGTGAAAGTGTCTAACACTCCCCCATGTAGAGTACTAGAGTAGTAGGCAATGTTCCAGCACCGTCGCAGGAGCTGCCAGAGCGAGGTCGAAATCAACAACGAACTACCTTAGGGGCTCGACCAACTCCAGATTTTTCCTCGAGGTTGACTCCTGAAGCCTTTCCCAAAAGAGGAGTATGGCCGTAAGGCAGCGGAGGTTTAGAATCAGGGTTTTCCTTCCCTCTAGATGAGCTGCCTTCCCAGGCTAACGAATCCCATCTACCCGGAATATATATATATATATATATATATATATATATATATATATATATATATATATGTATATATATATATATATATATATATATATATATATATATATATATATATGTAGAGTACTATATTCATGATAATGCAGTACTTTTAATTTACTAATGATGTGGTGACGTGGAAATACTATGGGATTCTTTACATCCAGGTCAACATCTGCATGTTGCAGACGTCCTCCACATCGTAAAATATTATTGTTATCTATATCTAGAGTCAAACCAGATGGGCGCCTGACAGCTGAGTGGACGGTGCTTCGGATTCGTAGTCCTATGGTTCTGGATGCGATACCCGGCGGAGGCGGAAACAAATGGGTAAACAAAACAAATTCTTTCACCCTGATGTCCTTGTTTCCTAGCAGTAAATAGGTACATGGGAGTTAGGCAGCTGCTACGGGCTGCTTCCTGGGATGTCTAACAAAAAGGAGGCCTGATCGAGGACCGGGCCGCGGGGCCGCTAAGCCCCGAAATCCTCTCAAGATAACCTCGAGATAAACCACAGACCCAAAGATTTCATTAATTTGTCAGGGAGGTTTTCATAGTCTCTCCCATAAGTCTCAGTTTGAGCTTGTTTGACCCAATATTTTATTGGACTAGGAATTTGCTACCTAATCCTTATTTTGTTGAGAAAATCAAACAGTTTGAATAATTCTTAACAATTTGCTCAGGCTAGAATGTCGACTAGGATCAATAGCCAAGGTACGAGGGGGTTCTGGTGTCTCAGTAGGGACAGTGATATTGGTCACTATGACTTGTGGCTTTTGTTTAGGCCACTGACCACTGACTAGCTACTGGGGTCCATTGAAGCACATCTCGGCTTTGACTAATTGCCTTAATGTCAACCCTCTAGACAGATAATCAGCAGGGTTATCCTTGGTGGGTTCATGTCTTTGTTTGTACCCGGCTGACAATTCTCTAATCCCCGTAACACAATTACTGACGTAGGGAGTTTTTATGTTGTTTTTTACCCATTGCAAGATTGCCTCATTATCAGACCACACTACTATCTCAGAGAAGTGACAACTATTTACAGTTTTGGTCAGGTAATGAGCAATCGAACTCCTACCAATGAAGCTGTCAACTCCATTTGTGACAATGACCGCCTTTTTAACGGTGCCACCTAGCCTTGGAAGTGAGTAATTTGGCTTGCTGGCCACTCACTAGATAGGCTACAGCACCATACGCCTTCCCTGAGGCGTCGCAAAAAACATGCAATAGGATAGTTGTTCTTAGATGGGGCTTATGGTATTACAAGAAAATTTAAGGTTATTGA
>WNGS01144907.1:0-17500 GCA_020271785.1 Procambarus virginalis
TTGTCCTGTCTCCTATTCACTCCTTGGAGATCTCTTTTTGCACAGTATCTTGTACAGCATTTGTACAGCCATGTGAGATTGACGTCATAGTCCAAGGTCTTTATTTCACCGACTAGTGTAAGGAAGGTGTTAGTTTAAACTTTGCGGCCAGTAGCTGTAGTTTGCTTCCATGGCAAACAGTTTAGATTGTCTTCGGCAAACTGTTTAGTATTTATCTTACCTTGTTAGCAATTTACTCCAAGAAATGTATAAATTTATTGAAACTTAATTTTAATACAGTAAATTTCAACATGAATAATAAAATAATCTCTCCAGGGTGACGTTGTGTATGTACTATGGTCGTGAACAGGACTTCGACTTCCTAGCAGAAGAAGGAATTGACGTGTCTGGCAAGATTGTCATTGCTCGCTATGGCCAGATCTTCAGAGCTAATATTGTAAGTTATATATTTTTAGTTAAGTATAACTTGGAGATGGCAAGATCCAGTTTAATATTTCGTTCTCATGCAAAATGTTCTAACTTAAATGCAAATGGCGCTCGTATGTATTGGGAGATTCCTTATTTTTTTATAATTTATATATACAGATCCCCAAGAGAACTCTTCGTCTTCTGTAAATTGTCCTGAATACAGTATATATATATATATATATATATATATATATATATATATATATATATATATATATATATATATATATATATATATATATATATATATATATTGTGACGGTAACGTGTTGGAAATGGTGGTCGGCAGTCTTCCAAATAGCAGATGTCAATGCTGGGCCACATACATGTAAGTTATAAAAAAAAGGAAAAAAAAGAGTGACTGCTTGTCTGATAATCTGTGGTAAGGTAAGGTAAGATACACGAAAACACAAATATAAAAAATGCACTTTACTTAATCTAGAAAACAAAATAAAATAAAGACAATTCCTTGGCATTTAAAATAATGTAAAAGTAAAACACGTAAAATATATATAACAAACTGAAAAGGGGGGAACTGGTTACGTTAACAGGAATACAAAGATAAATGGTGCTGGGAATATATGCGCAAGCTATCAACCTCTATTTGATCACACAAGGTGAGTCAAGTAGGTGTTCACAGCAAGAGCACTAGATATATTCTGACTGGTAGGGCTGCCAGTATCCCGACATTGGCTTGCGAGGAATGTGATTGGCGTGGAGCTGGAGTGGTGTGTTGTTGAACGGCCAATGAGAATGCAGGACGGCCGCAAGTCGGTAGTTTGGCTGGGAGTAGCAGTTGGCGGGTCGACCAGGTGTGCAGGAGTGGGGGGAGGGGGAGTTGCAGGTGCGTGGCTGGTCTTGATATATACGTTTAAGCCACTGAAAACGTATCTTGCATATTACTGGGAACGTGACGATAAGAAGAAAGAGCAGGCTCAATCTCTGGGAAGAGATTATCATCACAACTCTCCCCCGAAGCCTGCGGTTCTGGTGGAGTCACGTTCACGGGAGGTAGAGTGGGAGGTGGAGCAGGCTCTACCTCAGTGATGCTGGAGAGGACGTCTGATATGATGTAGTCAGACTTCTGGGTGTAGCAATCTCCAGGCTGAAATGATGTAGCTGGCAAGCCCATTATAGAAGTAGTCGATGGTTGAGTTGGGCTGTCTGTAGGAAATGAAGATGGTTGTGGTCCATGTAGATGGTGGTGGACTGAGTACTTTGCTGGTATGGAGCAAAGTGTTGCCTGTTCAGGACGACGAGTAGCTCCTTGTTGCTCGTGGTGTCGTTTATGGTAGTTGGTATGTAGAGTCTCTTCGCCTTGTTGTACCAGGTCACCCACGTTGCCGGTACCACTGGCGTCGCTATGGAGGATGGGAGACTTGATGATATCTGGCGAGGCGAGAGAAGTATTAGAATATGATAAAGGAGCACAATTACTGTCCTGAAGGTGATTATAAATGTCAGTAAGGATTTCCGAATTAGAAAGCGCTGTCTCAGTGTCAGTGTTTTCGGAAGGAGAAGCAGGGAAGGTCTCACTGTGGCTGTATGGACCTGTAAATGAGGTAAAGTTGGTTAACACAGTGGGAGGAACCCCATGATAGAGCTTGAGCAGATTGATGTGGCACAGCTGGGTCTTCCGCCGCCTATCGGGGGTCTCGAGAACGTAGTTGAAGTTGTTCCGGCACTCCTTAACACGGTAGGGTCCTGAGAACCTGTTCTGTAAAGGAGAACCTGGGATAGGGAAATAGGCAAGAACTAAGTCTCCCGGTTTAAACTTCCTTACTTGGCAGTGCTGGTCGTAACGAGTCTTCATCCTCTCTTGGGCTTTCTGTAGGTTGTTGCTAGCAAAGGAATGGACCCTCTCTAGAATGTGTCGGAGGTTTTGAAGATACTGGGGCACATTCTGATGCTCACTGAAGGTGGCATCACGTAGAGAATCCTTGAAAGCCTTGAGAGGTGTACGGCACTTACGTCCGTAGAGCATCTCATAAGGAGATACTCCTAGTGACTCGTTGGGAAGACTTCTGAAAATACACATAATGAGATCAAGTTGCCTATCCCAATCCTTTGAGGTCTCATTGCAAAACTTTTTTAAGAGTGCCTTGATAGTCTGATGACTACGCTCGAGAGAACCCTGTGAAGCAGGATGATAGGGGCTGGACAGTACCTGTTTGATGTTGAACTCCTCCAGAGTCCGTTTGAAGAGATCACTGGTGAAGTTGGTGCCACAGTCGCTCTGTATCTCCCTCGGAAATCCATACTGGGTGAATATTTTCAATAAATTCTTCACCACTGTAGCAGCCGTAATGTTTTTCACTGGAACTGCTATGGGGAATCTGGTGGTAGGACACAGGATAGTTAAGATATAGGCGTTGCCTGCACTGGTCCGAGGCAAAGGACCAACACAGTCAATAATAAGTCTGTGGAACGGTTCCTCAGGCACCTGGATGGGTATCAGTGGTGCTCTGGGAATGGAAACGTTCGGTTTCCCGGCTAACTGACACACGTGGCACAGTTTGACATGATTCTTTACATCGTTAACCATACCTGGCCAGTAGTAGTCTTGTCGAATTCCATGGTAAGTCTTGTTGAACCCGTAGTGTGACAATGCTCCGTGGGCCAGGTGTAGAATCGTGGGCCGCAGGCTGGTAGGAATCACTAGTTGTTCAACGTCTGCCCAATCGTCCTCGTCCTTCAGTTTACTGGGTCTATACCTGCGATAGAGTAATTCGTTCTCCATAAAGAACCCAGGAACACTGTCGGATTGGGTCTCAGCCTGAAAGAATAATGGTGTCAAGGTAAGATCATCTCTCTGTAACTTACGGAACTCCAAAGCGGTCAGATTAGGGGGTAGTTTCGAAGGGTCTTGAGGGACAGCGGTAGCAGTAGAGTCAGCTGGCTGTGGTCGTGCAGCTTGAGCACGGGTGGTCACCATAACAGGAGGAGAAACTTCATCACTTTCTTGAACCTTTGCTGGAACATGCTCAAAAATCGGGTTATCCAACACAGAGTTGCTCACCTGGGATATGTCCTTGACGATCAGGTTGTTTGGTTGTTGGTCTTCTGCCAAGTCGTTGCCCAGGAGAAGTTGCACTCCAGGCATGGGAAAAGGCTTTTCCCTGACGGCGACTTGGACTTCACCGGTCACGAAGGGACAATCTAGGTAAACTCTGGCAAGAGGATAAGGAGTAGTAGCAGTAAGGTCAGTGATGAATACAGTCTCTCCTGTGTAGGCGACGTTGGGCACAGCTGATTTCAAGACGATCGATTGTAGAGCCGCTGTGTCCCGCAGGATCTTAAGTCCAAAACGTCCCTCTGAATCTGAACCGTGGGTAGTGATAGTTCCTGGATATAGATGCTTGCTAAAGAGAGAGAGATCATTAGCATGAACACCAACATTCATTACAGGCTTACCGGACTTAGGGTGAGTAGGTTTGGGCTTAGGAGGTTCGGTGTTACCTTTAGATTGGGACTTACCACATTTTTCTATGGTATGTCCATAGAGTCGACAATACCTGCAGTAAGTTGAGAGGTACCTTGATCTGGGCTCGCTTTCTCGTAACTGTACCAAGACTTCTTGCTGGTAGGTTCTGGTGTCAGCCGGTGGATGAGGCTGTAAGTGTCAGCTGACTTCGCGCACTTCACCAAATCGGTCTCTTCTTTGTCTGCTAAGTATAGGCGGACAGGAGGAGGTACACGTCTCAAAAATTCTTCAACCAGTATGAGGTTGACAAGCTCTGGAAAAGTAGAGACATGTGCTGCCTCCAGCCATTTCATGAAATATCTCCGTTTGGTGTTAGCAAATTCTAAGAAGGTGGTGGTACTTGCCTTGACGTAGTCACGGAACTTTCGTCGATAGCTTTCGGTGGAGAGAAGGTAGGCGTTTGTTGGGTATCTGGGGCTTGAACTCAGAAATTAAATTATTTAATTATTGTATTGAAATAACTCGAAGGACCACCCGCTTTTGAGAAAAGAGGGAAAACAAATAAAAGTGATCATTAGAATGACACTAGAGAACCAGTGTCTATGGAAACTCATTTAAGAAATAATCACTAGAAAATAATGAAGACTGTAATTATTAATTAAAGCCAAAGCCTCAAATATCAACATTGGGGGGTTATTTCTAGAAGTTCATATATATCTAGGAACCAGTGTGGTTCGTCACTAGTTCATTGTGGTATTAATAATATGGTAAATCTAACTACAATATATTCAAATATATGGTAATCAAATTATATTCATTAAAGATCATTAATCATCATTAATCACTGAGCATAAATATTGAGCACAGTTAAAGCATAAACATTAATTACCAACTCTGGCAATATTCATTCTATGGAAATTGTTATATAAATTATAGAAGCAATAATCAAATTGAATAAATTTATAAGAAAAAATGTGTCTTAGCTGTAAGACGATTTCTAACGCCAGTTCATCATTTGTCTTCGTGGTCACGAAATCCCCATAGAGAAAGAACTCGAGGTAAATAACACGATTGATGAGAATCTTGCTGGCACCTCAAATACACGCTGTAATACAAGAAATATAAAGTAGCAATTGACTAGGCTACAAATTATGTTCAGATATTCATGAAACTGAGATGAGTAATAAACATTACTAACATGTTATTTTTGATGTTCATTCTTCATGACGACAAATTACTCACAAAGGCACTATCTACTTTGATGCATCAAACCAGAGAAAAACCTGTGAGCGTAACCGAGTACTGAGGTTTGCCGAAATTAGCGTCTGCCGGACTCAATGTTCACTGCTGTGCACACTTAATTACGGGTCCTGGTATTAATTGTAGACGCGTTATTAACTGCTGAGGCACTAGAGAACACATAGGCAAGTAAATTTCACTTATTAACTGGGTATCAACGTAATTCTTGTCGATAAGAATTCCCAGCAAATGCCATGTGCTTCACCCACGCTGCCTCGTGACCAAGCCTTGTTGATTAATGGCGTCGCCGCCCTCCCTCTCCCCGCTCTCGCATTCACCACGGAAATTATTAAACACGAATTATTCTTTTCCGCGCAATTATGGATGAAATGCGATAATATGAACTGGGTTGAAATTATAGGGATTTAATAATTATAATATTCTCGATAAATGATCTCTAGCGAGAAATGGAGATGTTATTTATACTTCTCCAGAGCATTCGATCGTAACAGAATAAAAACTGTTACTAAATAATTTCAATTAATAACTCTCGATTTACATTATCAGGAGTAATATTATCAGCAATATGTTCAGATTAATTTATATTAACACTACGGTTAGTGGTGTTAAGAGCTACTGCAATTAGTAAGTTAATGGTAATTTATTATAATATAATAATGGATGATAAGTGTTGGAAATTTCCAACAGCGTCCAACACAGCTTGTTTCAAGGTGGTGTAGTCGTTTTCCGATGCCAAAGTGCTGAGTGTGACGGCTGCTCTACCTGTTAAATGTACTAGGAGAAGGGTAGCCCATTGGTCGTCAGGCCAACTAAGTTGATTAGCAAGGGTCTCAAAAGTTGTGAAGAACACATCAACCTCCGTTTCTATGAACGGGGGCATTAACTTACTTGCATGGGAGACATTGAAACTTGGAGGAAGACTAGCTGCAGCTTGTTGGAGTCGAGCTTGGTGTGTTGCGTCTATCGCGAGTTCTCTGCTATGATAGTCTAGAACTGAGTCTGCCTGTCGCTTGTCGTGTTCACGTTGTATCTCGAGTCTCCCTTTGTATAAGGCCAACTCACGTTCACTTTCTTCTTTCTTAAGTGCGGCCTCTTCTTTCTTGAGTTGAAGCTCGCGTTCTTGTTCTTCCTTTCTGATGGCAGCTTCCCGCTCTCTGATTGCAGCTGCTTCCTGTTGTTGCTCCCGCTCGATCTTAGCAAGTTCTAGCTTGAGCTTTATTGCTGTCAAATCATGCTTCTCTGAAATGGTATGTTGTTCGTGAGTATTAGAATCTATAATACCTTCATCCGCAAGATAATATAAAATTATATTATGTATCGCATATTTGTTGGCGTCAGGGGGAACTTCTAATTGATACTCATGTGCAAGAGTTCTCAATTCGACCCTCTTAGCATGACGTAAGTTCCCTATTTCACTTTCTGGATCTGCCTTGAAAGCGTGGATACGAAACATTGTAAAAAATGGCAAATAAATGAGACACGAATATACTGTGAGAATATGGTGAATGTCAGAAACAGGAAACGTGGCAACTGTTACCTATCCTGTGGAATTATTAATAATTAAATTAATTCAAGATGGTAAATGATTAAGGTCGCAGGAAATCTTGTACCTGGTACTCACTGTGGGAGGATAAAGGCAAGAAAATCCTACTAATTAGTTGAAACTGAATTTCAAAAGACAAGTGAAACACTAAATGGTTCCTAAGTAAATGAGGTAGTCCAAAAATGTAGTCATACCTTGCCGAGTCACTATAGAACATAAGCAAGGTACCCACTGAAATTGAATATGGTACTTACAGAATTAGCGAACTTCGTGCTCAAAAGAAAGAAAGCTAATTCCCTACCTTGAGTAAATACCATCAATTCTGACCAACAAGTAGGGGTGCGAGTGTCAACTGGTGACGAGAACTATCGGCGAGGTCCCAGTTCGCCAATAATAGTCCGTGCTAGTGGAACTTTGGCCCTCTTTTTCCTCCTAGAGTCGGATTGCAGAAATTAGGTGCTATTGACCCGGAGACAGACCACAGTACCAGGGTACTTATGTGATAATCTGTCAAAAATGTGAGAAATATCTGAGGGACAAAAGATGTTAAACACGGGTAATAACACAAGAGGGAGAGACGACCAATTAAGAGTATGACTGCGGCCGACAGTCACCACGTAATCCAAAGTTGTCTCACACTCACCATATGCTACTCCCGTAATGCACAATATACACAGCACCATATAATAATAAACGTGATTAATGTAAATATTGAAAGCAAGGGAATGAAAGCTAAGTACGCTTACCACAATTACCAATACCTGAGTGCAGCTCCTAGGACAGGCCCCCAATTATATGTGACGGTAACGTGTTGGAAATGGTGGTCGGCAGTCTTCCAAATAGCAGATGTCAATGCTGGGCCACATACATGTAAGTTATAAAAAAAAGGAAAAAAAGAGTGACTGCTTGTCTGATAGTCTGTGGTAAGGTAAGGTTAGATACACGAAAACACAAATATAAAAAAATGCACTTTACTTAATCTAGAAAACAAAATAAAATAAAGACAATTCCTTGGCATTTAAAATAATGTAAAAGTAAAACACGTAAAAATATATAACAAACTGAAAGGGGGGAACTGGTTACGTTAACAGGAATACAAAGATAAATGGTGCTGGGAATATATGCGCAAGCTATCAACCTCTATTTGATCACACAAGGTGGGTCAAGTAGGTGTTCACAGCAAGAGCACTAGATATATTCTGACTGTGAGAACTGCTGGCGGTCCTGACATTGGCTTGCGAGGAATGTGATTGGCGTGGGCTGGAGTGGTGTGTGGTTGAACGGCCAATGAGAATGCAGGACGGCCGCAAGTCGGTAGTTTGGCTGGGAGTAGCAGTTGGCAGGTCGACCAGGTGTGCAGGAGGGGGGGGAGGGGGAATTTGCAGGTGCGTGGCTGGTCTTGATATACGTTTAAGCCACTGAAAACGTATCTTGAATATTGGGTTGGACGTGACGCTAGAAGAAGGAGCAGGCTCAATCTCTGGGAAGAGATTATCATCACAATATATATATATATATATATATATGTCGTACCTAGTAGCCAGAACGCACTTCTCAGCCTACTATGCAAGGCCCGATTTGCCTAATAAGCCAAGTTTTCCTGAATTAATATATTTTCTCTAATTTTTTTCTTATGAAATGATAAAGCTACCCATTTCATATGTATGAGGTCAATTTTTTTTTATTGGAGTTAAAATTAACATAGATATATGACCGAACCTAACCAACCCTACCTAACCTAACCTAACCTATCTTTATAGGTTAGGTTAGGTTAGGTAGCCGAAAAAGTTAGGTTAGGTTAGGTAGCCGAAAAAGTTAGGTTAGGTTAGGTCAGGTAGGTTAGGAAGTCGAAAAACAATTAATTCATGAAAACTTGGCTTATTAGCCAAATCGGGACTTGCATAGTAGGCTGAGAAGTGCGTTCTGGCAACTAGGTACGACATATGTATATATATATATATATATATATATATATATATATATATATATATATATATATATATATATATATATATATATATATGACAGTGTCAGACCACGAAGGAAAATTGAAACAGGAATTTCCTTAAGTGTTTTCGTATATTAATACATCTTCAGAAGGAGTGGTTTTACAGGTAGAGTACTGGACATAAATAGGCAGGAGAGAATGGTGGAGTGAGGTGAGGTACAATATGTGTTCACTGCAGAGGGACTATTGGCCCATCCGATGCAGCAACCCCACACAGGCCCACACATAAGATAATTATAGCATAAAATAGTAAATATTTACAATGAATTAGTGAGACAAATGTGTTCCAATAATCCTACTTAAATCGCCTTTTAATTGATCTATTAAAAATGGATCCAAGTTATATAGACCACTGCTAATGTTCAAATTACTTTCTTTTGTGATCTGTATCAAAGCAGATTCAATTATGTTTGTTGTAGGTGCTTTTACAATTCGTTATTGAAGAAGCACTTTCTCTCCCAATCAATTTGGTGAGCATCTTCTGACAGATGAACAAACAAAGCATTAGACAATTGGCCATATCATACAGAGTATTTATGTTGCGAAATTCTACATTTCAAATCTTTAGATGTTTGCCCAACATAGAACTTATTAGTCATTACAAGGTATTTTATAAATGACACAATTATCACTACGAGGGCTATTCCTAACTAATAGCTTACCAACAGCATCTTCGTAGCTAAATAATACATATATATTAAAATGTTTCAAGGCCTTGACAATATTCTCAAACCCAGAGAAATATGGTAAACATAACATATTCTTTGGGGGAATTCTTTCACTGCATATATTATAATATGTACGACGTGCTTTGCTACGGCAAACTTCCAAAAAACTCAGTGGGTAACAAAGCTTGATCAATCGAATCAATATTCTTAAACTCTTCGTCTAAGAATTCTGGACTCACAACTCGAAGAGCTCTAACAAAACGCAACTACTTCATGCTACAAACGAATGGAGAAACAGCAACATCGACGAAAGTCTCCGTACCCGCATCGAACAACTCGACATCCTCACAGACCGACATCACCTCAGCACGGAAACAAGGATAATCAAGAAACTAACAACATTATATGGAGGACCTATGGCAATTCCACGACCAAGAGACGGCTTCCTGAACCTTGCAGGAATCAACCTCACTGAGGACCAAGTCACTCTCCTAAATCTGGGTATAAACTGTCACGTTATGTCCAGACCAAGTGCGTTGGCCCGGAAAGTGGAGTTGGAGATCCTGTTGGACGACATATTTGACCTCGAAGCACAAAAGAAGGTCACCACCAAAGACACCTTACAAGCAGAACTTATTGCAGAAGGAGGAAAGAATCGAGGCAACTACAGAAGCACCATACTGACCCCCGAGCTCAAAGCGGCAGCTAAGAGCCTTCGTGAGAACAAGGAGATAGTTGTCAGGAGAGGCGACAAGTCGCCAATATACGTCATCCTTAAGAAAGACGAATATCTGGCGAAAATGAACCTCATACTCTCTGACCAAACTAAATTCCAAAGGGTAACGAAGGACACTACAGCCGAATTGAAAGCAAAGGTCAACAAATTGATTGAAACTGTGAATGCCAAGAAATCCGGACTCCACCTGCCAAAGATTATTGGGGAATATAAACCTGGATATGCGTATGGAAATGTCAAGACACATAAGCCTGGAAACCCACTTCGGCCAATCATCAGCCAGATACCCACACCCACGTACAGACTGGCGAAACGACTCAACGGCTTACTGACTCCTTATGTCCCTTGCGCCTTCAGCCTGAAGTCCCCGAAGGAATTTGTTGACTTACTGCGGGGAACACGGGCCACAGGGATAAGAGCCTCGTTGGACGTAGAATCACTGTTTACCAACGTACCTGTGGATGAAACAATCGGGATGATAGTGGACCGAGTGTATCGTGATCCGGCCTGTACTCCTCTTGACATACCAGAAAATATCCTGAGGAAACTACTCCAAGCTTGTACTAAGAGGCACCCTTCTTGAGCCCGGATGGGCACATGTATAAGCAAGTAGATGGGGTCGCCATGGGTTCTCCCCTAGGTGTCCTGTTTGCGAACTTCTACATGGGTACTATCGAGAAAAAAGTCTTAGTCGACTTGAACTTGAAACCGGCCATATACTGCAGGTATGTTGACGACATTTTTACACAGGTACCTGATGTCAGACATCTGCAGGAGCTGAAAGAGGCGTTTGAGCAGAATTCTGTGTTGCGTTTCACTTACGAGATGGAGAAGGATGGGAAGCTGCCCTTTCTAGATGTAACAGTCATGGAAAGGAGCGGAGGTTTCCACACTGCAGTCTACACTAAGGAAACAAACATAGGAATGTGCCTAAATGCCAACAGTGACTGCCCAGACAGGTACAAGAGGAGTGTTGTTAACGCTTATGTCGACCGTGCTCTCAGCCACAGCTCAGAATGGAAGCAAGTCGACGAAGAACTCTGTAGGGTAAGGCAGGTCCTAGTCAACAACGGCTTCTCCAATGGTTTCATTGAAGACATCATAAGAAGGAAAGTGAAACGCCATGCAACCTCTGAAGAGACAACTAATACAACACCTATACCCCCTATTAGACTATTTTACAGGAACTTCTTCTCCACAGCTCATAAAACGGAGGAAAGGGTCCTGAAAGATATTGTTAATAGAAATGTTATCCCTACAGACAAAAATCAGAAGATACAACTAACGATTTACTATAAAACCAAAAAAACGGCCAGCCTACTCATGAGAAACTCTCCAGACACGGAGCAGAACGCTCTAAAAGAGACAAACGTCGTCTATGCCTTCAAATGCCCTCTTGGGGACTGTAAGCCTCAAAAAACTCAGTATATAGGCAAGACAACAACATCTCTTTCCAGGCGTTTAACGATGCATAAGCAACAGGGCTCCATTAAGGAACATATATTCTCTTCCCACAACCAAACCATCACCAGAGAAATCTTAACAAACAACACAGAAATCATTGATAGATACAGCGACAGCAGGCGGCTTGACATCTGCGAGGCACTACACATCAAGAAGTCAACACCAGCAATCAACAGCCAATTAACGCACAACTATATTCTACCCACTTCAAGACTCCGCTCCAATATAGAAACATCAAGAAATATGGGCCAATAGGCCTTCTGCAGTTCTATTTGTACCCAACTTCTATATCCATTATTCTGTGTTCTGTGTTTTGTTGAAAGTTTGTTTTTCACCCCACTATTGTATTACATCACCTCACCCAAATGCAGGTATAAGAGCCAATGTTGTTTCAGGCATAAGTTGTGTGTGATAAACTAAAGTCTTTGAAAATGTAATAAGTTTTACGAAACGCGCTCAAGTGTCGCGTCAGACTAGAAATAAAAATGAATTTTGGAGAATTGATTTTTCATTTACCGTCACCAGTAAAAAGAAACATAAGGAAAATCGAGAAAATTCGTGTTAGAATTATTAATCTTACTTTTTCGGTCATATTTAATAATATATGTCTACAGGAAAGACTGCTACCAAAATATACCAATATTAAAACGCACGACCCAGCAGCAAGGAATCAAGCCTTCACGATAAAATATCGCCAAGATCTGATTCGTAATCAGGTATACAAGGCAGAAAATGAAATCAAAGACAACAAAACGCAACTACTTCATGCTACAAACGAATGGAGAAACAGCAACATCGACGAAAGTCTCCGTACCCGCATCGAACAACACCTCGACATCCTCACAGACCGACATCACCTCAGCACGGAAACAAGGATAATCAAGAAACTCACAACATTATATGGAGGACCTATGGCAATTCCACGACCAAGAGACGGCTTCCTGAACCTTGCAGGAATCAACCTCACTGAGGACCAAGTCACTCTCCTAAATCTGGGTATAAACTGTCACGTTATGTCCAGACCAAGTGCGTTGGCCCGGAAAGTGGAGTTGGAGATCCTGTTGGACGACATATTTGACCTCGAAGCACAAAAGAAGGTCACCACCAAAGACACCTTACAAGCAGAACTTATTGCAGAAGGAGGAAAGAATCGAGGCAACTACAGAAGCACCATACTGACCCCCGAGCTCAAAGCGGCAGCTAAGAGCCTTCGTGAGAACAAGGAGATAGTTGTCAGGAGAGGCGACAAGTCGCCAATATACGTCATCCTTAAGAAAGACGAATATCTGGCGAAAATGAACCTCATACTCTCTGACCAAACTAAATTCCAAAGGGTAACGAAGGACACTACAGCCGAATTGAAAGCAAAGGTCAACAAATTGATTGAAACTGTGAATGCCAAGAAATCCGGACTCCACCTGCCAAAGATTATTGGGGAATATAAACCTGGATATGCGTATGGAAATGTCAAGACGCATAAGCCTGGAAACCCACTTCGGCCAATCATCAGCCAGATACCCACACCCACGTACAGACTGGCGAAACGACTCAACGGCTTACTGACTCCTTATGTCCCTTGCGCCTTCAGCCTGAAGTCCCCGAAGGAATTTGTTGACTTACTGCGGGGAACACGGGCAACAGGGATAAGAGCCTCGTTGGACGTAGAATCACTGTTTACCAACGTACCTGTGGATGAAACAATCGGGATGATAATGGACCGAGTGTATCGTGATCCGGCCTGTACTCCTCTTGACATACCAGAAAATATCCTGAGGAAACTACTCCAAGCTTGTACTAAGGAGGCACCCTTCTTGAGCCCGGATGGGCACATGTATAAGCAAGTAGATGGGGTCGCCATGGGTTCTCCCCTAGGTGTCCTGTTTGCGAACTTCTACATGGGTACTATCGAGAAAAAAGTCTTAGTCGACTTGAACTTGAAACCGGCCATATACTGCAGGTATGTTGACGACATTTTTACACAGGTACCTGATGTCAGACATCTGCAGGAGCTGAAAGAGGCGTTTGAGCAGAATTCTGTGTTGCGTTTCACTTACGAGATGGAGAAGGATGGGAAGCTACCCTTTCTAGATGTAACAGTCATGGAAAGGAGCGGAGGTTTCCACACTGCAGTCTACACTAAGGAAACAAACATAGGAATGTGCCTAAATGCCAACAGTGACTGCCCAGACAGGTACAAGAGGAGTGTTGTTAACGCTTATGTCGACCGTGCTCTCAGCCACAGCTCAGAATGGAAGCAAGTCGACGAAGAACTCTGTAGGGTAAGGCAGGTCCTAGTCAACAACGGCTTCTCCAATGGTTTCATTGAAGACATCATAAGAAGGAAAGTGAAACGCCATGCAACCTCTGAAGAGACAACTAATACAACACCTATACCCCTATTAGACTATTTTACAGGAACTTCTTCTCCACAGCTCATAAAACGGAGGAAAGGGTCCTGAAAGATATTGTTAATAGAAATGTTATCCCTACAGACAAAAATCAGAAGATACAACTAACGATTTACTATAAAACCAAAAAAACGGCCAGCCTACTCATGAGAAACTCTCCAGACACGAAGCAGAACGCTCTAAAAGAGACAAACGTCGTCTATGCCTTCAAATGCCCTCTTGGGGACTGTAAGCCTCAAAAAACTCAGTATATAGGCAAGACAACAACATCTCTTTCCAGGCGTTTAACGATGCATAAGCAACAGGGCTCCATCAAGGAACATATATTCTCTTCCCACAACCAAACCATCACCAGAGAAATCTTAACAAACAACACAGAAATCATTGATAGATACAGCGACAGCAGGCGGCTTGACATCTGCGAGGCACTACACATCAAGAAGTCAACACCAGCAATCAACAGCCAATTAACGCACAACTATATTCTACCCACTTCAAGACTCCGCTCCAATATAGAAACATCAAGAAATATGGGCCAATAGGCCTTCTGCAGTTCGATTGGTACCCAACCTCTACTTCTACAAATCTATACCCCGTTTTCCATGTTCTGTGTTTCACCCCACTATTGTATTACATCACCTCACCCAAATGCAGGTATAAGAGCCAATGTTGTTTCATAAAGCATAAGTTGTGTGTAGATAAACTAAAGTCTTTGAAAATGTAATAAGTTTTACGAAACGCGCTCAAGTGTCGCGTCAGACTAGAAATAAAAATGAATTTTGGAGAATTGATTTTTCATTTACCGTCACCAGTAAAAAGAAACATAAGGAAAATAGAGAAAATTCGTGTTAGAATTATTAATCTTACTTTTTCGGTCATATTTAATAATATATGTCTACAGGAAAGACTGCTACCAAAATATACCAATATATATATATATATATATATATATATATATATATATATATATATATATATATATATATATATATATATATATATATATATATATACATATATATTATATATATATATATATATATATATATATATATATATATATATATATATATATATATATATATATATATATATAATATATATATATATATATATATATATATAGAGTGGGGTACCACCTCTGGTGCAAGTGTAGGGACCCATAGCCTCGGAGAAGAAAATAAAGAGTACTCAGAGAAGACCTTGTGGATCCTCACTGAACACTTTGATATTTTATATATACAAATGTTGTACCTAGTAGCCAGAACTCACTTTTTGGCCTACAATGCAAGGCCCGATTTGCCTAATAAGCCAAGTTTTCCTGAATTAATATATTTTCTCTAATTTTTTTCTTATGAAATGTTAAAGCTACCCATTTCATTATGTATGAGGTCAATTTTTTTTTATTGGAGTTAAAATTAACGTAGATATATGACCGAACCTAACCAACCCTACCTAACCTAACCTAACCTATCTTTATAGGTTAGGTTAGGTTAGGTAGCCGAAAAAGTTATGTTAGGTTAGGTTAGGTAGGTTAGGTAGTCGAAAAACAATTAATTCATGAAAACTTGGCCTATTAGGCAAATCTGGCCTTGCATAGTAGGCTGAGAAGTGCGTTTTGGCTACTAGGTACGACATATATATATATATATATATATATATATATATATATATTGTCGGGGTGTCACGGTTCTCGTTAGTGAAGGGTTAAAGCAAAGGTAGACCGGATCTCCCTTCCAGGTGGTTGCTCCGACAATAACCCTTACTCACCGTCGTTCTGCGGGTCTTCCCTCGATCCTCTAGGCTCCACTGTGCGCCCCGGAGAGTACCCCAGTCGATCTCACAACCGGCCTTAATTTTGCAAGATGAGTGGGGGCACAGATCGTTCCCTCAATCTGTGGCCCACCCCGACACAGAACTCTTACACAGCCTTTAAGGTCGCCAACTGGTGTTTTTAGGTGTCCAGTAACACTGCAGTGGTGAGGTGTAATTGTGGTAAGAGC
This sequence comes from Procambarus virginalis, assembly GCA_020271785.1. Classification (NCBI taxonomy): domain Eukaryota; kingdom Metazoa; phylum Arthropoda; class Malacostraca; order Decapoda; family Cambaridae; genus Procambarus; species Procambarus virginalis. The sequence continues at coordinate 15,983 of WNGS01144907.1, forward strand.
AAATTCCAGTAATATGGTATCAGGCAGGTCACTCTGCTTTACTTCATTACACGGTCACAAGATAAATGGAGGGGATGATATCAAACACCAAAGGGTTTTGGTATTTTACTTAAAAGACAACGAGAAATATATATATATCAATGTATTAGGAATAATATATGACCACTGCTCAATTCATAGTGGAATAATCTGGAGCGCACCGATATGGTAACATCGGCAGCGCCACGCGTCACCTGTCAGATGTCAGCTGACCGGGACCCTCGCGATCGTGAGAACAGACTAGTACTTGTTTTCTAATTCTATCACGATCCCCGTTTATTTAACTTTTCCGCAAAACACTGTTTTCAACATTCACATGGCATACTTATGATTTCACTGGCCTCACGATCAATATCTTATTCACAATGCACTCACAGTGACTTTCCACCGTACCAAAAGATTACTCTATTCTTAATAATATTTACTGTGAATGCTTTCGCTTGATCACTGAACTTTTCTTTATATATATACTTTCTCTCAAAGAGATATCACTGGCAATCACTTCACGTATATGATATTATTCAGTACACAGGCATGTCATATATAAATCAGTAATCAAATTACAGGCATATATATATAAATCATGAAGATCAATACACAGGCATTTATATCAATAAATCATGGAGATCAACACACAGGCATTTATATCAATAGATCATAGAGATCAACACACAGGCATGTATACCAATAAATCATGGAGATCAATACACAGGCATTTATATCAATAAATTCTAGGCTCATAGCCTAACACCAATATCTGGTGTACTACCAATATATATAATAATAATAATCACAGGAAATTAATAATAGTCACAGTAAATTCCTTGATGAATCTTGGTGCTTGCACACACCCACACATAGATATATATGTAAACTGATACTGTGAGCGCTCTGGGTAGCCTCACCACACACAGTGCTCTCTGTGACTTAGACTCAAGTGAGACTTGCTCACGACATATAAAATATCCTGACAAGAAAATATATAGCTAACTAAAGGGGAAATGGGAGGGTAACTGTAAACACCTACTTCACCTATCCTAGGATGACAGTTGGGTTGTAGCTCCTGGTCCAGGCTCTCGCCTCGTTCACCATCCAGAAACACAAGCCCACGCCTTAGGATGTCGCGTCTCGCCGCTTCTGTACACAGCAGGTCCGTGCTTCCCCTACAGTACGTCGCCGGGTTGAAGTCGGTCTCCTGGCCGTCAACTTTCCTCCCAACTACGGCAGCCAGCCTACGTCTCGGCGGTCGTCGCACGTTTCCCAATTAGTCCTTGTCACTGTACTCCCAGAGGAACTGCCTCTCACCACTACGAAGTCACTGTGAAGTTATCAGCCGTCCCAGACGATACTGCTTAAGCTCCACACGCACAGCACCCGACTTCAGAGCACTTGAAGCTCACAACACTGTCAATTCCCTCGTCGTCTAGATATATCGCTAGGTATTTGGGAAGACTTCTCGACGTGCTTGCATCCAACTGT
>WNGS01144909.1:0-7500 GCA_020271785.1 Procambarus virginalis
GCAGCCCAAATCAAAGCCCATCAAGCTTGGCCCTAATACAACTTCAGCAATGCTCGCAAATACAACAATCTCCGCACGTAGCACGATCGGGGAGCAGTCTCCGTGTGTAGTGGTAAGACACTCGCCTGGCGTTCCGCGAGGCTATGTCATGGGTTCGTATCCTGGCCGGGGAGGATTTACTGGGTGCAAATCCTTAACTGTAGCCTCTGTTTAACGCAACAGTAAAATGTGTACTTGGATGAAAAAACGATTCTTGCGGCGGGGATCGTATTCCAGGGACCTGCCCGAAACGCTACGCGTACTAGTGGCTGTACAGAATGTAACACTCTTGTATAAATCTCAAAAAAAAAAATCATGTCTACTGCAAGAAATGTAAAAGCGACTAACAGTTATGAAAGGCAATTTAACCAGACAGATCAATAAATGTGAGGATCTAAGTAAACGAATTCCAGTTGATCATGTCGAACTGGAGGGCTATCATAAGATTGCAGAGAAAAAATTTGACCAAGTAAGAAGCCAAATAGAAAAATATGTGGCTGTTCTTACTGACACTAGCATAGAAGAAGCAACTATAGTGGCTGTCGTACAAGAACTGGCAGATTATGAAGATGCCATTCAAATAAAGTTACAACACTTTGTCAAGGTAATAACAAATTGCAAAACAACAAACATTACAACCACAGCTTCCCAAAACCTGACACAACCAGAAGTCAAACTACCATCACTTAGTCTACCAACTTTCTCTAGAACAGAGAACGAAAATTGGGATAACTTTTGGAACAGAGGACGAAAATTGGGTTAACTTTTGGAAAATTTTGTGGATTCGGTGGATTTTAATGCCGATATAGCAAAGACAACCAAATTTACATATTTGCAGGAGTAATAAAAAGTGAAGCATTAAAAGGGGTCTGTAATTTAACAGTGTCAAATGATTGCTATAATAGCACAGTACAGCTCCTTAACCTGCGCATCGCATCATATGATGCATTGACCGACTTGCAGAAAATTGCGCATCGCATCATATGATGCGTTGGAGTACTACGCAAGATTTAAACGGCCCGCGGATACACGGGGTTCACCACACCTTCATCAGGGCTCTTGTAAACAGACGCCATTTTTAAAAAAAATCATGGGCCAAACTCCCGGGTGTTAGGGGCCTCAGTATCGCGTAAGCTACCAAGCCTGACGCGCGCAGCATGAGCTCACAGCACTGCTGTTCAGCTTGTGACCACAGCATCGCCTAAAAATGCCATAATATACTTGTTCATGCTATTATGTAGCGATAATATTATTACAGAAGACCCCTGACTGATAAAACTGACCATGGGTCTGATAATAAGAGGATTCTGATGATATTTAGCGCTGTGCTCCATGGAGGGAGGAGTAATGCTGTGGGAGGGAGGGTGGTGGCGTTGTTATCTGACTGTGTGTGGCCACCTTTATTGACTGCACTCACCATACCAGCTTAGTGGTTCGTTATGGTGAACACAAATGTAGATACTTATATATAACGTGTGTATAGAGAGTATAAACAGCAAGAGTAGGAGGTTGGGAGCCGCCATTTTGGTGAGAAAGGAGCGTCGTCTGCAGGAATTATCGTGTTGTTTACTGGTGATCACGTCTTTGGGCACCATACCAGTTTACTTGTACAAGTTTGGTGAATAAAACCGGTAGATATTTATATATAATGTGTGTATATAGCGTAATAACACCACAAGCAGTATTGTTGGAGGAGAAATATTAGTGCGTGTGGCCTTGAGGGCGGCAGCCATCAGCTGACTGTGAGGTCCATCAGTGGCAGTGGCAGCCAGTGGCGGGCTGCCACTGCCTGCCACTGCCACTCAGCATACCAACTTAGTGGTTCGTTATGGTGAACACGAATGTAGATACTTATATATAGCGTCTGTATATAGTGAATAAAAGCAAAAACAGTATTGTGGGAGGAGAATGTGGGCGAGTCAGATGACTTGAAGGAGGGCGTGAGTGGCTGGCTGGTACACGGCGGTCGCTCCTCGTTACTTTTTGACTCATAATAGCAACTTAGTGGTTCGTTATGGTGAACAAAACATGCAGATACTTATATATAACCTGTGTATGTAGTGTAACAACCGACAAAGTATTTGTTCACTGTTTGATGAACATAATTGAATCAACAATAAGCACACCATATTTTTGAGTACAGCGATGATTCACTCATTTCATTATATAAATAGATCACACTACACACTATTGAATAATATTACAGCAAAAAAACTACGAAAAATCAATCAGAGACATTGAAATAATTAGGCAATTATCTCTTTGTGGCAACTCTGGCCTGACAGCTGGCGATCAACAGACCGCCTGGGACGCATGCTGAGTGAGCGCCTGTTTTGTGCCAGACTTCCCTGCCCTATAGCGGCCAATATATTCAACTTACGATTTTTTTATTATTTTTCCCGTGATCAGTGAACACAAATTAACAGGTTAGGAAGAAAAAATATTTTTTTTTTTTTTGTATGCGCCTGTGGGTGTCAAATGGTATATAGCTATGCGCCATTTAAGGGTTAAGGAAAATTATGCTAAATCAGAACGAGCTATCAGACTTTTAACATAAAAATTGGTGGAAATACCCGCAACAGATGGATCCACTGACTCGCTCCAAGTCTTTATATTGGATCATGAGTCCTTACTCAAAGCACTTAGCACTAAAGTAAATCTAGATGAATCGGATTGGATAAGCCAAATTATTATGAGGTGCAAATTACCCAGTGAAATACTGGATAAGTTGTGTGCTTTACATAACAAATCTTGTCTGACAGTAAAGGAGATTACAGAAGGTTTACGCTCTGTCATAGAACAACAAAGACAACACAGATGGTAAATCAACACCTAAACCTTTATTAACCACCCATAGTAAACAACAGAGTACAATCAGTACTCCAAATAAATCTAAACAAACTACCTCCACCCCAAGGTGGGAGCAAGGCAGTGGGGCATATATGCAGTGGGGCCCTCCAAACCTACAGTTAATGTGTCACCCAATACAGTGACTCCCAAAGGTGTTGTTAACAACTGGAGGCCATGTCTGTTCTGTGAAGAACATCATTCCATGTACAACTGCAAAACTTACCCTGATCGTGCTACACGTGTAAAACGACTTGAGGAGTTGCACAGATGCATTAGGTGTTTGAGATTACATAACCCTGATACCTGTGCTACTCAAATGCACACCTGCAATAGCTGCAATAAGGGTCAACACCATAGAGCACTGTGTGGGGACTCAAGTACAAAGTCTCTCAAACCACAGGTAGAGAAAGGAACTTCCACTTCAGTACGGCTTTGTAAAGTACTTCCAGATGTAAGTGTACTATCAACAAAGTCTGATCATAAATCAGCTTTGCTCACTTCCCAATTAATCCTTAAAAACAAAAGATCCAAGGTCATCATACATGGATTATTTGACCAAGGATCCCAAATGACTTATCTCACAAGAGTTAGTATATGCCTTGAAACTCAGACTTGTACGAGAGATGAAAATAGACATAGCAGGATTCCTGACTAATTCGGGAGTCAGTGTCTTCAAGGTGGTACAACCTAGAGTACGTTTAGGCGGTTATGTCCGAGCGATACAGGCTCTTGTCGTAGACAAATTCCCATCAGACCTGTATGTGTGTGGTCTAGGAACAACAGCCAAATTCCTGGAAGAAAAAGTAATCAAGTTGGCTGACAAAATCACGTCTAATAACCTCTCCAATATTGGTATTCTTATCGGTTCAGATGTCTATCATAAGTTTATCAAAGGAAAAGATGAAAAACCAGGGAATGAACCTGTTAACGTCTGCAGGTAACTATTTGCTAACAGGCCCAATATTGCGGCTGAAGCAACCCATACCTGTAGACCACTAACAAGCCAATCCAGTGATGGTTGCATGACTAGGAGAACCGTCACCACTACATTTCAGAGATATTTCCGAGGATGAGCTTGAGTTTCCCTTCTGTACATGAATTATGGGATTTAGCAACTCTTGGCATTGTCCCTGAACAACCTAGTCCTGATGATGACTGGACTTACAAACAATACCTGGACTCAGTTGTCTACAGAGATAATCAATACTGGGTCAGGTTACCACGGAAGCTGAATCACCCTCGGCTACCCATCAACCATTTCATGGCACAAAACTAATTAATTAAGGTCACAGGTGATGTGCTTACAAAGACATCCTGAGAACTTGAAATTGTACCATAATATTATACAGCAACAACTCGATAACAAATTTATCAAGGTTGTAACAAATGATGACCCAAAGGAAGGGCACTACCTGCTGCACCACCCAGTACTGAAAAATTCAGATTGTACCGCAATAAGGATAGTATTTAACTGCAGTGCTAAGACTAAGCAGAATAGTGTTTCATTAAATGACTGCCTTCAAACTGACCCTAGACTGACACAAAGGCTATTCGATGTGCTATTAAAGTTCCGCATCGGGACTTATGCATACACTGGTGACATCAGCAAGGCCTTCCTTAGGGTAGGTCTTCAAGAAGAAGACCGTAACTACCCCAAGTTCCTATGAATAAAGGATCTTAATGATCCAAACAGTGAAATAATCACTTACAGGTTTGCATCAGTTTTATTTGGCGCTACTTCGTCTCTGTCTTTGCTTCAAGCTACCTTAGACACACACTTGAAGAAGTCTAATAGCCCAAATAAAACTGAAATTAGCAACAATTTAGGACAATTTGCAAGAAACAACCAGCAGTGAAAGTAAATTGCTGAACATATACCATGAAGCCAATCAAGAATTATTGGGAGCAAATATGCCTCACCAGTCGTGGGTCTCCAACAATGACCAATTAAATCAACTGATCGAAACAGAATTTCCCTACTACAAGGTGCCCCAGAAGACAAGGGTACTAGGCGTCGAATGGGATACGACTGCAGATCAGTTGACAATGAAATCGGTGGAGTCAGATACCATCAACCTAACAATGAGAAAAATACTATCACAAGTTAGCAAACCCTTCGACCCATTGGAACTATTAAGTCCAATCTTAATAAATGGAAAGTTGATAATGCAGGAATACTGGCAACAGAAGATAGGCTGGGATGATCTTCTAACACCTGCCTAACAAGAAAAATGGCAGGGGCTAGTGAAAGATTTAAGTATCCTAGATTCTGTCAAGTTCCTTCGAAACACAGTAAATGAAAAAGAACCACTTAAGCTTCATCTATTCTGTTATGCCTTAGGAAAGGCTTGTGGCACAGTAGCTTACCTGGTATCAAATGGGCAAGCCAATTTGCTCACATCAAAGGCCAGAGTGGCACCGTTAAGGAAACGATCATTGCCACAGCTGGAGTTAACAGCCCTACTGTTAGGAGTAAGATTGGCTCATTATCTGATCAAGGCCTTAAGCAACATCCACTTTGAAGAAACAGTGATATGGTCAGATAATGAGGCAGTGCTACAGAGGATGAAAAACAATAACAGTAAAAATCCTTACGCGAATAACCGCGTTAAGGAAATACAAGAGCTATCAGCAGGGTACAAACTGAGATATGTACCCACCAAAGACAATCCAGCTGACTATCTCTCCCGAGGCCTGACTATACGACAGTTAACCAAAGCAGAGATGTGGTTCAATGTACCTCAGTGGCTAGTTAGTGACCAGTGGCCTGAACAAAAGCCACAAGTCATTATGACCAATGTCACTGTTCCCACTGAGAATCCAGAACCACCTCGGACTTTGGTAATTGATCCTAATTGGTACTCTGAACTGAACAAACTACTAGGTGACCCCCAAGTGGTGTTTGATATTCTAAAGAAAATAGGAATCAAGCATAAATTCCCTAGTGCTCTAAAGTACTGGGTCAAAAGAGCTCAAACAGACACATTCAGGATAGAATTTGACAATGTCCCTAAAAGCTTCAAAATGATCTGGGTCTCTGGATAGACACCAACAGTAGTACTGGCTACCCCAAGGTAGGCAGACTGTAAAATCCATAATTAAATCCTGTGTAATTTGCCAGAGATATGATGCCAGAGTGTGTCCATATCCGGAACCACCTCCACTCTCAAAGGAACGAGATGTACATATTCATCCCTTTGAGACCACAGGAGTAGATTTCACAGGAGCACTAACACTGACAGGCACAAAGAACAAAATTCCAGTGAAGGCATATATCTGCCTATTCACCTGTGCCACAACAAGGGCAGTCCATCTAGAAGTGACTCCCAATATGAGTGCCGAAGCATTCTTACAGGCTTTCCACAGGTTTGCTTCATGTAGATCCTGTCCTATGTTAATGATTTCAGACAATGGGTCCAACTTAGTGGCAGGGGAAGCATGTCTAAGGAAAATCTGGAACCACCCACAGGGAAGCCGGTGGATGAGCTATCAGAACACTGGACTCGTGATCCTGTGGTCCTGGGTTCGATCCCAGGCATCGGCGAGAAACAATGGGCAAAGTTTCTTTCACCCTGATGTGCCTGTTACCTAGCAATAAATAGGTACCTATAGGAGTTAGTCAGCTGTCACGGCTGCTTCCTGGGGGTAGAGGCCTGGTCGAGGACTGGGCCACGGGGACACTAAAGCCCCAAAATCATCTCAAGATAACCTCAAAGTAACCCTAAGGTGCACATGGCCCTAAATCAATGGCAGTGCCACTGGAAATTTATACATCCCAGAGCACCATGGCACGGAGGCTTCTATGACTGCATGATTGGTACAGTGAAACATTTTCTACGGAAAACCCTACACCGCCAAAAAATTGACCTGCAAGAGCTCCAAACCGTTGCCATACAAATTGAAGCTCGAGCTAATAACCGACCACTTACCTACCTCTCTGATGATGTTTCGCAACGTGAAGCATTAAGTCCAACTCATCTGATGTATGGGGGTCCTCTAAGAACTCTAGTGTCCCTTACGGACGAGGATCCAGAAGATCCTTTATATGTCTGAGAGTGACTTGGTACAACGTTTCAAACATCTTTCAGCAGTGATAAGTCAGTGGAATGACGTATGGACTCGAGAATACCTTACTGCTCTGAGAGAGTATCTCTACGGACCAAACAACCCCTACAACAGAATTAATTTGAACCCTCGTGACAGAGTTCTGGTGGAGAGCAATGGGCCATGCTCAGAGTGGCCTATAGGCTAAATAGTCTCTGTTCATCCAGACTGGCAGGACACCTTGAGAATAGTGAAAGTAAAATGCCGAGGCAACACTACTCTCAAAACATTAGAGAAATTAGTTCCTTTAGAATTGGCAGGAAAAGAAGACGTTCAACGACTTCCAGCACCTGAAGTGCCAGTACAGATCAGCCGTCCAGAGCAGACTGGTGCACAACAGTGCAAGCTCAAATTAAAGAAACTCTATAATTTTGAGGGTGAGGAATAAAGTCATTGCAGTCTTTACCGGGATTTCAACTCTCGTATTCCTTCCCCCCCCCCCCTCAGACTTATGTTGGAAATCCGACACACATAATAACTAAAAGTACCCTCTAAAAAAAAGAGAAT
>WNGS01144909.1:12500-13891 GCA_020271785.1 Procambarus virginalis
CATCAGGTACCTGTGTAAAATGTCGTCAACATGTATATGGCCGGTTTCAAGTTCAAGTCGACTAAGACTTTTTCCTCGATAGTACCCATGTAGAAGTTTGCAAACAGGACGCCTAGGGGAGAACCCATGCGACCCCATCTACTTGCTTATACATGTGCCCATCCGGGCTCAAGAAGGGTGCCTCCTTAGTACAAGCTTGGAGTAGTTTCCTCAGGATATTTTCTGGCATGTCAAGAGGAGTACAGGCCGGGTCTCGATACACTCGGTCCACTATCATCCCGATTGTTTCATCCACAGGTACGTTGGTGAACAGTGATTCTACGTCCAACGAGGCCCTTATCCCTGTGGCCCGTGTTCCCGCAGTAAGTCAACAAATTCCTTCGGGGATTTCAGGCTGAAGTTGCACGGGACATAAGGAGTCAGTAAGCCGTGAGTCGTTTCGCCAGTCTGTACGTGGGTGTGGTATCTGGCTGATAATTGGCCGAAGTGGGTTTCCAGGCTTATGCGTCTTGACATTTCCATACGCATATCCAGGTTTATATTCCCCAATAATTTGGCAGGTGGAGTCCGGATTCTTGGCATTCACAGTTTCAATCAATTTGTTGACCTTTGTTTTCAATTCGGCTGTAGTGTCCTTCGTTACCCTTTGGAATTTAGTTTGGTCAGAGAGTATGAGGTTCATTTTCGCCAGATATTCGTCTTTCTTAAGGATGACGTATATTGGCGACTTGTCGCCTCTCTGACAACTATCTCCTTGTTCTCACGAAGGCTCTTAGCTGCCGCTTTGAGCTCGGGGGTCAGTATGGTGCTTCTGTAGTTGCCTCGATTCTTTCCTCCTTCTGCAATAAGTTCTGCTTGTAAGGTGTCTTTGGTGGTGATCTTTTGTGCTTCGAGGTCAAATATGTCGTCCAACAGGATCTCCAACTCCACTTTCCGGGCCAACGCACTTGGTCTGGACATAACGTGACAGTTTATACCCAGATTTAGGAGAGTGACTTGGTCCTCAGTGAGGTTGATTCCTGCAAGGTTCAGGAAGCCGTCTCTTGGTCGTGGAATTGCCATAGTCCTCCATATAATGTTGTTAGCTTCTTGATAATCCTTGTTTCCGTGCTGAGGTGATGTCGGTCTGTGAGGATGTCGAGGTGTTGTTCGATGCGGGTGCGGAGACTTTCGTCGATGTTGCTGTTTCTCCATTCGTTTGTAGCATGAAGTAGTTGCGTTTATTGTCTTTGATTTCATTTTCTGCCTGTATATCTGATTACGAATCAATCTTGGCGATATTTTATCGTGAAGGCTTGATTCATGCTGCTGGGATCGTAGTTTTAATATTAGTATATTTTGGTAGCAATCTTTCCTGTAGACATATGTTATTAAATATATGTCTATTTAAT
>WNGS01144911.1:0-11389 GCA_020271785.1 Procambarus virginalis
CCGCATCCCTGAGGATATCAGGCCTGTCTTTTATGGAGCAGCACTCTGTGCTCTAAAGAAGAAGGATAGGGGTATCAGGCCCATTGCCGTTGGCAACACCTCCGACGCCTCGTAGCTAAGGCTGCAGTGAGATCTATCAGCCAGGAAGCAGCCACCTTGCTGAACCACATCAGCTCGGTTTGGGATTCCCTAGGTTGTGAAGCTGCAGCACATGCAGCGCGGGTTACATTGCTGATCCCGGACCAGAAGGCACTAGTAAAGCTTGACTTCAAAAATGCTTTCAATCAAGTCAGACGAGACGCTGTCCTCAGGGCTGTACACAACCATTTCCGTCCCTTTACCCGTTCATCCGATCGTGCTACAGTGGGACTCTAAGCTTCTTTGGGGAACATGAAATAAACTCCTGTGAAGGTGTCCAACAAGGTGACCCCTTAGCACCCTCCTTTTCTGCCTAGCTATCAAAGAGGTCACTGATAGTCTGACAAGCGAGCTAAACATCTGGTACCTGGATGATGGCACTCTCGCTGGAACCCCGGAAACCATTTTGGAGGATATAAGGAAAATCCAGGAGCAGGGAGCAGCCTTAGGCCTCATTCTCAATGCATCCAAGTGTGAAATAATCTCCCGCAACCAAGACATCACTGGGCAAATACAAAATGTTCTTCCAGACATTCTCGTTGTCGAGCCACCGGACTGTACTCTCCTGGGTGCCCCCATTGGCCCACGGGCAATCGAGGAGGTCCTGGCTGCAAAAATCACTGATCTAAAGAGAATGCTGGACAGGATTGACAAGATTGATGCCCATGATGCTCTCTTTCTCCTCACAAGATGCCTGTCTCTCCCTAAGTTGACGTACTTTCTGAGATGTTCTCCATCCTACAGCAGCCCTAAATTAAATGTGTATGACACCCTTCTGAGGTCCATGCTGGTGAAAGTCCTAAACCTGCCATTGGACGACTCTCAGTGGGAGCAAGCAACCCTTCCTGTAAGACTTGGCGGCCTTGGTGTCCGCACAGCCTCCCAATTGCTCTACCAGCCTTCCTTTCCTCCCCCATGCATCGCACGACCTCGTCAGAGATATCTTACCTGCAACCTGAGAGACTCAGCAGGAATACACGATCCTGCTTTCACTGAATGTTCAAATCAGTGGGGTGTTCTCGCAGCCCAGCAACCATTATAGAGCCAACAAAACAACACAAACAGTCCGGCTGGGACCACCCTCTAGTGGAAAAAGTAGCTGATGCTATGCTCAGCGCTGCAACATCAGACAAGGAGAAAGCCCGCCTCAGAGCAGTGCGTGCCCCCATGCAGGAGACTTCTCCTGGCAGTACCCATGTCAACAATGGGCACGCGCCTAGATCCAGAATCCTTCGTGTAGCAGTGGCCCTCCGCCTTGGTGCCCCAATTCACACTGAATACAAGTGTATTTGCAACAGGGTGGAAGCAGACCAATACGGACTGCATGGGTTGCATTGCGGAAGCACAAAGGGCTGGCATGCAAGACACAACGAGGTCAATGACATCATCAAGAGAAGCCTCGTCTCAGCTAAGTGCCCAGCGGAGAGAGAACCTCGCATCCTAGGGGTCCAAAACCCGGATTTCCCCGCACTTCGCCCTGATGGCATCACCATATACTCATGGAAGGAGGGTAGACAGTTGGTGTGGGACTACACATGGTATCCACCCTGGCTGACACTATGTACACTTCGGAGCTGATCAAGCAGGTGGGGCAGCCAACCACAGGGAAACAGCAAAATCTCTCAAATACAGGCGACTGGCAGGTCAATACCTCTTTGTTCCCATAGCGTCTGAGACGCATGGCCCCTGGGGCAAGAGTGCCTTGGGATTTCTCAAGGAATTGGGTTCCAAGCTCATTGACGTCACCAGAGACCCAAGGGCTTGCAGTTTTTGTTTCAGCGCCTCAGTGTGGCGATCCAGAGGGGAAATGCTTGCTGCGTCCTCGGTCCTGTCCGGAAGCGGAGGAGCTTCAAGAGATCCATAACCTTTAGGCATTTGTCTTGTATGTTTGTAACCTTTAAATACACAATAAAGCATAAGAAAAAAAAAGGAAGGGGGTGGTAGGAGAAAAGCACACAGAAACTGTATGGAGGGGACCTACATTCCCTCCAATGCGTTATGTGTGATTTCTCCGAGGCTATGGGTCCCCCTTCTTCCAGCCAGAGGTGGTACTCCCTTCCATGTTTTAAAAAAAAAATATATATATATAGAATGTCCATTTCTTTCTCAGATATGTATTCTTTCTTTGTCTTCGGGATGTCTTCTTTCTTTCTTTCTCTCCCTTCTATTTCAGATATGAATAAAAAAATTATAATACCCTAACATTTAATGTAGGTAATTAAAGATTATAAAAAGTTTTTTATAATGTTTTAATTCACGTTCTAAGGTCGTTTATAAAACTTCTCAAAAGACGTTTTATAAACGTAATTAAAAACGTGCTGAAAACAATGAAATGTCGTTTTTAGAACATTTTAAAAACGTGAAAATATTTGCTGGGATAGGCCTTCTGCAGTTACTTTTATTCTTATGCTCTTAATTCACTATGCTTGCCAGTGAAACTCCTTTTCAGAAAATCGCTGGACCATGGAATAGTTCCCCTAGTAATAGTTGAAGGTGATGTAGTGATCGAGTAATCCTTATACTCCATTATCTCATCATCTTAATGGCATAACTAATTACACAAGCATTAATCCTATCCCTATTTACAGGTAACAGTTTTCCACCCTTCTAAATCTTACTGTGAGGTGTAGTCACCGTACATAACCAAGCGACTTGAGAATAGCACATTACGGGCTATTCATGCCCGTGCCACCTTTTGGGTGGCTTAATCTTTATAAATAAATCAGAATAGCACACACCTAATAAAAAAGCAGACTCACTAGCAAAAACTGCCACAGCTCTACCTGTTGTACAGGTTCAAATACCTCCAAGTTTCTCACAGATAATGGAGCAAATCAAGAAGAAAATATTCTCAACTATCAAAGGTCGCCACAGAGCCAAAGTAGCGGAAGGAAGATCCACTGTGATATGGTACGAACATGCCACTGGTTACTCCTCTTTCAAGCCTGGCAAAAAGATATCCAGAGACATTGCAGTAGCCATACACAGACTCAGGCTTGGTTACAAGTGCTGCTGGGAGGTAATGAACCCCACAGTTATAGAGTGTCACATATGTGAAACTGAAGCAGAGGCGCCACTGTTGCACTACTTACTGGAATGTGAAGCTACTGAACCCCTGCGCATCAAACTCAACATTAATCCAACGACAGCAGCTGCATTAGATCCACATTCCACCGTGACTACAATGATTAGAAAAGCCGTTGAGGAATGGGACTCATTAGTAAGCAATCTGCATCTACATCCACCACCAAGATAAAATTAATAAAACAGGATTAAAACCAGTGCACTAAAACAGAAGCGATAAATAAACAGGAAAAAAAGAGAAATCCCCTCCTCCATTTTAAACTTAGACCCAAATATCACAGGAAAAAGGTTATCATGTATAACCAAACTCAATTACGGGCTCACCATAGCTCGTGCTACATGGACACTTCGTCCTGAGTAGCTAAATCTTTAACAACAACAACAACAGCACACACCATTTGGTCACCATTTGGTCCGGGAGCCATCTCCTGTCACGCAGGGTGCAGTGGTGCCTCCACAGATCTCCAGTATCATCTTTTGATACTGGTAATGGCTCAAAGGGCCACCACTTACGGGGTATTCATGCCCGTGTCACCTCTTAGGTGGGTTAATCTTCATCAATCAATCGAATAGGACACAGTACAATCTCTAGTCAAGAATGTAGCGCTCAGCGTGTACAGTTCTAATCGACCCAAGACGCTACAGCTTCGACACAGAGCAGACAGCAGACTACGACAATTGTTCAGGTCCATGTAAACTACATCTACCCGAAGTGCTTCGTCTGAATAGCCAGTTACCAGTTACAGGAGATACATTTTCACCCACACAGTTATTAACTCATGGAACCGCCTACCCACCGAAGCGGTACGTGGCAAAACGGTGCTGATTTTCAAAATATACCTGGAAAAGATCATTCCTCCCTACACCTGGGGGGTACCTTCGTTAAAGTAAAACGGTATACAGAAATAACAAAGAAAATAGATATGAATACTATTACCTTCGATGTTAGTAGTAGTTGTGCAAGTGAGGAGAAAGAAAAAATATTACGGAGTTGGATGGAAGTTTCGAAGGTACTCTCGTATCTCATGGAATGTGACGGACAGGGCAAAGGTAGTTTTATATTAATCATGGATGAAAGTAGATTGATAATATTATCTTGGAACGTTAATGGATTAAAAACTAGAGCGGTGGATGTACACTATTATACTCTTAGAGAGAATATTAACATATAGTAGCACTCCAGGAAACTGGGGATAGGGATGGTAACATTCTGAACATGAAGATGAACATGTTGAACATGAAGATGTTCAACTGCTGGGCGAGCCCTCTCCTACTCATCTGAGGGGAGGGAGATTAGATTATGCTTGTTTGATAAATGCTGAGGGCATAGAGGAGAATTGTCTTACTGTGGATGAAATGCTAAGGGATAATTTTGCATTACAAATACAGCTTAAACTAGATAAAAAGCATGCCTGCCTTCAGAGGAAAAGCTTAAAGTTTAATGAGGGAGAATTAAGGGGTCTTGTTGGCCATATTAAGTCTTGGTATGATACTTATAAGCCAGTTTCGGCAGAAGCATTTTAAGAAGATTTAATTAAGGAGGTAGATGTATTTAATGCAACATTGAACCGGAAAACATCTGGTATAGAAAAGCATCCCCCAGAAAAGTGTGGGGAGAAGAGAAAGGAAATTAGGAGCAAGTATTGGCAGGAGTTTGCAGAGAAAGTTGGGAGTAACATAAACTTGAAGGAAATCTGGCAAGACATAAATGAAATAAGGGGTAAAAAGCATAATTTTGTTGCACATCCTGACCCGTAAGGAATTGCAAAAGGTCTCGTAAATAAATGGGCGGAAGCTGCCAAACTTAGTTCATTTAATTACCCGCTGTAACGAGAGAGTCGTTAGATTCTTGGAAAGATCTAAGAAAGGATTTTATACTTACAGCAGGTAACAGTGGTGATGTCACTTGCACAGGTATTACCAGAGAAGAACTAATAACGGCGATTAAAGTTGGGAAATCTACCGCCCCTGGGGAGGATGGAGTAACTTATGAAATACTTAATGAACTTGCCATTATGACGAAAAGCCCGCTGTTAGACCTCTTTAATATTAGTTATAAAGAGGGCAGAATTCCCAGTAAACGAAAAAAAACTATGATCATCCTTATCCCTAAAGCCAATGGAGAGTACAGACCTGTGTTTTTAACCTCCTGTTTTTGTAAAATGATGGAGAGGATCATTTTAAATAAACTTTTGTATATAATAGGTGATCAGCTGTCTAGTAATTTGTTCGGATTCCTCAGAGGAAAAAGTACCTCTGACTGTATTATTAAATGTCTAGGTAATGGTAATGATTATTATAGAATTTTTATTGATTTACAAGGAGCTTTTGATAAAGCCAACAAAGAGGTTATTTTATATGAATTAGCTGGTCTTGGTGTTGAAGGGAGATTATTGCGCTGGATAGGGGATTATCTTCAGGAAAGGAAGGCTCAGGTGTGGTATCAAGGTTGTATGGTTCAAGGTTCAAGGTATCAAGGTCAAGAACTCGGCACACCTCAGGGAGGAGTGTTGAGTCCCACCCTGTTTAATGTACTAATGAATAAGATAGCATCTGAGAAATACTCAAATTGGGTAACTCCAATCATATATGCCGATGATATTTTGTTTCAGGGCAAAGATATTTCAAAGGTTCAAACAGTGTTGGACAATTTCGGAAACCTGTGTGACCACATGGGACTGGTGGTTAATGAAGACAAAACTAAAGTTTGAATGTAGAAGTCGGAGGCCCATTATATTGGAAATAAACGGTAAAAATATAGAGTTAATATATATAAATATTTAGGCATATATGTTGGATATACCCATGAGAGTTTGGAAACGGAGATGAACAGACTGTTGGGTCAATGTCGGAAGAGATTACAACCTCTGAAGGCCTTGGCATGCTGTGGAAAGGAGTGGGAGTCCCTGTGCTACGAATGATGTACTTGAGTACTGTAAGATTTCTTATTGATTATGCTGCACCTGTCATTTCTTGTTTTGGTGAAGGTAGGATGGGCAAGTTGGAGAAGATACAAAATGAAGCCATGAGAATTATCTTAGGATGCCCAAGAAATGCTATGATTGAGATAATGAGGATGGAGTTGAATCTGCAGAGTATTTGGATAGAATTGCAGAGATAAATGTAGCCTCTGCCATTAGATTAATGAGAGGTGGGGGAGCTAATGAATTAATCCTCTCGGTTCAAAAGGTGGGAAGTAATGAACAGTGTATGATGAAGAAGAGAGCATATATGAATAACTTATGTTCTAATGTTATAAAGTATGATGTTATTACAGAGTGTATTGCTGTGCCCAAGAGAAAATTCACACCACCATGGGAGGATTGTAATGTAGATGTAGTAATTACTCCCTTGCAATAGTCGGTTTAGGATGATCCTTTCAAGCATCTTCCAAATGCATTACCTGAGACTGATAGGTCTGTAATTGCCATTATTGCATGTTTTCATTGTGTGGGCAACACTCCACATAGGAATGACTTGTTAAACAGGTGGAGTAGTGGATTGCCAGACACTTCACACAGTGCATTGAGTATGTCGTAGGTGACGCCATCTTCACCAGGTGCTGTACTTTTACCCTTTTTCATAGCCCCCTTTACTTCCTTGGCTGTAATTGGTTCCCCATACTCGTCATCACTAGATTGTGCTCTTGTTATCCTAATCCTTCTGTCATTATGTCGGAGGAGCTGTTCCCTGCTTACTTCTGCAGGGAGGGAGGAGGATGATGCTGCATCACTCCACTTGTGAATTAGTTCTTCAGCCTTACCCTGGGGGGTCGTTGTGAGCCGCAGGCCGGGCTCTGCTCCCCTCAGCTACCTGAATTTTTGCCCACACTTGTCTTGCAGACGTTTCTCTTCCAATAGAGCTAGTGAACTCTAGCCATTGTCTTTCCCTTTGTAACTCATCTGCAATGTATGTACCTTTACCTGAATAAAAAATCTAATCTAAATCTATATCTAATCTATATGCTTAGATATATGCAAATGAGAGAGTAATAGAGCGAAACCTTTAAAATACTGAACAATTTGGAGGATATTGATTCATACAATTTCTTCAAAAGGTGAGATGTAACACGAACAAGGAGCAAAGGTTTCAAGCTCAACAAGCCACAATGTATGAGTGACAACAAATGCTTTTTAACCCATACGATTATGATCATAGCAAAAGGTTTCTAAAACAGTAGGCATTCTTCCAAAGTCAGACACTGTACTATGTTCCTCGCCCTAACCTAGTCACTCAGTATTATTCACTCATTTATCTATGTCTTGTCTATCTATGTCTTAAAGGTTACAAGACGTACATTAGTCAATACAATTGGTGCTTAAAATGTTAAGGATCTCTTGTGAAACACGGGCATTAATAAAAAATTTATTAGGTAAAATAAATAAAAAAAGGCCCAAGGGCCATGAAGTAACAAGAATGCAAGGCTGGCACAAGCTGGTGTAAGTACAGAAGACGGAAGATTCTTCATATTAAAAGACCCTGCTTCTCCAAGATGGCAGTCACACCCTGCTTGCCCTGGACAATCACCATATGGAGAAGGACTGTTTACTGTGAAGGGAAGTCCACAAATGCAATGCCAGCATGAGTCAGTCTTGAAGGGTAAACGATGATGGCACCCTCACAGTAACACAAAAGCCGAGCAAGCCCAGTGAGGAAAACCTGTTGATGGGAAAGAAGGAGAATTTTTAGTCATACAATTTTTGTTTTATAAGATTCCAAAATATTACATTGATATAAATTTGTGAGAGTATTCTGAGCATTTTGAGCCATCTTGAGTCCTCTCCTCACTAAGTACTAACTGCCAAAAGATTAAACAACCCCTGGCCCACAAGTGGCATACTGTACGGTGCGCCAAAGTGTTAATAAAACAATTACTGTAACAAGAAACACGAATATGAAAAAAATGAAAATAGAATTTGCCTAGTTACAAAACAAGAAGTTAAGAGATACTCATCAATGATTACCAATATAATACAAAGAGCCAAAGCTTCCTTTTATGGGAATGGATTTAAAGAAGCAAAAGGAAATATGAACATTACATCTCTACCATCACCCATGTCTAACATCCTAGGGTCTAAACAACAATCACATACCAAGCAGATAAAACTCTCCAAAGATGGATACACACTTGCAACAGACTTAGATATTGCAACTGATTTCAATAGCTTCTTTTCATGAATTTGTGCAAACCTTGGCAGAAAAATTCCAAAGACCCAGACACATGTTACTACATATCTCACAGATAGCTAACACTACTCCTTTTACCAGTCAGCCCGACAGACATTATATCCATAATTCAATTACTTAAAATCAAAGCTTGGAACATTAATGAAATAATGTCTATGATATATAAGAGTGCTGCCCTGCTCTTGCAACACCCACCAACACTCTTGCTTGATATAATCTACACTGCCCTTGACAAAAATGAGTTCTCAATTGGCCTATTCATTGACTTGAGGAAAGCCTTTGATACTATAAACCATAACTACCTCTTAAGGGGCCCAGTGATTGGGCACCGAAACTACATCATACACACTCAATTTTTTGTGTGCATAATCCTCGTGGCAAATGCTCCAACATTTCCTTTTAAATCAACATCACAACATGAATGGAAAAAAGTTACAAAAAAAATTAAAATTGCTCTAAATATTTTATGTCACCAATTGTTATTTTATTCATTATGGTCTCAGAATGGCATATAACTTTCAATTGCCAGTGAGAAAAATATTGTTCAAGAGTATAGTTTACTGTAAAACATTTTTTGAATGGGGGCCATCCAAATATGTGCCAAATTTATATGCAAAATATTTATAATTCCAAACGTTATGGCTTTATGACAAATCGATTCATTAGGAACCTTAGCACTAAGAACTTTGCACATAATCCGTGGACATCTTCAAGAGAAAACTGGACTGTTTTCTAAGAGAAGTTCCGGATCAGCCGGGCTGTGGTGGGTATGTGGCCCTGCGGGCCGCTCCAAGCAACAGCCTGGTGGACCAAACTCTCACAAGTCGAGCCTGGCCTCGGGCCGGGCTTGGGGAGTAGAAGAGCAGAACCCCATCAAGCAGGTATCAATATAGGAAGAAGCCAAACCCCCAAACATACCAGCGATACAAAGATGCGAGAAACAACTATACAGCAGTAAGGGGAGAGGCAGAAAGAAATTTTTAAAAGGGATAATGGATAAATGTAAAACAGAACTGGGCCTATTCTACAAATTCATAAACAACAAATTGCAGGTAAAGGATAATATCCAGAGGTTGAAAATAGGAAACAGATTCACAGAAAATGATAATGAAATGTGTGAAACATTAAACAAAAAGTTCCAAAGTGTGTTTATACAAAACGAAATCTTAAGAGAACCAGACACAATAAGAATTTCTGAGAACATCATAGAGCGTATAGAGGTGTCTAGAGATGAAGTGGAAAATATGCTAAAGGAGCTAAGTAAGAACAAGGCAGTTGGTCCAGATGGAGTTTCACCATGGGTTCTGAGAGAATGTGCATCTGAGCTCAGCCTTCCACTTCACCTGATCTTTCAGGCATCCCTGTGTACAGGAGTCATAGCAAACATGTGGAAAAAGGCTAACATAGTTCCAATCTACAAAAGTGGCAACAGGGAAGACCCCCCCTTAATTATAGACCTGAATCATTGACAAGTGTAAAGTGAAAAGATTGAAAAAAAATAATAAAAACTAAATGGGTAGAACACCTGGAGAGAAATTATATAATATCACACAGACAGTATTGTTTTCGATCTGGAAGATCCTGTGTATCGAATTTACTCAGTTTCTATGATTGAGCCACAGAGATTTATTTATTTATTTATTTATTTATTTATTCATATACAAGAAGGTACATTGGGAATGAGAGAATACATAATATGGTAATTACAATCTTGTAAAGCCACTAGTACGCGCAGCGTTTCGGGCAGGTCCTTATTCTAAGAAAATTTTAAGTAGGTAAATACTTGCAAAATTTATATATATATAAAAAAATTGCTAACAGTTACATGGCAAGAAAAAAAAAGATGAGAGAAAATTGTAGGTACAGTATATTAAAGCACTTAGGTAGCTAAGATTGATTGCAATGACAGCTTGAATGGTAGTTGACAAAAATTGGTAGGCACAATACAGCATATGGCTAGCACATAAAAGAAGACAGCAATGAACACAATGATAAGGTTGTTTGGGTAACATAAGAATTAGGAGATTGGGTAACACTAGGTACAGAGCAAATTTAAAGCTCAGTGTAGGAAACTAAGACGATGAAATTAAGTTCTTTTTGGTTTTGCTTTAAATAAGGCAAAAGTTTTACAGTTTTTCAATTCACTAGGGAGTGAGTTCCATAGACTAAGTCCCTTAATTTGCATAGAGTGTTTACACAGGTTAAGTTTGACCCTGGGGAAATCAAAGAGATATTTATTTCTGGTGTGGTGATAATGGGTCCTATTACATCTGTCCAGAGAGAGTTTCAGAGCATGGTTTGCATTTAAGTACAGGGTTTTGTAAATGTAGTTGACACAAGAGAATGTGTGGAGGGAGTTAATATTTAGCAAGTTTAGGGATTTAAACAAGGGAGCTGAGTGTTGTCTGAAAGCAGAGTTAGTTATTATTCTGATAGCAGATTTAATGCTGGGTGATGATGGGCTTAAGGTGGTTTGCAGTGGTAGACCCCCATGCACAGATACCATAATTAAGATAGGGGTAGATTAGTGCATAATATAGTGAGAGGAGAGCAGAGTTAGGAACATAATATCTGATTTGGAGAGTATACCAACTGTCTTAGAGACTTTCTTAGTTATGTGTTGAATGTGGGTGCTGAAGTTGAGTCTCCTGTCTAGGAATAGGCCAAGAAACTTGCCATCATTTTATTACTGATGTTAATGTTGTCTATCTGTAGCTGAATTGCATTTGATGATTTGCTTCCAAATAAGATGTAGTAAGACTTTTCGATGTTTAATGTTAGTTGTCATCCATAAGTGGACTTTTTTTAATTCATTATTCACAACATTAATTAGTGTATGTGGGTTGAGGTCTGAATAGATAAGGGTAGTATCGTCAGCAAACAATATAGGCTTGAGAATATTAGAGACATTAGGCAGATCGTTTATATATGTAAAAAATAGAAGAGGTCCTAAGATACTGCCCTGTGGCACTCCAACGAT
>WNGS01144912.1:53159-70100 GCA_020271785.1 Procambarus virginalis
TTCGAATAGTTTAGTTTAATGTATGCTCCCTCGCCCCACCCCCCCAAAAAATAGTTTTACAATGTGGTACTATTTCCTTGAAAAACATTGAGTTTGGATTATAATTAAATCCCACTTTCTTACATTATTGCTTCAACCAATCGGAGCTCCAGTTGACTATCTTGAGGTTATCTTGAGATGATTTCGGGGCTTTTTTTAGTGTCCCCGCGGCCCGGTCCTCGACCAGGCCTCCACCCCCAGGAAGCAGCCCGTGACAGCTGACTGACACCCAGGTACCTATTTTACTGCTAGGTAACAGGGGCATAGGGTGAAAGAAACTCTGGCCATTGTTTCTCTCCGGCGCCCGGGATCGAACCCGGGACCACAGGATCACAAGTCCAGCGTGCTGTTCACTCGGCCGACCGACCGACTAGACCAAAATGTCAACCCTCCAACCCCTGCTTGTTGAGTGATGATTACCTCCGATGAGGAATGTGATCACATCCTGCCCCGCCCCCGTCCCATGCTAATGAGATTCATATTGCTGAATCTGAGTCGACAAGGCTGAAATCGTTGAATCTGCTTTGATCCTACATTGATTGGTCACTCAAGACATTTAGGTAAGCTTACAAAAATACTGATGGAATCTTCGTTATAAATATAATAAAGGATGAGAAAACAACGGACGATCAAAAACAAGTTTCATTACAGGATCAGAGAACAAAAG
This sequence comes from Procambarus virginalis, assembly GCA_020271785.1. Lineage (NCBI taxonomy): Eukaryota > Metazoa > Arthropoda > Malacostraca > Decapoda > Cambaridae > Procambarus > Procambarus virginalis. The sequence goes on from WNGS01144912.1 coordinate 53,866, forward strand.
ACGATCACCAACAAGCTGGTTTCTAGCGTTTATATTCTATTGTTTACACCTCGCGTCGCATGTCATGGAGGAGTTAATTCCACCCGTTCATAGCATGTCCAACACTTCCTTCCTAAAGCAAGACGAGCATATTATACAATTCACATACAAATATACTTTCTGCAATTATCAAAAAATGTAAGCAACTGTTATACAAGTCTATATTCCAACGTGTTAGCCAAAAAAAAAATTATACAGTACCCGTACTGTAACCCTAATTTAATAAATTTACGACCATCCTTGAACTTCAATTCAGAAACAGTACCTTAGTCAAAGGCATCGTTATAACCTTACTATTTTCTATTTTAGTCTGGATGTAATTTTTAAATTCCCTTCCCCACCTAAAAGCCACTTAACCCAATTTGAGTCAAGATATTCAGAGAACTCATCGCCAGAAGGCACGCATGACAGGCGACACACCGAGAATTATTTTCCATAATTTCGTGGGAGCCGTCAAGAAGATGGAGAGAGGCAGCAGCGCCCTGCTTCTCAGGGGGCAACAAGTCCTAATAATATGACGCGCAGAAAATGGGAGTAAGTAATTTAGGGTAAAAAATGAAAATGGGAATGTAGATATTATTAACATAGAAAATGGGAATGAATTACTAGCATAAAAAAATGGATATCAGTTATTAGTGCAGAAAATTGGGACGAATTCCTTCCTAGCTGAAGATTTTTAAGAAAGAAAAATGAGGTGATCTATATTTTTAGTTGAAATTTAGGATGTATTTCTTGCATAAAACGAGAGTGTAGGCAATATATATATATATATAAATATATATATATATATATATATATATATAATATATATATATATATATATATATATATATATATATATATATTATATATATAAATTAAATACCAATCTATTGTACTGAGGGTAGGATGATTATGCTCTGATATATAGCTTAATTAATGATAAACTTATATAAAATTACATTAATATAGAATGAAATGGTAATTTAACTCCGGAAGAAAATCTAAAACATTTCTCAGTTAGGTAAACTTGTATTTCTGAGGCAGGTAATTACATAGATGGGGGGAGGGTCGTACCCCAGTGCCACTGCCATTTGATGCTGGTATTACCACTGGGACGACTGTGGCACCTCATTCAATTGGCTCATAATGTGTAGTTTTTCTTGGGTGTCTTACTAGAAATTTGTCATAATATTTTGACTGTTTAATGTCTAGGGTGGAAAGGCCTTCATAAAGAGTACATAAACACCTAGTTTGTGTATACAATTAAAATATATATTTACAGAAAGAACATATATATAGACAACATAAATCTTTTGATTAATTTTTGTTAAATCTTTTGTGTGATTTTTAAGTTGAAAAATTATATATTAATGATTCAATTCAAATTCTAAAATGATTGCCGTCTGTCTAAAATGTGTATTTTTATTTCTTCATTCCATTGAGTGTATAACACTAAATATTTTCTCTCATATACACAATATCACACAAGTTTAGAATGTTTTTCCTTTCGTATTATCGTCTTTAACTATTGAAATCATCGTCATACACTAGATACAAAACCTAGATCATACAAAATGTTTTTTAACAAGTGATATAACTGGTATACTAAAATAAATTATAAAAAGAGTTGCAATTGACCCCGTTTTCGAACTGCTAGAAAACGTGTCCGTTTTCTTCGTTGACAATGTTATAGCTACTGCTCGATAATATTCTTTTTGGCCCCTGCAGCAAGTTAATACTCACACTGTATTTCATGTAAATGTTTTATGTTGTCCGCATATTATAAAAAATAAATTTAATAACAATGTTAGTGTCAATAATAATATAGTTATACTATCAAACGTAACGCGTTTTCTATCGTTTGGCGTTTTCTATCGTTTGTAAATATAATTTAAAATAATTCGAAATTACATATACTGAGACAAAAAAAAAACTGTAATAAGGGATTAAATGCTAATGCATGAACCAACAGCTCAATCTTTTATAATGCTAACTAATGTTGAAACTAATGTAACTTGCCACATCTGTTCGAACTAATGCAGCTTGCAACATCTGTTCTATCAAACGTACCTTGCAACATCTCTTCAAACTAATGCAGCTTGCAACATCTGTTCTATCTAACGTAGCTTGCAACATATGTTCCAAATAATATAATTTGCAACCTCTGTTCTAAGTAATCTACTTTGCAACGTCTGTTCAACGTAATCTACTTTGCAACCTCTGTTCTAAGTAATCCTCTTTGTAACATATGTTCTAACTAAGAACTTGCAACATGAGTTCTAAATAACAACCCGTCCTCGCAAATTTAATAAGTCAATATTGACTTATTAAATATGTGCATAGGTGACATACTTAACATAATAGTTTCCCTTGAAAATCTTCATAGAAAACACCGACCTTACCTAACCTTGTTAGTATGTTAAAATAAGCATCTTATAGCTCCGTAATTACAATTGTTACTTAACCTATTATAGGTATAGGTTAAGTAATAGTTGTAATTACGAAGCAATAAGATGCTTATCTTAACATACTAACAAGGTTAGGTAAGGTCGGTGTTTTCTATGAAGATTTTCAAGGGAAACTATTATGTTAAGTATGTCACCCATGCACACAACTAATAAGTCAATATTAACTTATTAAATTTGCGAGGACGGGTTGTAAATAATGTAGCTTGCGCCATCTCTTTTAAATAGTATAGCTTACGACATCTGCTCTAATTAGCGAAATTTACACATCTCTTCTAACTAACCTAATTTGCAATCTGTTGTAAAAAAAAAACATCTATTTAGTAAGGCTTTCAGCATCTGTTATAACTAATGCACCTTGAAACATCTGTTCTAATTAACATAACTTGCAGCATCTACTCTAACCAACGAAGCTTGTAACATCTGCTCTATTATGTTGTTTCATTTACCTGAAATGTGAGCATATTGCTTCCGTTTATTCTTTGCTACCATATGGCACTGGCTGCTGACTTGATGTGTTGGTACCTTCTCCTTTTGAGAATCGACTTGAGAATGGTCCAGGACGGACCAAACGTCGTCGTCTCTTCACCTTCTAGTGCGTGGTCTGGTCAACACACTTTAGCCACGTTATTGTGACTCATCGCCTGCATAAAGTACTAGTACTCTACCTTCTCAAAAGTAGCTTAAGGTCTTGTAACAATAGGAAACTAAAAGCCACCATATTAACTTACCGATTAAAAAGCAATTATATCACGATATATATTTTTTCCCATAGAAGTGAATGAATGAATGAATTAAATATAGGTCAAGATACCCTATTGGGTGAGCGTGGAAGTGGGGGATAGGGGAAGAATTAGTGGGGGTGAGAGGAAGGGTTTTCATTATGAGGTAAAGTGCCAGGGCTAGACCCAGCTGCATGGCATTGACATCGTTATGACCAGACTAGGCAATGGAGGCCAGGAATCGGACTTTTGTGACAACATTTCGTCTTTCGGAGCGCCCACGGAGATAGCAGCCCTCAGCTGGGTGTGCCATGGTGGCTCACACCAGATGTGGTCTAGGATTTGGAAATCAGCATCGTGCCCCACCCAAGGCACCAGAAAACGGGAGCTAACAGGTCCCCCCCCCCTTCCCCTAAAGAGGGGGGTAGAAGAGTTAGGAGGCTATGTAATTGGAAGTTAGGTGATTTGAGTAGTGGTATAGTAAAGGAGAGGGGTCATGTAAAGGACGGAGCAGGAGGTGGATCGTCGAGCAGGTTAAAGAGGTTGTGCGTATGTTTGGGTCTACTTAGGACGTTTCTGAGGAACGCGTCGTAGTTTTCATGATAGGTGAGAATTCTATTGATCTGTTTCTTCCCCATGGTATCCCAGGTTATGTTCAGAGCTGGGATGTTCGCCCACTCATGCAGGGCCTCACTAGTGGTGAAGTCCTGCCAGTGGGTATCGAACGCCCATCTGAGAGCCCTGTTCTGGGTACACTGGAGTTTCTTCCTATTTGTTGGTGCTGCAAGTGAGAGTGGGATCGGTGCATATGTTAGGAGTGGGAGAATAAGTGTTTTGTGTAGATAAAGCTTGGTGGCTTGGGAGGCATGTTTAAGTGGGAAGAGTTTTGATAGAGCTTTTGAGGCTATAGCTTTCTTGGGTGTTATATGTGTGTGAAAACGAAGGTTAGAGTCTAGTGTGAGTCCAAGTACTGTGGTGTTGTTGACTCTTGGGATCTGGGTTGCATCTGGTGATTGAGAGTAGAGTTTTACTGGGGCAGGGTTACGTCGTTTGTTGTAGAAGAAGTATGTGATTTTGGACTTGTTGGGGTTTGTTTTTATCCGCCAGTCGTGTTCTCAGAGGGTTACTTTGTCTATTTCTTCCTGTGCTTTCCGTGTGAGGGCGTCAATCGTATAGTCCGAGATCAGTTGGGTTACGTCGTCAGCGTAGCAAAGGGTCATTGATGTCCAGTATATTGGGTCAGGAATGTCGTTTATATAGAGTATGTATAGAGATGGTGAGAGAACTGAGCCCTGCGGGACACCTGCATTTAGGTTGAAGTAACCTGACAGCTTGCTGAGGAACTTGATCTGCATCTTTCTATTTGTCAGAAAGCTGCAAAGTAGCCTCTGCATGTTGTCAGATAGTTGGAATAGAGTGCAGAGTTTGTAACGGAGGCCGTCGTGCCATACTGTGTCAAAAGCTTTTTCAACGTCCTTTGCTATGAGGGCCGTCTTGGCCCTCTGGTGCTTATTTATGGAGAGGTAGTTTGTTATTATGTTCAGTGCGTCTTGTGTTGAGCGGTGTTGTCTGAAGCCAAATTGTTTGTCTGTCAATATGTTTTTGTGTTCTAGGTGATTCCTGAGTTTATGATTAATGAGTGTTTCGTATACTTTCCCTAGTGTCTCTAGTAGGCTGATCGGTCTGTAGTTCTTAGGGTCTGTCGGGGATTTTTGGGGTTTTGGAATGAGGATTGCTGTGGCTTCTTTGAATGGGCTTGGGAAATATCCTGATGCTAGTGAGGCGTTGTAGACGTCTGTGAGTGCAAAGACTAGGGGGTCTGGAAGTTGCTTGAGGAGAGCTTGGCCAATGCTGGAGACTCCTGGGACTTTTCGTCTATATGTTATTGTTGTTAAAGATTCGCTACCTGGAACAAAGTTCCAAATAGCAGAGGCTATAGTGAGCCAGTCTGTTTATTTCTTTATAAGTAATGTAGCTTAATTTTTTTTATCAATTGAAAATTCTTATTTAATTTACAAATAAAAGCAGCAAAATATTACCAAAACAAGAAATAAACAAAGAAAAATATTATTATTTATTTTAAAATAGAAAGACAGTTTAAAAATTGTATTATTTTTTTCACTCAAAAGTATTTTTTCTTTACCTCGTTAAAAAGAAACAATTCGCGCTCATTGAGGGCAAACTGCGCCATTATTCCCTGGCATGTAAACAATGCGCACCGTGCCTCTTATCGCAACACTCGGGCTACCGAAATTGTGTTGAATCTTACCAGAGCAACACAAACATCCAACTTCCTCTTTACACTACATGTCATGCTTAGGACTCCTCTGTAAACATTTAAACACTCGCCATTAAACATTATGACAAGGGGAGGGAAGAAAGTTGACTCTGCTGGTGTTCTTATCTATAATAGTCTCCGGTCTGTCAAGACGACCCCGGTCAGTGAGGAGGGAGACGTGAGAATATTTTTATGTAAGTTTAAAATAGAAATCAGTAATAATGATGAAAAATTATTAACATAATAATAATAATAATAATAAAAATAATAATAATAATAAAAATAATAATTATAATAATAATTAATAATATATAACAACAGGACCCATAACTTACTGTTTTGGAAAACAAAAAAATCCAAAATTTATTTTAATTTATTTGTAATTTTTAAATTACCACCTTTTATGGCCTTAGCACATACGAGCGAAAAGCGACGTAATTTATAGGAGGATAGTTGATATGCGAGGACTTCATTACGACCCAGAGATTGACAGCACACAAACACAACACCAGCTCAAATAGATGAGAATCCCCCCCTTGAAATACGTTCCACTAAAATGCATTTGAAAATCCGCCGGGTCGCTACTGGGGCTCGCCCATCATTGCGGGGGGGCAAGAGTCGTATATATATATATACCTCGTGGCTCCGTGCACATGAGATTGGCCATATATATCTCAATATAATTTTTTTTATTGCTGTCTATAGACTTATCAAACACCAGTATGTAAACTCCAAGGGCGAGCTGATCCCTCGAGACTCGAATTCAATCACCTTTGTCTCAGTGTTGTGTTTTCAGACTCTACATCACAGAGAAGTGGCTGGTCTGTGAGTACTCTCCACCACAGAGAAGTGGTTGGTCTGTGAGTACTCTCTACCACAGAGAAGTGGTTGATCTGTGAGTACTCTACACCACAGAGAAGTGGCTGATCTGTGAGTACTCTACACCACAGAGAAGTGACTGATCTGTGAGTACTCTACACCACAGAAAAGTGGCTGGTCTGTGTGTACTCTACACCACAGAGAAGTGGCTGATCTGTGTGTACTCTACACCACAGAAAAGTGGTTGGTCTGTGTGTACTCTACACCACAGAGAAGTGGCTGGTCTGTGAGTACTCTACACCACAGAAAAGTGGCTGATCTGTGAGTACTCTACACCACAGAAAAGTGGCTGGTCTGTGTGTACTCTACACCACAGAGAAGTGGCTGATCTGTGAGTACTCTCCACCACAGAAAAGTGGCTGATCTGTGAGTACTCTACACCACAGAGAAGTGACTGATCTGTGAGTACTCTACACCACAGAGAAGTGACTGATCTGTAAGTACTCTCCACCACAGAGAAGTGACTGGTCTGTGAGTACTCTCCACCACAGAGAAGTGACTGGTCTGTGAGTACTCTCCACCACAGAGAAGTGACTGATCTGTGAGTACTCTCCACCACAGAGAAGTGACTGATCTGTGAGTACTCTACACCACAGAGAAGTGACTGGTCTGTGTGTACTCTACATCACAGAGAAGTGGCTGGTCTGTGAGTACTCTACACCACAGAGAAGTGACTGGCCTGTGTACATACACCTCTGTGGTGTACTCTCCCTCAAGAATAACTCACCAAACAATGACTTCCACGACCAACCACCAGTTAAATGGTGCCTTTGTTCCGCCACAACAACTTCGTTGAACGTATCGCCATGTATATCTTTTGTCAACACGATTGCGACCAAAAAATATATTTCTTAGAGAATTAGAAACATCTTACAAATAAAATTCAACATCACTGTTCTATCGGCTGCAAAAGGCGGCTGTGTCACAAAAGAGATGTTTTGGTTCTGACATGCGGCCTTAAGTTGCATGTCGGAAATCACTTTTCTGACATGTAGCTTTAGACAATAGGTGCATTGCTGCAGATAGCAAGCTGTAGTAATTCAGATAGCGGCAGTTGCATTAATTCAGATATTGATTGTTGTATTATTACAGATAGCGACAGTTGCATTAATTCAGNGTGTGTGTGTGTCTGGCTGTGTGGAAAAAAATAGTTAGTAGTTAGTAACAGTTGATTGATTGACAGTTGAGAGGCGGGCGAAAGAGCGAGCTCAACCCCTGCAAGCACACTATGTGAATACACACATATGCCCCCCCCAACCCCGCACCCCCCAAAAATAAAAAAAAAATCACAAATTCACAAACTTTTCAAAGCCCACCCGAGTTAAGCGCCATGATTCAAGAGGCAGCAATATCACTGCCCCACGGCGCCCTCTGGGGATCATTCACTGTTCAAATTAAAGTCTGAGAAAACACCGTAAATTTAGACACAGAGAGAAACACCAAATTCCTCGCCTTCAAACGAGTAGGAGCGACTCCATAACCTTCACCAGGGGGGGGGGGGTCAACACCCAGGAATGGTAAAGGCTTGAAAATATTTCTTTATGGGATACTTTTTTTTTAAATCTTAGAATTAGTTATTCCCAGGAAAGTCTTGATTATTTTTTATTCTGTGATGAAATGAAGCGCGTAGTGTGTAGTGTGTTTAGTGTGGTGGTGTGTAGACACTATACCACAACATACATACACACACACTCACACACACACACACACACACACACACACACACACACACACACACACACACACACACAGTGCCCAAGTGAGCCACAGAGATATTAGAAAGAACTTTTTTAGTGTCAGAGTGGTTGACAAATGGAATGCTTAGGAAGCGATGTGGTGGAGGCTGACTCCATACACAGTTTCAAGTGTAGATATGATAGAGCCCATTATGCTCAGGAAACTGTACACCTGTTGATTGACGGTTGAGAGGCGGGACCAAAGAGCCAGAGCTCAACCCCCGCAAGCACAACTAGGTGAGTACAACTAGGTGAGTACACACACACCACACACACACCACACACACCCACAACACACACACACACACACACACACACACACCCACACACACACACACACACACACCACACACACACACGCACACACACACACACACACATACACACCCACACACACACACACACACACACACACACCACACACACACACACACACACACACACACACACACACACTGGTAAGTGCTCCAGTGGATAAGGGAGTACCTAAGCAATAGGAAGCAGAGAGTTACGGTGAGGGGTGAGACCTCCGATTGGCGTGAAGTCACCAGTGGAGTCCCACGGGGCTCTGTACTCGGTCCTATCTTGTTTCTGATATATGTAAATGATCTCCCGGAGGGTATCGATTCATTTCTCTCAATGTTTGCGGACGATGCCAAAATTACGAGAAGGATTAAAACAAAGAGGACTGTTTGAGGCTTCAAGAAGACCTAGACAAGCTGAAGGAATGGTCGAACAAATGGTTGTTAGAGTTTAACCCAAACAAATGTAATGTAATGAAGATAGGTGTAGGGAGCAAGAAGCCAGATACAAGGTATCATCTGAGAGAGGAAATTCTTCAGAATCAGAGAAAGAAAAAGACTTGGGGGTTGATATCACGCCAGACCTGTCTCCTGCAGCACATATCAAGAGGATAACATCAGCGGCATATGCCAGGCTGGCCAACATACGAACGGCATTCAGAAACTTGTGTAAAGAATCATTCAGAACTTTGTATACCACATATGTCAGGCCAATCCTGGAGTATGCAGCCCAATCATGGAGTCCATATCTAGTCAAGGAAAGACTAAACTGGAAAAGGTTCAAAGGTTTGCCACCACTAGTACCCGAGCTGAGAGGTATGAGCTACGAGGAGAGAGTACGGGAATTAAACTCACTTCGCTGGAAGACAGAAGAGTTAGGGGGGACATGATCACCACATTCAAGATTCTCAGGGAATCGACAGGTTGATAAAGACAGGCTGTTTAACACAAGGGGCACACGCACTAGGGGACACAGGTGGAAACTGAGTGCCCAAATGAGCCACAGAGATATTAGAAAGAACTTTTTTAGTGTCAGAGTGGTTGACAAATGGAATGCATTTGGAAGTGATGTGGTGGAGGCTGACTCCATGCACAGTTTCAAGTGTAGGTATGATAGAGCCCAATAGGCTCATTCTGAGATTCTGTCAGTCTCAATAGCCTTTGTCACATTCTGCGCCAACAGATTCATTTTGACCTCATCACTGGTGAGGTCAAAAGCCTCCAAGGGTGCTTGGTTTGCCTCCTCCTCATTTAGTGTAGGGGCTTCTTCTTGTTCTTTTGTGAAGACCTCCTGGAATCTCTTGTTGAGTTCTTCACACACCTCCTTGTCATTCTCTGTGTATCTGTTCTCTCTTTTTCTCAGTTTCATCACTTGTTCCCACTTGGGGAGGGGGGAATGGTGGGGAGAACTGGAGACAGAGGAAGGTTGCTGTGGCTCAGCAACGTGTGGCCGGGTCCAGCTAAAAGAAACAAATAAATAATAAACAAATAAATAAATACATAAATAAATAAATAAATAAATAAATAAATAAATAAATATATATATATATATATATATATATATATATATATATATATATATATATATACATATATATATACACAATTTAGACACACTTTCTATTTCCTAAGGTGTGCTCCCTCCTTCGACAGCCCAAAATTAACAGACTATGACGCGCTCCAAAAGTCAGTAAGTATGAAAGTGTTAAACCTCTCCCTGCAAGATGACCAGTGGGACCAAGCAACGCTCCCAGTTAGACTCGGGGGAATAGGTATTCGCAAGGCGACACAGTTAGCATTGCCGGCATTCTTATCCTCTACCACTGCTACAGGTGAGTTAGTGAAAGAAATACTACCAGAATACCTAAGAGACTCCATTGGGATTCATGATCCCAAATTCGCGGAAGGAGCTGGTCGGTGGGACACTCTTGCCAACCCTCACCCTTGACCAACTTTTCTAAACGACTGAAAACAGTCCAAATGGGATAGCCCCATAGTGGAGAACATCGCCACAACATTGCTGGAGGCACGTCTGGGATGGACAAAGCGCGTCTCCTAGCTGTGCAAGCCCCCCATGCCGTGGGCGTCCTATTGGGTGTCTCTAATTCCGCCTTGGGCACCCGCCTGGACCATCGGGCCCTAAGTATTGGTGTTGTCCTGCGCCTTGCCGCCCCTATCTCCACCGAGCACCGGTGTCTTTGCGGCCATGCACGGGCAGACCAATACGGCAGCCATGGTCTCATCTGTCGTAAGACACAGGGAAAGATTGCCAGACATGAAGCGGTCAATGACATCACCAAGAGAAGTATGGCTACAGCTGAGTGTCCAGCACAAAGGGAACCCCAGTTGTGCAGACCTGACAACAGCCACAAAGGCCCAGATGGAGTCACCCTGCAGCTATGGAGGGAAGGTAAACAGGTCGTATGGGATTACACCTGTGCATCTACATTGGCTGATACCTCTCTACGTTACAGCTCAGCGGAGGGAGGCGGGGCGGCCACCTTCAGGGAGACCCAGAAAATCAACAAGTACAGGGACCTAGAATGTTGTAACAGGTTCGTGCCGATAGGCTCAGAGACTCTGGGCGCCTGGGGAAAATGTGCACTTAAGTTCCTAAAGGAGGTGGGTGAGGAACTCATTGGGAAAACTAAAGAGTTAAGAGCGGCCAGTTTCCTATTCCAGCACTTCAGTGTCGCGGTCCAGAGGGGAAATGCGTCCTGTATCTTGGGCACACATCCGACCTCCGAAGAGCTGGACGAAGTCTTCGAACATTGATTGTTATATATGTGTGTTTTCTATAAACTGTAGCAATGTAATAAAAAAAATAATAATAATATATATAAAAAAAATAGCAGTGGTAGGAGAGGAAAATAATAAAGTATCCAGCGAGAATCCACAACGTTTTCTTTGAATAATCTTTATCTTCTTCTTCAAGGCTATGGGTCCCTTCAATTGCACTAGTGGTGGTACCATCTGTGCTATATATATATATATATATATATATATATATATATATATATATATATATATATATATATATATATATATATATATATATATATATATATATATATTGGTAGCAATTGTAATTATATGTTGTTGAATATGACCGAAAAGATAAGTTTAATAATTCTAACACGAATTTTCTCAATATTTCTTATGTTCTTATGTATGAAATATTTAATATTTCTAAGAGCCTTCGAGAGTACAAGGAGATAGTCGTCAGGGGAGGTGACAAGTCGCCAATATACGTCATTCTTAGAAAAGACGAATATCTGGCAAAAATGAACCTCATACTCTCAGACCAAACTAAATTCCAAAGGGTAACGAAGGACACTACAGCCGAATTGAAAACAAAGGTAAACAGATTGATTGAAACTGTGAACGCCAAGAAATCCGGACTCCACCTGCCAAAGATTATTGGGGAATATAAGCCTGGATACGCGTATGGAAATATCAAGACACATAAGCCTGGAAACCCACTTCGGCCAATCATTAGCCAAATATCCACACCCACGTACAGACTGGCGAAGCGACTCAACGGCTTGCTGACTCCTTATGTACCTTGCACCTTCAGCCTGAACTCTCCAAAGGAATTTGTTGACTTACTGTGGGCAACACGGGCCACAGGGATAATTAGAGCCTCGTTGGACGTAGAATCACTATTTACCAACGTACCTGTGGATGAAGCAATCGGGATGATAGCGGACAGAGTGTATCGTGATCCGGCCTGTACTCCTCTTGACATACCAGAAAACATTCTAAGGAAACTACTCCAAGCTTGTACTAAAGAGGCACCCTTCTTGAGCCCGGATGGGTTCATGTATAAGCAAGTAGATGGGGTCGCCATGGGTTCTCCCCTAGGTGTCCTGTTTGCGAACTTCTACATAGGTACCGTCGAACAGAAGGTCTTAGTCGACATGAATTTGAAACCAGCCATATACTGCAGGTATGTTGACGACATTTTTTACGCAGATACTTGATGTCAGACGTCTGCAGCAGCTGAAGGAGGCATTTGAGCAGAATTCCGTGTTGAGCTTCACTTACGAGATGGAGAATAATGGGACGCTGCCCTTTCTGGATGTAACAGTCACGGAAAAGAGCGGAGGCTTCCACACCGCAGTCTACACTAAGGAAACCAACATTAGAATGTGCTTCAATGCCAAGAGTGACTGCCCAGACAGGTACAGGAGGAGTGTTGTCAACGCTTACGTCGACTGTGCTCTCAGCCACAGCTCAGATTGGAAGCAAGTCGATGAAGAACTTTGTAGGGTAAGGCAGGTCCTAGTCAACAACGGCTTCTCTAACGGTTTTGTTGAAGACATCATAAATAGAAAGGTGAAACGCCATGCAACCTCTGAAGAATCAACCAACACAACACTTGTACCCCCCTATTAGATTATTTTACAAGAACTTTTTTTCGACGGCTCATAAAACAGAGGAAAGGGTCCTGAAAGATATTGTTAATAGGAACGTTATCCCTACAGACAAAAATCAGAAAATACAATTGGCAATTTATTATAAAACCAAAAAAACGGCCAATCTACTCACGAAAAACTCTCCAGACACAAAGCAGAACGCCTTAAAGGAGACCAACGTCGTCTATGTCTTTAAATGCCCACTTGGGGACTGTAAGCCCCAAAGAAATCAGTATATAGGCAAGACAACAACGTCTCTTTCCAGGCGACTAACAATGCATAAGCAACAGGGCTCCATCAAGGAACATATAATCTCTTCTCACAACCAGACCATCACCAGACAAGTCTTAACAAACAACACAGAAATCATCGATAGGTACAGAGATAGCAGGCGGCTCGACATCAGTGAGGCACTACACATCAAAAAGTCAACACCAGCAATCAACAACCAATTAATGCACAATTATATTCTACCCACTTCAAGACCCCGAACCAATATGGAAGCAACAAGAGGAAGTATCTTACCTGTATCTTACCTGGACCTGTCTTACCCTACAGAGTTCTTCATCGACTTGCTTCCATCCTGAGCTGTGGCTGAGAGCACGGTCGACATAAGCGTTAACAACACTCCTCTTGTACCTGTCTGGGCAGTCAATACTGGCATTGATGCACAATCCTATGTTTGTTTCCTTAGTGTAGACTGCAGTGTGGAAACCTCCGCTCCTTTCCATGACTGTTACATCTAGAAAGGGCAGCTTCCCATCCTTCTTCATCTTGTAAGTGAAAAACAGCACAGAATTCTGCTCGAATGCCTCCTTCAGCTCCTGCAGATGTCTGACATCCGGTACCTGTGTAAAAATGTCGTCAACATACCTGCAGTATATGGCTGGTTTCAAATTCATGTCGACTAAGACCTTCTGTTCGACGGTACCTATGTAGAAGTTCGCAAACAGGACACCTAGGGGAGAACCCATGGCGACCCCATCTACTTGCTTATACATGTGCCCATCCGGGCTCAAGAAGGGTGCCTCTTTAGTACAAGCTTGGAGTAGTTTCCTTAGAATGTTTTCTGGTATGTCAAGAGGAGTACAGGCCGGATCACGATACACTCTGTCCGCTATCATCCCGATTGCTTCATCCACAGGTACGTTGGTAAATAGTGATTCTACGTCCAACGAGGCTCAATTATCCCTGTGGCCCGTGTTGCCCACAGTAAGTCAACAAATTCCTTTGGAGAGTTCAGGCTGAAGGTGCAAGGTACATAAGGAGTCAGCAAGCCGTTGAGTCGCTTCGCCAGTCTGTACGTGGGTGTGGATATTTGGCTAATGATTGGCCGAAGTGGGTTTCCAGGCTTATGTGTCTTGATATTTCCATACGCGTATCCAGGCTTATATCCCCAATAATCTTTGGCAGGTGGAGTCCGGATTTCTTGGCGTTCACAGTTTCAATCAATCTGTTTACCTTTGTTTTCAATTCGGCTGTAGTGTCCTTCGTTACCCTTTGGAATTTAGTTTGGTCAGAGAGTATGAGGTTCATTTTTGCCAGATATTCGTCTTTTCTAAGAATGACGTATATTGGCGACTTGTCACCTCCCCTGACGAGGAAAGGTCTCCTTGTTCTCACGAAGGCTCTGAGCTGCCGCTTTGAGCTCGGGGGTCAGTATGGTGCTTCTGTAGTTGATTCGATTCTTTCCTCCTTCTGCGATAAGTTCTGCTTGCATATTTATTATTCAATTTATTATATTATATTATACATGGGTTGAAACAAAAAGTTGTATATATATATATATATATATATATATATATATATATATATATATATATATATATATATATATATATATATATATATATATATATATATATATATATATATATATATATATATATATATATACAAAAAATAACACTTTCATTCCTATAATCATCAAGTATTATCCAAAATTGTCTTGGCCATTGAGAGCATGTTTAAGGAAGCAAGGGAGGCTAAAGGTCAATGGATCGTTAGTCTACCATGATGGTTCAGCAATTTCTTGTGGCCAGCCTTTCTTCTATATTTTCAGTGTAATTTGATGAATGTAAAGCAATTTTCCTTCTTACGGATTTACAGGCGTATTATTTTCCCTCGTGGTGATCAAGAAATATATTGGATTTGTGATGGAAAGTTTTTTTATTATATTTGGAGGTATTTTTTTCTTTGTTGTTATAGTAAAGCTGTTGACGAGAACGCATTGATTATTGGCGTACGCATTGATTATTGGCGTACGCATTGATTATTGGCGTACGCATCGATTATTGGCGTATTATATGTCAAGCGTACGCACTATCTAATACACGCTCACATACTCACACTCGCTCAGCACAAACGTGCTCACACTCACAAACTTATACACTCACACTTGTGTGCTTACACTCACGTGTTCACACACACACATAAACACACTCTCACACGCACAAATACACTCAAACACCCTCAAACATAACCAAAGAAGCACACTCACACACGTACAAAAACACACATTACCTTGGAGTTGTTCCGGGCTTAGCGTCACAGCGGCCCGGTCGTCGACCAGACCTCCTGGTTGCTGGACTGGTCAACCAGGCTGTTTGACGCGGCTGCTCGCAGCCTGACGTATGAATCACAGTCTGGTTAATCAGGTATCCTTTGGAGGTGCTTATCCAGTTCTCTCTTGAACACTGCGAGGGTTCGGCCAGTTATGCCCCTCATATATATATAGTACACGCGTGCAAGCACAGAACAGTTTCAAAAGTAGATATGATAGAGCCCAGTAGGCTCAGGGATCTGTAAACCAGTTGATTGACAGTTGAGAGGCGGGACCAAAGAGCCAGAGCTCAACCCCTGCACGCACACCTAGTGAGTACACACACGTACAAACACCTTATATCAGTTGGCCAGATACCAGATCATCATTGGAGATGAAACTCTTCATAAGTCAGAGAGAGAGAGAAAGACCTGGGGGTTGATATCACGCCAGACCTGTCTCCTGAAGCCCATATATCAAGAAGATAACATTAGCGACAATATGAACGGTTGGCCAACATAGGAACAACCTTTAGAAACTTGTGTAAGGAATCATTCAGAACCTTGTATACCTCACATGTCAGACCAATCCTGGAGTATGCAGCTCCAGCATGGAGTCAATACCTCTTCAAGCACAAGACTAAATTGGAGAAGGTTCAGAGGCTTGCAACTAGACTAGTACCCGAGCTGAGATGTACGAGATACGAGGAGAAACTACGGGAACTAAACCTCACGTCGCTGGAAGAAAAAAGAGTTAGGGGAGACGTGATCACCACATACAAAATCCTGAGAGGAAATGATTGGGTAGATACAGTTTATTTAAAACATGGGGTACGCGAACTAGGGGACACAGGTGGAAACTGAGTACCCAAT
>WNGS01144916.1:0-19559 GCA_020271785.1 Procambarus virginalis
GCACAACACCACAGTAGTGATGGTGACGGTACAGTGAACTAGAGTGGCAGCACAAACACCACAGTCCACCACAGTCACCTCACTAATGTCACTGTGGTTGACTGCTGCCCTCACCACATCCAGGCCCGCTCACCACATCACCGAAGACATGGCCACTGGTGACCACCCGGCGGTCCCTGGTGGTGATGGTGAACTGGGCACCCATGTGGTGCCACGAGGACCACACAAGCTCCTGCCGGCCTGACTCTGGTACTGACCCTGGAGTTCAGACAGCAGTGGGGCTCCTCCTCACCATCATTACTCTCATAGTCTCCGCCCACCACCAACTCCCCCGGCTGACCCTTTTTCACCACCCGCAACAGTTGAGTGTTGCGGTAGGTGTGGCCCCGCTGACCCGTACACAATAACACAAACTGTCTGGCCAGCGGAGTGTCAGGGTCAGCCGGATGGTGACCCGCCCTCTTGTTGACCCCACCCACCCGAGGTCAAGGAAGGCCAGGGTGCAGGAGGGCTCCAGCATGCCCACAATCTCACTCTCCTGGAGAAAAATAAATAAATCATGCTGATAATTGTATAACAAAATGTTATTATATTAATTATTCAAACTCAGTAAGTCAGTAATGTCAGTAAGACTAGTGGGTGTAATAAAGTAACCTGGAGGGTGTGGGCGTGGGCGGGCGTGGGCTGATGCAGGAGTGGGTGGAGGCACAACTGGCCGTCTTGTAGAGTTATCCTGGCGGAGCGGCAGCAATCTTCGTCTTCTTGGACAGCCAACACCCGGCCACCCTCCACCAACCTCTTGACGGCCAACACCCGGCCAGGCTCCACCAGCCTCTTGACAGGCTCACTCATCCTGCGGAGGTCCTCAATCTGTGGACAGTGTCAGCCCCATTATCACCTGTGGTCAGTGTCAGCACCATTATCACCTGTGGTCAGTGTCAGCCCTATTATCACCAGTGGTCAGTGTCAGCCACATTATCACCTGTGGACAGTGTCAGTCCCATTATCTCCTGTGGACAGTGTCAGCCCCATTACACCCGTGGTCAGTGTCAGCCCCATTATCACCTGTGGTCAGTGTCAGCCCCATTATCACCTGTGGTCAGTGTCAGCCCCATTATGCTGGACCTGTAGCTCCAGCCCCACCTCTACTGGCAGGGGTTTTGTGCTGGACCTGTAGCTCCAGCTCCCCCTCTACTGGCAGGGAGTTGGTGCTGGACCTGTAGCTCCAGCCCTCCTCTACTGGCAGGGGGTTGGTGCTGGACCTGTAGCTCCAGCCCCTCCTCTACTGGCAGGGGGTTGGTGTTGGACCTGTAGCTCTAACCCCCCTCTACTGGCATGGGGGGGGGGTTGGTGCTGGAGCTGTAGCTCCAGCCCCCCCTCTACTGGCAGGGGGGTTGGTGCTGGACCTGCAACTCCAGCACCCTCTACTGGCAGGGAGTTGGTGCTTGACCTGTAGCTCCAGCATCCTCTACTGGCAGGCGGGGTTGGTGCTGGACCTGTAGCTTCAACACCCTCTACTGGCAGGGGTTGGTGTTGGACCTGTAGCTCCAGCTCCCTCTACTGGCAAGGGATTCGTGCTGGACCTATAGCTCCAGCCCCCCTCTACTGGCAGGGGGTTAGTGCTGGACCTGTAGCTCCAGCCCCCTCTACTGGCAGGGGGGTTGGTGCTGGACCTGTAGCTCCAGCCCCCTCTACTGGCATGGGGGACCGACCTGTAGCTCCAGCCCCCTCTACTGGCAGGGTGGACCGACCTGTGGCTCCAGCCCCCTAAACTGGCAGGGGGTTGGTGTTGGACCTGTAGCTCTAACCCCCCTCTACTGGCATGGGGGGGGGTGCTGGACCTGTAGCTCCAGCCCCCTCTACTGGAAGGGGGGACCAACCTGTACCTCCAGCCCCCTAAACTGGCAGGGGGTTGGTGCTGGACCTGTAGCTCCAGCATAGTTCCTTGTTCAAGGGGAATTTTATGCTTAATAAGAGGAGTGAGACCTAACCTTTTCTCCTGGTAGAGCAACAACGGCTCTATTCCTGTTCAAAATTTCCAAAAGCTGAACCACAGAGTCAGAGAAATCAGTAGCACTGAGGTGTTGCCCTTTCACCTCAGGCTGAGATCCCTGTCCTCCAGGTCTGAGTGTACAAACAGTATGTTCCATGGAGAGATCGTCTTTGACTTGCACAGGTAACGAGTAATGGGTAAAATCAACAATATGGGTGCCAGACTGGAGATGGATGTCGCATTACAACTGTTTGCAATATACAATATAACGGTATCCTGTACTGTGTGCCAAGAGGATTCAACAAATGTTCCGTTCACTTTACAGGTTTCACTTTCCGCAATGAATTCCAATACCTCAGGCACTCCCTGAACCTTAAATCTTACTCTGGTGAGAGAATGAGAGTGCAGCACAGTGTCAACAGCTATGGAACCACTGACTTCAGAGATGGAAGCTGCCAGGCGAGCAAGACAACAAGAATCTGTTAGGGCATCCCCCTCCAGAAGGTCTCGATACTCACTCTCCTTAACAACTGCACAACTTCGATGCTTCAATCGAGTACCCGTTTTGTTGGCCAATCCACACACTAGAAAATGAAGGGACGATGATGTTTTGGTCCGTCCTGGACCATTCCCAAGTCGCAGTAGCATACCTGAGTGCCTGTTTTCTCGGGTATGTTACTGCGACAAGGATCTGAGAAATCTACGCTAGCAAAGTCGGGTGTCGACAAAATTAATGTCGTCTGATTGAAGGTTGAACTCATGGCCCTGTTGATACTTGCTACACAAGAGTATGACGTGGTCTTCGATACTAATGTTCCAATGATGGTGAAACAATGCAATATTTTCCTCAATCATGATGTACAAACCTACGAGAATGTCACCAGGAAAATGGATACTGTCAACATGTTATAGACAATGTGACGTCATCTAACTTGAGTGGGAGGTCAATTTCCCCCTGAACTTTTACTGTATTTCCTGAAACACCACTTAGAAAAGATATGGGTGACTTTCTTACTGGAGCAGGGTGCTTACTTGCAATATCTCTAAGAGCTGAGGGCTTGACAATATTAATTTTTGCACCAGAGTCAAGAAAAACTTTTAAAACTCTACCATGTACAATGGCTGAGACAAGGGGGGCCATCACGTGAGACTGGACAAGTTACTACTTGTAACTTATGTTGTCTAGGATATCTGTGTCTCATCTGGGTCAAATTCACTGTGGTTCCGTCAACATCTACAACTGGGCTAGAGTCAGTGTCCTACTCTGTCAAGTGTCCAAATCTATTTTGGGTGGCTACTGAGTACACAGGGAGGGCACTAGGACTGGCTAACTTGAATTGGTTAGCGGACGGCTTTGAGGGGGTTTCCCGATGACTTGGAGTGAACATTCTGAGCTCCAGCATTCTGTGACTGAATATTATAATTTGACGTTGTATTATAGCTGGGCTGGGAGTTGTAATTACGCGAGTTCTGATAATGTCTTGGACGCTGTGCCCCTCACCAAGACTGACCATGGGAGCTACGAGGTGGGGATGTCCTTAGCCTAGCTCTACAATCTGCAGTGTGGTGACCAACTTGCTTATGATACCTGCAATATGGGAGCCTAGAATTATTAGACTGATGAGGGGACTGAGAGAATTGTCTAGGCGGTGATGATTTAGAAGCAGACCATCAGTTCCTTGCGAGGTGGTTAGCCTTACCACAATGCCAACATGAGGGAGTGGATGATTGTGGGCTATGGCATCTCGGCAACTTATGAGGAGGAGAATTTGACTGCAGGTTACGAACATGGGTGCGGTTCTGCGACCAAGAGTTTTGAGAGTTTGTGGGAGGATGCTGAGGGCTTGTTACTACATTCAAAGTGTCAGAGGATGGCAACTGTTGAGCACTTTGGGGAGCTAGTTTGTCGGTGGCATTGTTAATAGTCTCAAACACTTCACCAATTTCATGTTTAACTCCAAAATTTTGTTGTTCGATGATGGGTTTAGTATGCCCGGGGAAAGATGCATTAACCCTCAAACCGTGACGGGTCCAAATGGCTTCAACACCCTCAGGTGCAACGAAAAAAAAATTAAAAAAAAAATTCTTTTTTCCTTTTATCTCTTTATTTGTGTTCTTTGAGCACGGGAAAAATAATAAAAAAATTTAATTGTACTTATCAACGATATAAATGAACCGAGAATGTTGGTGATGACGTCACGCCTCATCTTTGCTGGAGCACTGTGCTCCCGGGGTGAGTCAGGCACGACGGAGGAGCCAGAGCTGCCGCGAATTGATTTTCACAGTATTATTTACAGTATCTATAGCGTATTTTACACCCATTTTTTTCACAGGTGTGGTTCAATATGTTCTCACTTGACGATTTGTTATCATAGAACTGTTATCAATGTATATTATATCGACATATTAGTGTCAAGTATTTGCACAACATTTTTCATTTTCAATAAAACATACTATTTTTTATGATTTATTTTCCATATATACACCCACTTATTCTGTATTTACATGTTTTTGCACCAGACTTGAACATTTAGAACTCATCAGGACTGATACTCGCTAAAACACTTGACATAGCACAGTGAGACTTGACACGATGTGCACCAAGTCATCACCATTTTTCGTTTCTGTTGCCTCTTGATCGTTGTCTTGCATACAATGCACTCACACTGGCCAACAGCACGCTTTGCAGTTGGTGGTAAATACCTGAGATTGTGTGTGACAAAGGCATCCTTGAAAGCGAGCTTGGGTGTTGGAGCATGGTGCAATACCGGGTTCAGAATGGGCCTCTTTACACCAGGAATTACTTTGCCAAATTTCTCTAGTAATTGTGTCACTACAGTAAAACTGAACACACAGAAATTTCGTTTACCACCTACTTTGACAATATACATATTGTAACAGTTCAGCATTGTTACATCAAAAAGGTGGAAAAACATTTTCTTGGTCCACTTGACTGTTTTGCATACACACTCCACTGCCCCCACCATCATATCACATTTATCCACCAAACACATGTTGATGTTATAGTCCAAGTCACAATCATGGCTTATAGATTATTTGTTTTGCTGTTCTGTTCGCATTGCCACTGACCAACATTGTACCATTGTGAATGGTGGTCAACATGTTCACTTCAAACCTGTCTTTCCACCACACTGAAAGCATTGCACCTCCTTTCCTTAGCTCGCAATCACCAACCTGCATAGCAGTGTGAAACACTGGCATTTCCCTTCATTTTGCCTTCACTGTGCCACACACACCAGTTCTATTATCAAGCAAGAACCTAGTTAGCAAGGGACTGGTAAAATAGTTAACTGTGTACAATATGTGGCCCTTGTTCAGATATGGTGCAAGCAGTGACTTCACAACACTACCTGAGAAGCCATGTTGGTCATTAGCAGGAATGTCTACATTTGTACCCGTATACATGATCATGTGTAACACAATTCCTGTTTCACAGTCACACAGTACAAAGAATTTCAATCCAAACCAGTGGCGTTTGGAGGGAATATACTGCTTGAAGGCAAAACGTCCTTTGAAAAGCACAAGGGATTCGCCAATCACAAACTTCTGAGCTGGTACGTAGAAATCCCTGTAATTTCCAATAAGATCATTCAGGACGTCCCTCACCGTGAGAGGATGGTCTCTAAAGATTATCCCACAGCTGACTTGAATGGCTCATTGTAGTGCACAGTGCACCAATCTCGTGCACAAGCCCTATCTCTGTTAACCTTGGATGGTAATCTATCATGTTGGGTGTCCCCAGGATGCCCACATAACCAGGAATACTTATAAAATATGGAGGCCGCCGTATTCCCAAGGGTAAATTAGATACAGGGAAGTTAAGCAAACTTGCCATAGGGTCAGTGAGTACATAGATGCCAGGCCTGAGAGAGAGGGGATGCCAGCGAGGCGACAGATCTGACCTCTGGGGTCAGCCTCAACCGGTGCGATGGAGAATAATATCTGTATCGTGGTCTTGATGTGTTCATGACGTCATCTCTGCTACTGATCATGGAACGATCAGTATGATTGGTTCCCACTCTTTTGCTGCAATGCCATTGGTCAAATTGTAACCCCTTGTGGTTGTGCCCCACGAGGAGGCCTGCATTCTCTTGCAAGGGTATTCACGTGAGGAAGCCCGTGCATAGAAGACGTGTCGTATTCTGTCTATCTGCCAATAGACAGAAGAACACCATCTATTCCTCACCATCAAGTTAAACTCAGTGTCTATTCGATATACCAACGCTCGCCCGGAATCGCGATCGTGACTATATTGTTTAGAAGCCTAGTGACAAATCACCAGAGCAAAACAGACTGGTATCAGGTAACCCCTGGTGACAAATTGAGATCGTTGTGAGTGACCTAGAGTGAACTAAGGAGTGCCGCTGCCTAAGTAACCTGTGTGTGACTTTACCACAGTGGTACCACAGTGGTACCACAGCATGGTACCATATAACCTGCAGCCACCACCGTCCAGAGCGTGTCGCTAGCCTCGAGCCGCCAGCCGCCCTGCCTCACGGTACTATGTGACGTTACCACCCTTACTCACCGCCAGTGCCATCAAGTGTGTGTGTGTGTGTCTGTTAGACATACAGCTCGCCCTCCTGCGAGTAGCGAGTACCCTCTGTGTCACGTACGGTTTGTGGGAAAGCCTGTCGTCAATGGTCTCACGTCATAACGAGCGAAACCAGCTATCAGGCCACCTACGAGTTCTTGCATAAATGTGCCCGAGTGAGTGAATAAGAGAGGTAGCCTACCTGTAAGTACAAGATCGTGTTACTGTATTATTGTGTCTGTCTGTGTTGATCTGAGGGATCAACCACAGTTCTCACCTTATTATACCTGACACAGGTATAGGTGGAGACCTAGACACCCGACGGTGTATGCATGTTTATCTGTGTGGTATCACGACATTACACTCGTCTGTGAATGTGAGCTTCACATACACCACACATTTAGTATTGTGTGATATTATTATTGTGCATGTTATTGCCTGTCCCACTGACAGCGCCACTGTGATTATTGCACATCATCATTACCCGAGTATCCGGTTGGAACCCTTGTGATCCCTTTGCACACCGGCAGTTCGGTTTGCCGTGTTAATGATTGGCTGTCAACTGTGTTAAGTTAGGTGTTTCTCCATGAGTGGATCCGAATCGATTAGCCAGACGTCAAGAGTTTTGCTAATGCAACAATAGTTTTTCTGACGCCAATCTAAAGTAAATCAAGCACCCTTCGTATTAGTAGTTAAGTTAGTAAATAAACTACTGTTAAGCTTTATGTGGTGTTTCCTTTGAACCACTTCTGAATACTGCCAACAATTTACTCAAGCCTTCAGCTCCAGGTGTCTTCAACACCTGCCCTTATCTTAAGAAGCACATCAACAAACTGGAAAAGGTGCAACGACATGCCACTAAGTGGCTCCCAGAAATGAAGGACAAGAGCTATGAGGAGAGGTTAGAGGCATTAAATATGCAAAACTAGAAGATAGAAGAAAAAGAGGCGATATGATCACTACGTACAAAATAGTAACAGGAATTGATAAAATCGACAGGGAAGATTTCCCGAGACCTGGAACTTCAAGAACAAGAGGTCATAGATTTAAACTAGCTAAACACAGATGCCGAAGAAACGTAAGAAAATTCACCTTCGCAAATAGAGTGGTAGACGGTTGGAACAAGTTAAGTGAGAAGGTGGTGGAGGCCAAAACCGTCAGTAGTTTCAAAGCGTTATATGACAAAGAGTGCTGGGAAGACGGGACACCACGAGCGTAGCTCTCATCCTGTAACTACACTTAGGTAATTACACTTAGGTAATTACACCGAGCTGCCTATTATTCACTAAACTATAAATGTGATGAGGACCCTAGGAGTCCCTTAAAGTGTTAAAGCATTGAGGAGATTCCAACGATCAACGTGGACCAGGACCAGGTGAGGCTAGTCTGAGAAGAGACCCTCAAGGACTCTAACTTGACCTTGCTCCCAGGCCCTGTACGGTTGCTCTCGTATTTTCTCTGCTGATTCCGACAGCTTTGTGAAGTGTCTGCCAAATGTACATTGGCGACGAACACATTGCAGTCGGGAAAGCAAAATAGAAAACCCCCATACTTACCTTCCAAAGTCTATCATCATCATTCTGGTCTTCATCATTTGCAAAATGAAGACACCTGAGTATTATCGCAAATCGGTCTCGAGACATATTTGCTAAACATTGGTGTTGGAACAGTATGGTCTTTGTTCCAATAATGGTCAACGTGAAAAATCTGATAACTCCTCCTCATCAATGAGATCAGCCGCATATTTTTTAATTTCTGGACAATATATTCCATCAGCAGCTCATCGAAATATGCGGTAAAATAGTCCATTTCACACATATCTGCACCTTTATCAGGGAAAAGGTCTGTAATCCCAACATCTGAATTATCAAACACAGGAATTTGTGTAACAAAATCTGTCCCATCACTCCACACAAAAACACCTGGTGTCTTTCGAGAGCCAATAGCGGCACCACGGCGAGGAAGCTGTTGACCAGGAGCTGAAGCAGGTCTGGTTGATACCTGGTTGATGGGGTTCTGGGAGTTCTTCTACTCCCCAAGCCCAGCCCGAGGCCAGGCTTGACTTGTGAGAGTTTGGTCCACTAGGCTTTTGCTTGGAGCGGCCCGCAGGCCCACATACCCACCACAGCCCGGTTGGTCCGGCACTCCTTGGAGGAATAAATCTAGTTTCCTCTTGAAGATGAAACAGGTCTAGAAACAGCAGGGACGGTGACAGAAAATTACTTGATGTTGAGGGTCTTTGTTCATCAGCGTCCCTATGTGGTGCCATGGCTGGGCCAGATGCTGCTGACGCAACAAAATGTTGCTTGGCAACACCATGCAGCACTCCACTGGCACTAGCACCGAAACTATTTTCCGATTCTAAGTCACTAAAACCAGAAAATGATTCACCTTCCTCAGACTGTCGAACAAAACATCAATATCCTGCAAGGTAGCACATGAACTGTGGGGTTTGGCATGAAGTGGAGTCGAGTGAGGGCAAGGAGGCATGGGCGAGATGCTAGGCCTAGCCCTGGTGGAGCCAGCATGTTCACAAGTGTCATCGGTCGTATCCACCTCTGAGGGCTGTGTGTAGTCATGATCAAAGTTTGAGTCGTCAATATCAGATTCATCACCATCTGGGAACAAATTCTTATTAATTTCGTCGAAGGTTGCGAAGAACGCCTCATTGAGTGGGGTCGGTCGTTGGAACTTTATGTGCTCGCCATGGTGTCCGCCGGGTAACTGAGACCTCTACACAATGGCAGCCTACGCGGGATTTTTTCCCAGGTGGCGTTTGTTTATGGTCGGGTGCAGCTCACCGATGACTACCCCTATCCCACGCAGGGCGTTTAAATTATGCCGCTAGACACAAAATCATCTATTAATGTATTGCACGGTTTCGGTTTTGATACTGAAATCATCTATGAATGTATTGCGTGGTTTAAGGGTTAAAGTCCCAACTGCTATAATTTTAGCCATAGCCTCCGGGGTCAGCGTTTTGTCTTTATCCACCCACGATGAACTAATCATAGCAGTCACCAAGGCATACAGATACTTATCGAGACGGCTAGTAAACGCATTAAATGATTCACCAGGCTGCATGGTGGCATTGGCAGTTTTCTTGACCAACCTATATGGGTCGAGGTCTCCTTTGTTAACAAAGCACCGGCGAAAGAAATCCTTAAATTCAGACCAAGACTGGAGGCTAACAATGGCTTTCTCTTCTACCACAAAACATGAATCACCTTTGATTGTGTCAACAGCTGACCGAGCAATTGCCAGGTATTCGGCATCAGTAGGTTCAGAGAAATGGGCTTTCGTTTTCGCCTCAACCTTACTAAACGGTTGAGGTTGACTCGAATAAGTGGGACTCGCCAGCAAAAAGTGGAATAGCCATTTCCTGAGCTGACCTCTGGACAGTAGTACGAGCAATTGCTCCAGTTGAATCAGAAGGAGTTGCAACAGTGGTAGGCATTGTCACTACCGAGGAAGTGACAGTTGAACGCAAATTATAATTAAGTGCACTGGGCATAAGAAATAGAATACACACAAAAAATAAAACACTCAAAAACCAGCGTTGAATGTAATGAAACGCCATTTTCTGGGTGAGTCCCGGAGGCTCCCCGGAGCTATCCCAGGCTGATATGCTAATGTCAGACTTTGGCATCAGTCATGTGTATGGAGTTCTTAGGCCTACCGGGGACCACGGCCAGAACCGGGCCCCCTCAGAGAGGCAAGGGGAGCAATGGCCTATAGAAGCCCCCGTGTGATTGGAAGCATTCTATGTCTGCCATCGACCGGGACAGGCACCCAGAAAGGTAAGCGCCCCAAAACAAACCCCTATTCTGGTTAAAATTGCTACCAAAAGTCGAACTAGTGGATAGAACTCCCCAACAGAAAACAAGCAAACTAGTATGACGTCACACGTCACCGCGCCGCTGTCTGCGCAGCTCCCCCCTCCCCGGGAGGGGGAAGGGGGAGCCCCAGACCTCACACGCCGGCTATCCACCCATCAGTTCTGAGGCTGGATGTCAAGACACGCGAAAAACCGCCGACCGGAGGGAGGGAGGGTTGCCGGGGAGCCTCCGGGACTCACCCAGAAAATGGCGTTTCATTACATTCAACGCTGGTTTTCTGGGGGGAGCCCCGTCGGCTCCCCGGAGCTAACTACCCACAGAGGAAGATCAAAAGGGACGGAACCGGGAGGCGGACACCACGCACCCCTCCCCTGGAAGCGAGACAACCGGCAGCAACGCCAACCCAAGGCGCCACAGCCCCGGACAGTCCCGGGAACAACACAACAACGAGCAGCAAGGCCCTCGAACGAACACCAAAGATCCATGCCCGAAAGACTGCGAGAACACGTCATCCATACGGCAGCGAGAGCAGCAAAGCCACGAACGCCACGGACAGGAGGGAAGAACACAGGCAGCCGAGCCGCAAGAACACGGCTGACAACCCGGGACACCAGCACAGGCGAACCGGGAAGAACAGAACCGGATCAACGCAAAATGCGCTCCGGACACAGACGCCGTGGCACACAACCGCGGAGACCAGGATGGTGCAAGCGGCGCACGAACAGGCCGGAGGTGAAACGACGCACAAGACAGCTTACTAACGGTGTAGAAGCAACACCAAGACCGAAAGCAAGCCAAAGCGGCCCCGCACAAAAAGAGAGAGGCGACAGTATGCGGCACGACGACGGCCCCCAACCCCCACCAAAAACCAAGCCGACGGTAACAAGAGTAACCACCTAAGAAGGGACAGGAAAAGGAAGGACCGCCAAAACACCCCATACTGCCGCCAAGAGAAACACGCAGGTGGGACACCGACCACCAGCTGGAGGCGAGACCATGAGGCAGACGGAAGCAGCCCCGACAAGGCCCCTCCGAGCCCAGGAAAAGGCGGAGCCGCAAGAAGATCTCGGGCGCGACCACCGAACTCAGGTGGCACAAGGAGATGGAACGTCTGCCGAACAGAAAAACTCCAAGCAAGCAAACCCGCCAGGAGTTCAGAAATGACAGGTCCGACGCGGGACATCGCCAGACCCCGAAAAAAACAATTGGCAGGGCAAGCAAGGAAACCCAAAAGGCGGACGGGTTGCCGCCAGAACTGGACCCAAACCAAGAGGTACGAGCAACTGCAACAGACCGATACAAAGAAGCACACCACAGGACACAGGCCGAAAAAAGCCCTAGAAGCCAAGGAACACACGCAGAACACCCCTGTGGCAGAGGAGGAAAACAAGGGAACGCACAAGCAAGGAAGTGGTGGAAACCGACCACGCCCCCCCCCCAACATAGCAGTAAGTGCAGGCAAAACAGACAAAAAGAGATGCCAGGAAAAACAACTGGGGTGAGGCAGGACGAAAGAGCAGAAACATAAACCCCAGGAATAAGGACACGCCACCGCGAAACACGGTACTAAAGCACACGCGCAGTAGTAGCAACAGGCACCACCGCAACATGCCACAGGTAAAGAGCAACGTGCTCCCGCAAAGGCAGAACGGAGCAGACAGACCCCAGACAGGGCCCACGGAGACACGATAAAGGGGGGTTGATAAAGACAGGCTGTTTAACACAAGGGGCACACGCACTAGGGGACACAGGTGGAAACTGAGTGCCCAAATGAGCCACAGATATTAGAAAGAACTTTTTTAGTGTCAGAGTGGTTGACAAATGGAATGCATTAGGAAGCGATGTGGTGGAGGCTGACTCCAAACACAGTTTCAAGTGTAGATATGATAGAGCCCAATAGGCTCAGGAAACTGTACACCTGTTGATTGACGGTTGAGAGGCGGGACCAAAGAGCCAGAGCTCAACCCCCGCAAGCACAACTAGGTGAGTACAACTAGGTGAGTACACGACAGAACCCAGCAGGCCCAGGAACCCGCATACCAGGCGACCGACGGCGGAGAAACCCCGCTCAAAATCGGCTGGATGGGGAACTAGGAGCTCATGTACACCCCAAGCCTGGCCCGAGGCCAGGCTAGACCGGCCAGGAGGAGGCCCACCAGGCAGCCGCATGGAGCGGCCTGCAGGCCCACAGACTCCTCACAACCAGGATGGCCATAACTAATTCGAAAGCAAGCAAGCGTGCCCCGGAAGTCCACGGACGGACCATAAGGGGCATAACTGGCAATCCCCCACAGTGTTCAGCGTTGTTATACCTATAATAGGTTAAGTAACAACTGTAATTACGAAACCATAAGATGCTTATGTTAACATGCTAAGTAGGTTAAGTAAGGTCGGTGTTTTCCATGAAGTTTTGAAAGGGAAACTATGATGCTTGTCACCCATGCACGTAACTAATAAGTCAATAATGACTTATTAAACTTGCGAGGACGGGGTGGTACAAGAGAGAACTGGAGAAGCACCTCCAAAGGATACCCGATCAAACCAGGCTGAGACTCGTACGTCAGGCAGCGAGCAGCCACGTCCAACAGCCAGGATGATCAGTCCAGGAGGCCTGGTCAACGACCGGGCCGCGGGGACGCTAAGCCCCGGAAGCACCTCAAGGAAAACCCCAAGGTAACGTACCAGCAAGAAGGCGTATGCTCGCAAGTAGGTCGTGTAACAACTGCAGACCTCTGATGGATATACAGTGTTCCCCGATGGTGCCTATAGCACCACTGCACTCCACTGGTACTATCCCGCAAGTACTACTACATAGGCGGGACCCAAACACCAGAGCGCAAAAACCTTGCAAGCACAGCCAGGAGCCCTACCAGGCGAGTACAGAACCAACACCACAACCCCCACCTCATAACACTAACAAAGGTGGAACCCCTTAATGACCCTAGCATGGGTTGGACATGCACAAGAGTGGGACAGGAAGGGGTGAAAAGGGGGACAGACACTGGTGTGCGAACGGTCTCAGTCGTACAAAAGATACCCAAATAAAGACAGGTATATAACACCGCATCCAGCGCCCTGCCAAAAGATGCCAGACCGCAGAAAACTCACCTGGCGAACGGTGGCACGAAGTGACACGACTCAACCGAGCCCAGAAGAACCTGGGAGTACCGCCAGGTGAAGACGCCAGACCTGCAGAGAGCAGGTGAGAGGCGAAGGCGGCGGCCCCCACCCATGACACAGGGAAAACCTCGGCGGCCTCCCCACAACTGGAACCCAGGACACCCCGGAGCGAAGGGGCACATACCGCGGCAAGGGAGAAGAGCGAGAGGCGAAGCACTGGAGCAAAAAGGCGTCTAACACCAGCACCACACACCGCCCAGACCAAAACAAACTCCGCGGCGCACGACACGCTGGCCGAAAACGCGCAACCGGCCCTGCGGGAAGGCGGCAACCAGGACTACTGCACTAGAAAAAGAGCCAAAAGAGAGCAGGAATCAAAACCGGCCAAAGAAGCGAAGACAGTGCCCAAAAAAGGCACACAGCCGGGCCACAAGCAAGCCAACAAGGCAACAAGTAGCCCAACAGGGCTACAAGTAGCCCAACAGGGCCACAAGTAGCCCAACAGGGCCACAAGTGGCCCAACCGGCCCATAAGGAGCCCAAACCGGCCCAAAAGTAGCCCAACAGGGCTACAAGGAGCCCAACCGGACTACAAAGAGCCCAAAACGGCGACAAGAACGAGGAGCCGACAGACGTTCCAATAACGCGGGAAGTAGCGAAAAACCTTCCCGTACCCTCGAGAACACGGAAGCCAAACCCAGTCCCGAAGGCACACAAAGGCGCAGGCGCACCCGAGACCAGTAGTCACGTAGAACCCCCAAAACGGGGAAACATGACGAAAACACCGTCCCAACAAGGGGTGGGGGGAAACATCCACCCACAGGACGGAACCAACCGACTCAAAGGCCAAGGAACCGAGCCCGGGGAGGGGCTGACGCCCAAACAGCACGTACGGCGAGTGGGGAGGAAAACCCTACTCCGCGTAACCACAAGCCCCGCCTAGAGGGGGATAAAAACCCCCACGGGGACCAACGGGGCCAAGGCCCCCCAAGTCAGCCCCTCCCCAGCCCCGGGAACCCACACGACAGGCCCCGGGGCCGAGCCGTCCCCCCAAAGCCCCGGCCGTACCAGAAAACCGGGGCAGCCGTGAAAACACGAAGGAAGGGAGCCCACTGGCAGACTCTTACAACACGGCTGGAGGAACAGGCTCAAATGCCCCCGTCACTACCCCGGAAGGGGATTTCCCCGAGACTGCCCGAGTCTCAACACCAACAAACCCCGCCCTGAACCTACAGACGGTAAGGAACCGGATGCAGGCAGGAAGGGGAATCCAGGGGAAAAACAAGAACCAAAACGGGGCAGCCCCGGGGTTCCCGGGGAGTTACCACGAGAGCGTTGCCACCACCAAGGCTCAAGTGCAACGCCTCTGCTGCCCGCACCAGCTTAGCACAACTGGGTAACCGAGCCACAACGAGCAACAAACTCGCAGGACTCCGGGTCGAAGGTGTCACAGACCCCACAGGCAGCAGACGGAGGCAAAACAGAGAGCACCCAGAGACAAGGGGTGAGCAACCCTCAAACTCGCTGGAAGCGAGGGGGGGCTCTGGGGTCACATCCATCGGACCCACGCGCCCCCAGGGGTTTCCCAGGGTCCCGAGCATTTACTATAAGAGGACTCGCGCTCAGGTAATCCCAGGCAGGGTACTGCTAACTGGCACCCAAAACTACCAAACAACTTTCTAAGAGCTGAACCCCTGGGATGTGTACACTCACGGGGACCTAGCAGGGGTGCCACCAGAAATACTCAGAACACAAGGGACCCAAGGGGCAAGAACGAAGGCAGACCCCCCCACCAGGTAGATAAACAAAAAGAAAAAGAAAACCCCGCAAGAGGACAGCATACCCAAGCGGAACAGAGCCGGCCGCTATGATTGGGAAAAGCTGCACAGTACCCTGTGCAGGTGCAAAACTGCCCCTTACCCTAAGGCGACCAAGGGAGACAGAACACCCGAGCACACAAAGAGCGGCCAAAAACCAAGCAGTAAACGGCCTAGCAGGGGCAGACTCCAAGGAACTTGTGGAAGGTGGCCCCAAGCCCCAAGGGCAGTACTTACAGGGCACCTAGGGAAGGGAACCCTAGGCGCATGCAGCCCGAGTACTGGAGAATCACTCCCGGCTCACGCACCACCTAGAAAAACAGACACCACACTCTAGGTACAGTGCTGAAACAACCACTGGAGCCGGAGCACATAACCGGTGCCTATAGCATCAGCCGAAGAACTGATGGGTGGATAGCCGGCGTGTTGAGGTCTGGGGCTCCCCCTTCCCCCTCCCGGGGAGGGGGGAGCTGTGCAGACAGCGGCGCGGTGACGTGTGACGTCATACTAGTTTGCTTGTTTTCTGTTGGGGAGTTCTATCCACTAGTTCGACTTTTGGTAGCAATTTTAACCAGAATAGGGGTTTGTTTTGGGGCGCTTACCTTTCTGGGTGCCTGTCCCGGTCGATGGCAGACATAGAATGCTTCCAATCACACGGGGGCTTCTATAGGCCATTGCTCCCCTTGCCTCTCTGAGGGGGCCCGGTTCTGGCCGTGGTCCCCGGTAGGCCTAAGAACTCCATACACATGACTGATGCCAAAGTCTGACATTAGCATATCAGCCTGGGATAGCTCCGGGGAGCCGACGGGGCTCCCCCCAGGAAAGCATGGGTGACTAGGCTTATTTTTTTAGAGTGGGTGAATGAAGTGGTGTGCCCTGCCATAGAAAAATATCTGCAGGAGAAACATTTGCCACTCAAAGCCGTGCTTCTCCTCGACAATGCTCCTGCTCATCCTCCAGGCTTGGAAGATGATTTGTTGCCCAGATACAATAAATTCCTCACAGTTAAATTCCTTCCTCCTAACACCACTCCTCTAATTCAGCCTATGGACCAGAAAATCATAGTGAATTTTAAGAAACTTTATGAAAGGGCACTTTTCTGGAAATGTTTTGAAGTGACTGAAACCACAAACCTCACCCTCAAAGAGTTCTGGAAACACCATTTTAACATTTGTAGTGCTTTAAAACTCGTTGACAAAGCCTGGCAAGAAGTGACTCAAAGAACCCTAATCTCTGGCTGGAGAAAATTGTGGCCTGAATGTGTGAGAGAACTAGACTTTGAGGGGTTTGAGCCTGTAAATGATGCGCCTATTGTTGAGGAAGTTGTTACTCTGGGCTGGCAAATGGGCTTGGAATTGGATGATGATGATGTGGAGGAGTTGGTGGAAGAACACAATGAAGAACTGACCACCGAAGAACTCCAAGCCCTTCAACAGGAACAGCAAGACAACGCAGCTGATGATTCTACAGTGGAGGAGGATGAGGCAGTAGCAAATGTCCCTTCTGCAGAAATTAGGAACGTGTGTCAGATGTGGGAAGAGATTCAAACAATTATTGAAAAGACTCACCCAGAGAAAGCTGTAGTAGGCCGTTGCCTTAATCTTTTCAATGACTATGTGATGCCTTACTACAGAGACAGCTTGCGAAGAAGGGAAAAGCAAGCTTCCATGGACAGATCTGTGGTGAGAAAATCGAGCAGTGAGCCACAACCAGGACCTAGTGGCACTCAGATAAAACGTGCCAGGGAGTGCACACCAGAAAGGTCCTCACTGCCTGATGTGATAATGGAAGGGGACTCCCCTTCCAAACAGTAACTCCTCTCCTCCTCCCCCCTCCTCACCATCTTCCATACGTCTACAGCATTCAACAGCAAGGTAAGTAATAACTTGAACATAGTTTTGTAGGTATATTTAGATGAATTAGGTATAAAAATTTAGTTTGAAGTGGGGTTTTTGGGGTAGTCAGGAACGGATTAATTCATTTTCCATTATTTCTTATGGGGAAATTAGCTTCGGAATACGAGCCGTCTCCAGGAACGGATTAAACTCTTAAACCGAGGTACCCCTCGGTTTAACAGCCACTACTCCATCGACCGGGATAATTTTTTAGCAAGAGGAAGAGGAGAAGAATGGCTAAAAATGACCAGACTCTACCACCAACTTGGTCAAATGCTAGAGAAGACGCAAACACAGTGGCCTCCTTACCAGAGCCTCAGATATTAACACCAAGTAAAGCATCCAGCACTTCCACTAACACGATAACATCATTTATATTTGCCAACATCCAGGGTATAAAAACACGCAAATCCAACAAAGTTCACTTTATAGATGGTCTCTTCATGAGGCAAATGCAGTGTTTGCAGCCTAATGGAAACTCACACAAAGGACTACCTTGATGGTGAAATATGGATCTCAGAGTACAATCTTTTCAGATGTGATAGGAAACACCGGCTTCAGGGTGGGGTCAGCCTCTACATCAAAGACACACTCATCTGTACTGAGCTGCTAAACACCTCAAATGATATGATGGAAGTGCTGATAGTCAAAATAGAGATCCTAAACGTAGTTGTTGTCCTTGTATATAAGTCACCGGAGGCAAACCCTCAGCAGTTTAAAGACCAACTAATGAAAATAGAACACTGCTTGGAAAACCTCACAAATCCAGCTCCGAACATCATCCTGCTTGGGGACTTCAACCTACGGCACCTGAAATGGAAGCACCTGGCTAATACAGTAATATCAGAAAGAATACCAGGAAGTAGCCTAAATGAACAGGCACATGCAAATGACCTGCTACGGATGTGCGACAGGTTTGCCTTAAACCAGCAAATAGTAGAACCAACTAGGAAGGAGAACACGCTGGACCTCCTTTTCACTAATAATGATGAATTGATCAGGAACATAATGATTACAAATATCTGTTACTCAGATCACAACTTAATTGAAGTTCTGAGAACCATGGGGAATGGACCTTCAAAACCAGTCCAGATTCCCGGTGGAGGAGATTTCAGCAAATTCAACTTCAATAATAAACAGATAAACTGGGAGCAAATAAACCAGGACTTCACAGAAATAAACTGGGAAGAACAGCTAGAAAATGCAAACCTGAACCAGTGCCTGGAAAAAATAAGCTCAGTAGCACTAGAAATATGTTCAAACCGCATACCCCTAAGAAAAAAAGAGAATGAGATGCAGATTGGAACGAGAACGTCGTTCCCTATATAGGCGAAGAAAACGAATCGTGGAACAACTTGAGAGTCGCACCCTATCTCAAGAACGGCGAATAAGGTTAGGTAGAGAAATAGAAACAATTGAACTCAAGCTACAAGAATCATACAAAACCCAGGAGAGGCAAAGAGAGCAAAGGGCCATCAGTGAAATAGAGAGAAATCCGAAATATTTTTTCTCCTATGCAAAATCAAGATCAAAAACCACATCTAGTATCGGGCCCCTGCGAAAGGGAGATGGAACTTTCACCGATGACAACAAAGAAATGAGCGAGTTACTGAGGAAGCAGTATGACTCTGTTTTCAGCGAGCCATTAAACACACTAAAGATTGATAACCCAAATGAATTTTTCATGGATATGATACCAACATCAAATCATATATCAGACGTCGCCCTATCCCCACTAGATTTTGAAGAAGCCATAAACAGTATGCCTATGCACTCTGCACCAGGCCCGGATTCTTGGAACTCCATATTCATCAAGAACTGTAAAAAACACTATCGCAGGCCCTTCACATTCTGTGGAGACAAAGCCTAGATACTGGCGTTATCCCTGACATACTAAAAACAGCAGAGATAGCACCACTCCATAAAGGAGGAAATAAGGCAGAGGCAAAAAATTACAGACCGATAGCACTAACATCGCACATCATAAAAATTTTTGAGAGTGCTAAGAAGTAAGATCACAAAATTCATGGAATCACAGCATCTCCATAACCCGGACAACATGGTTTCAGAACAGGGCGCTCTTGCCTGTCGCAGTTGCTGGACCACTATGATATGGCATTAGATGCTATGGAAGACAAACAAAACGCTGATGTAATTTACACAGATTTGCAAAAGCTTTTGATAAATGTGACCATGGTGTTATTGCACATAAAATGCGTTCAAAGGAATTACCGGGAAAATAGGCAGATGGATCTACAATTTCCTGACTAACAGAACCCAATGTGTAATAGTCAACAAAATAAAATCCAGCCCATCAACCGTGAAGAGCTCAGTCCCCAGG
>WNGS01144923.1:0-16072 GCA_020271785.1 Procambarus virginalis
GAATTTTTTCCATATTATTTTTTCCTTTAACGTTTCTTCATCCTCTCCAATTCCTCTTCCTCTTCCTCTCCTCTTCTTCATGCCTCGCTGGCTTTTTTGCTGCACATACTAATTCTATAATTTCTCAGTAGTCATGTTTCGATTGTTTGGGGCTTCTTCATCAAAATCTATATCCATCTATCTATGTCATCTTCTATTGTTTCAGTCACCAGTTCTGCTCTAATCTCAGGGGACTTAATCCCCTTGACATAGGCTAGGAGTTCCTCTCTTAATTTTTTCTTCTCGCTAACTTTCTTCACCGCAAATCCTTCAAATCTGCCTAGTCATCTTCCTCAGGAAACAGACTTGACGCGGGCCAAGTTTTTTCCAACCATTCTTAGTGTGTCTGCTTTACCTCATCCCACGCACTAGCAATAGTCCAGATAGCTGATTTTATTGTGAAGACTTTATAAAAGTCTTAAGTGTTCCAAGCTGATTATTAGACGTCTGGCAAACATCCTCTTGTAGTGGTGTTTAAGGTTCTTAATTATTCCTTGATCCATGGGTTGGATCACTGAAGTTGTATTGGGTGGCAAGAAGTTCCCATAATATTGCCATTTACTAGCTCATCACCTCGTGGATGCGTTGAACTGTTATCTAGCAGCAGAACAACTTTGCTGTTTGCGGAAGACCAACACTTTCAGGTGTTCCTTCACCTCGGGTACAAAGTTCTTGTTAACCCCACGACAAATATTAATCGAGACATCCACGCACTTGGCTGGTCCTTATAAATCACAGGGAGGCACCTGGTGACTTTAAAGCCCTGGGGTTTTTACTAATTCCAATCACAAGTATTTTAATTTGTGCGTGCCAGCTGCATTTGCACAGCACAACAAAGAATTCTGTTTGTTCTGTTTATAACCACCTGAAGGATCGTCCTCACCACTATGAGCCATCGTTTCTGTGGGAAGCATACGCCAGTACAAACCTGTCTCATCAGCATTATAAATTGCTCTGGAGATAAATTTGTTTCTGCACCATCTCCGCAAATTTACTAACATACTCATCAGCACCAACAATATCAGCAGATTGTCTTTCACCATGCACTTAAATAAACCTAATGCCATGACGGGTTTAAAACTTCTGAGCCATCCATCACTGTATACACACTTTTGAGTAATTTCATTGCTTGGTGAAATTCACGCGCCTTTTCCACGAGCAGCCAGCCTGCCATGGCTTCTTCGTCACCTCACGTCTCTGTTTGTACCACTCCCACACTGCGTTATCAACACTCTCCACCTTTGCTTTACTTACTACCTTTCTATTTCGTATTGCTTTATCACTTTCACTTCTAGAGAAATAGTAAAAAAGATAGTTTAGCCTTAAGAAGATCAAAACAGTACTTTTACTAATGCCATATTCAGCGCACACAACACTTCTCGGGACACCGCTCTCCACCTTCTAATTATTTCAACTTTCTTCTCAAAGGTCATCACTGACCTCTTTTTTTTACATAACCCGCTTGTAGATGCTTTCACTGACACATTGCGTGCATTTGGAGTCGACATGGTGCACGGATGTTCCTTGATTTTGCTGATATGTAAAACAAAGTCACGGAATGAACACTCCAGTCTGTGACAAATCTCACAATGGGAACAATAGCCGTGAGTCTGTGACGTCACAGGGTAGCAGGCGGCGCCCGACACGGTCAGTGAGCAAACTAAACCATCTCCCTCCCACCTACCCACCCACCCCCCCACCACCATGGGCCGGCACGACGCTTGGCTGACCGCTTCCTCACCCGAACGGGTTCGTGTAGGTTAACCCCAACCCCGGCTGGCGTGAAGCTTGGGACTACTTCCTACCGAACTTAGTTCGTGTAGCGTGACTCCCCAACACCAATCGGGAAACTGGAAGTTTCGGATAACTCAAGTTCGGGAACCAAGTGGTGCTCTGTAATATATATATAGAGAGTATATATATATATATATATAATATATATATATATTATATTATATATATATATATATACACAGTGGTACCTCGGAACACGAGTGTCCCTGTATGCGAGTTTTTCGGAATACGAGCAGGATTTCCTCGGAAAATGTCTCGGAATTCGAGGGTTACCTCGGAACGCGAGTTTGTTGATACGTGTACAGGCCGACTGGCGCGTGGTGGTATGGCGATCGCGCCTCAGTTTACCAGTGTCTTGTGTCCAGTGACTATCCCACCTGAATTCTTCACAAGGATTTACAGTTTTTTGTCGTTTTTTTGGTCATTTGAGCATAAAGTTGTCATTATATATCTTGCCATGGGTCTCAAGAAAGCCACTGGTAAGGTTCAACCTAAGAAAATAGCTGTGAGTAGAGGCAGTAGAGGATGTCCCTTCTTGATTAAGAAAATGTGTGAAGCATGGGAAGAACTGCAAAGTTTTGTTGAAAAAACTCGCCCAGATAAAGCTGTAGCAGGCCGTTGCATTGACCTTTTAAATGATAATGTGATGTCTTACTACAGACAAGTGTTAAAATGTAGGGAAAAACAAGTGTCATTAGACAAATTCTTAGTAAGACAAGCAAGTCCTAGTGGTATGCAGGCAAAATGTGCCAGAGTGTGCATACCAGTGAAGTCCTCACTGCCTGATGTGATAATCGAAGGGGACTCCCCTTCCAAACAGTAACTCCTCTCCTCCTCCCCCCTCCTCACCATCTTCCATACGCCTACAGCATTCAACAGCAAGGTAAGTAATAACTTGAACATAGTTTTGTAGATTTAGTTAGATGAATTAGGTATAAAAATTTAGTTTGATGTGGGGTTTTTGGGGTAGTCAGGAACGGATTAATTCATTTCCCATTATTTCTTATGGTGAAATTAGCTTCGGAATATGAGTTTTTCGGAATAAGAGCCATCTCCAGGAACGAATTAAACTCTTAAACTGAGGTACCCCTGTATATATATACACACACACACACACATATATATATATATATATATATATATATATATATATATATATATATATATATATATATATATATATATATATATGCGAACAAGCCTGAATGGTCCCCAGGACTATATGCGAATGAAAAGCATATGCTTGGGCATAGCATATGCTATGCCCAAGATTACCATCCAAGTGCCGGCGGGGAAGTGGTTCATATAGCCTCGGCTATCACTTCCTTATGTCCGGTCGTGATGGTCAAGTGGTTTAAGGCGTCCCTGTACATACCAGTTGCGTTGCTCCTGGGAGTATGGGTTCGAGTCACTTCTGGGGTGTGAGTTTTCAGTTGTATCTAGTCCTGGGGACCATTCAGGCTTGTTTGCATTTGTGTTCCTCACGTGTTGCCCCCAAAAATGAGGTGATTTGATAAAATGCTATGCTCAAGATTACCATCCAAGTGCCGGCGGGGAAGTGGTTCATATAGCCTCGGCTATCACTTCCTTATGTCCGGTCGTGATGGCCAAGTGGTTTAAGGCGTCCCTGTACATACCAGTTGCGTTGCTCCTGGGAGTATGGGTTCGAGTCACTTCTGGGGTGTGAGTTTTCAGTTGTACCTAGTCCTGGGGACCATTCAGGCTTGTTTGCATATATATATATATATATATATATATATATATATATATATATATATATATATATATATATATATATATATATATATTTATTTTAAAATATATATTATTTTTTAACCCCTTAACTGTGTTGCCTCCAAATATGACACCCCCACAGTGCGCAGGAAATAAATTCTCTTTAAAAAATTCTTTTTTCTTTTTAAAGTGTCAGAAACCCTTCCCTCAGTATGGGTATTGTCGGGGTTTCACGGTGTTCTCGTTAGAGAAGGGTTAAAGCAACTGTAGACTGGATCTCCTTTCCAGGTGGTTGCTCCAACAATAACCCTTACTCACCGTCGTTCGGCGGGTCTTCCCTCGATCCTCTAGGCTCCACTGCTGGCCTCGGAGAGTACCCCAGTCGGTCTCACAACCGGCCTTTAAATTGCAAGATGAGTGAGGGCACAGATCGTTCCCTCAATCTGTGGCCCGCCCCGACACCGAACTCTTACGCAGCCTTCAAGGTCGCCAACTGGTTTTCAAGTGTCCAGTAACACTGCAGTGGTCAGGTGTAATTGTGGCAAGAGCAAATTCCAGTAATATGGTATCAGGCAGGTCACTCTGCTATACATCATTACACGGTCACAAGATAAATGGAGGGGATGATATCAAACACCAAAGAGTTTTGGTATTTTACTTAAAAGACAATGAGTAATATATATACATCAATGTATCAGGAATAATATATGACAATTGCTCCATTCATAGCATAATATTCTGGAGCGCACCGATATGGTAACATCCGGCAGCGCCACGCATCACCTGTCAGATGTCAGCTGACCGGGACCCTCGCGATCGTGGGAACAGACTAGTACTTGTTTTCTAATTCTGTCACGATCCCCGTTTATTTAACTTTTTCCAAAACACTATTCAACATTCACATGGCTTACTTATGATTTCACTGGCCTCACGATCAACATCTTATTCACAATACTCTCACAGTGACTTTCCACCGTACCAAAAGATTACTCTATTCTTAATAATATTTACTGTGAATGCACTCGCTTGATCGCTGAACTTTTCTTTATATCTATACTTTCTCTTAAAGAGATATCACTGGCAATCACTCCATGTATATGATATTATTCAGTACACAGGCATGTCATATATAAATCAGTAATCAAATGTCAGGCATATATATATATATACATCATGAAGATCAATACACAGGCATTTATATCAATAGATCATAGAGATCAACACACAGGCATTTATATCGATAGATTATAGAGATCAATCCACAGGCATTTATATCAATAGATTATGGAGATCAACACACCAATATCTGGTTTACTACCAATATATATATAATAATAATACTCACTGTAAATTAATAATAGTCACAGTAAATTCTTTGATGAATCTTGGTGCTTGCACACACCCACACATAGATATATATGTAAACTGATACTGTGAGCGCTCTGGGCAGGCTCACCGCACACTGTGCTCTCTGTGACTTAAACTCAGGTGAGACTTGCTCACGACATATAAAATATCCTGACAAGAAAATATATAGCTAACTAAAGGGGAAATGGGAGGGTAACTGTAAACACCTACTTCACCTATCCTAGGATGACAGTTGGGTTGTAGCTCCTGGTCCAGGCTCTCGCCTCGTTCACCATCCAGAAACACAAGCCCACGCCTTAGGATGTCGCGTCTCGCCGCTTCTGTACACAGCAGGTCCGTGCTCCTTCCTCTACAGTACGTCGCAGGGTTGAAGTCGGTCTCCTGGCCGTCAACTTTCCTCCCAACTACGGCAGCCAGCCTACGTCTCGGCGGTCGTCGCACGTTTCCCAATTAGTTCTTGTCACTGTATTCCCAGAGGAACTGCCTCTCACCACTACGAAGTCACTGTGAAGTTACCAGCCGTCCCAGACGATACTGCTTAAGCTCCACACGCACAGCACCCGACTTCAGAGCACTTGAAGCTCACAACACTGTCAATTCCCTCGTCGTCTAGATATATCGCTAGGTATTTGGGAAGACTTCTCGACGTGCTTGCATCCAACTGTTGACTCGTAGGGTTCCACGAAGGTGGGGTTACTGTCAAACTTGACAGGATCGTCGATCACACGTTCAACCTGGTTGACAGGGCTGTCAACTCGGTTCACTCACGGTGGGTTGGCCCTGCCACTAAGCTTCCTCTTATACTGGTGAACCGCCAATGACGACACACGTCGATGTCCGGCCCACTTCTTGCAACACACGTGTCCCTGAGCACTTGTTGCTCAATATTCTGTCAATTCCTTAGCTGAGCCACATCTGGGTTGCAGGAAGACCTCACAGAGTGCGTGCCAACAACTGGAGACGCTTACATCCACCGGAGTTCGGTAAATCCGTCACTCTGACAGAACGACCGATCGCGCGTCCTACCTCTCGGACGCGTCGTGAAAGACTGATATCGCCACGGCGCCAACACGGCCGGACCCGCCATGCCTATGTGACGTCACTTTTCCCAAAGTTGGTTTTCATTGGCTCCCAGTGCCACGTCGCTGACGGTGACCAATCTGGCGCCACTGACGTCACACAGTTTTGGCGGGAGAACAGACTCGCCAGCGCCATATTGGCTCCCTAAAGGGCCTATCCCACAGGCCAAAATGTTCTATTTTCGCAAATTTCTCGGCTCATTGAGAATACTGTTCTCTCCCACATATGTTCAATTGATGCCTGCAATGTAGAGAATGCTCGGGAATAGTGGACATGACTCTTACAGCAGGCGTGGGAGAATTAGAAGGGGGGGGGGGAACACCGTCACAGTATGTAGAAAAAAAATCGAAATTGTACTTTGGCTGCTATGGGGTCCGGAAGTTGGGGCGTGACGTCATCATTCCCCGTGCGCCCGTGCCGTAAGCTCCCGGGGCGCTCGGGGCGGGGCGCGCGAGTTGCCGTAAATATATTTTCGTTCATTTTTTTTGCACAGTTCCAAATAAATTTTATTTGTTTTTATGTGCTAATCCTATGTATAATGAACACGTACACTATATTATGGCAGTAAAACATCCGTACTGTCCGAAGACATTATGTTACGTGCATGACACTTGTGTACACACATTTACTATGTATCATGCTAATTTATGTATATATACAATCTATTTACACACTATACACTGTCACACACTATATACATTCACCATCAACACATTCAGAACACCTCGAGTGAGAGCAGTCACACCCAGCCAGTCTCCCTCACTCCAACATCTTACTCGCCATAGAACATATTTACACATGTTGTATATACCTATCTACATGTTTTATTTACCAGAACTATGCAAGTAAGCTGGTATTGTGTCCAAACAGTACAGTGGCCACCATACACTGCATGAGAAATGACACAGCAGACAGCAGACGACGCTACGATTACAACGTCACCTTCCTCACCAAAATAGCTCGTATGGGCCAATAGCAGCTGCCTCATATGGACCAGACAGAACACGAAACAATGGGTATAAATTGGATAAGTTTAGATTTAGGAAAAACTTAGGTAAATACTGGTTCAGTAACAGGGTTGTTGATTAGTATAACCAATTGCCACGTAACGTGGTGGAGGTGGGGTCCCTTGATTGTTTCAAGTGTGGGTTGGACATGTATATGAGTGGGATTGGGTGGT
The DNA here is from genome assembly GCA_020271785.1 of Procambarus virginalis. NCBI lineage: Eukaryota > Metazoa > Arthropoda > Malacostraca > Decapoda > Cambaridae > Procambarus > Procambarus virginalis. The sequence goes on from WNGS01144923.1 coordinate 7,196, forward strand.
TATAAATAGGAGCTGCCTCGTATGGGCCAATAGGCCTTCTGCAGTTACCTTTGTTTTTATGTTCTTAGATCCTATCAACATACTCCTATTGCTGTTATGAAAAATAACGCAGAAGACAGCAGACGAGGCTATGATTACAACGTAACCTCCCTCACCAAAATAGCTCCTCTCAACATTCTCCTGTTGCTGATCTTACACTATATACACACACTGTATATACCCATGTACATATGTGTTATTCATAGCAAACCACTAAGCTAGTATGGTGAGCAAAACAAGAGTGCCAGCCACACACACACAATGAGGCTACCTCAATTCTCGGCCTCCCTCCCTCACCAAAATTCCTCCTTCCACAATACTACGCACAATGCTAATTATAACCACAATCCTGCTATTATCACAATTCTGGTCACTAATTCCTGTAAATGAATAATTGATCACACGTTTATTTTAAAAAGAAACCTAAGAAGTCATTTGAAGATTCCTAGATGGACGAAATAATGCTGTGGTGCTGTGGCTAGTGCTGTGAACATCGTGAACAGCATTGAATCACTGATATTTGAACATTGTACCCAGTCATTATCACACTCAGGCTCTTCTATAATACTATCATGGCTAAATAATACAAGTTATATATATATATTTTGACATTATTAGGCGATGCTGTGGTCACACGCTGAACAGCAGTGCTGTGCGCTCATACTGCGAGCACCAGCCGTTGCTCACTCACTACTGAGGCTCCCACACCCGGGAATGTGGACCACGATTTTTTTTAAAGATGGCGTCTGTTTACAAGAGCCCTGAGGAAGCTGATGTGAACCCCATATAGCCGCAGTAGTTTTGAATGGGACGTGAAAAATACAAATACCCGGAGGTGCGTTGCGCAAACCAGACGTGAGCCTGCAGGCGCGTTGCGCAGTTTAAGGGTTAATATTATAGGTATACAGTATATTTATATTATATATGTTTATTTGTTCTACTTTATGGGCAGGTACTTATCGCACGGTAGAGGCTGAGGGTCCCAGTGGGATGTACAGTTGACACGTTGTTGTCCCAGGTCGCGGGCTGGATGCCGTGAGTTGCCGGTTACTTGAGTTATAACACTGATATATTAATTTGCCTGTATTACCATTAGGGATTTTCTGCTTTATTTCTGGCTTGCAATGATATTCACTTTCTCTATTACTAATTCCTAGATCCACATTCCCTTATTACACTTGTTGGAAACAATTGCTAGTAAGCACACATGCACAGTGAGTACAGGAGATGTGGGGCCTACACTCGGGATGGCCCACATTTATACACAACGGACTTATCTTGTGTATACTGTAGACACTCGCTAATCCGGAATCTGACCATCCGGAAAACGCCCTAATCCGGCCAAAATCATGGCGCATAAAGTTATCTCACCCTCCAGCTAAAATGTCCATGGGAGCCGGACCAGCGGGCGTTTGGCAGGATCAGTTGCCTAACACTCGTTGTACACCACCACCAGGAAGGGAGGGGGTCACCCCTCACTGCTGCTCACTTCCTCTGTCCTGCCCACATTCACTGCCTCCTTCCCTCCCTCCCCAAGAGATCCTTCTGTAGGTGGCAGTAGATTGCCAGCCTGGAGAATTTCCATTTAATGCAATAAAGCATTCATAAAACAAGTATTTTTATAACTTTTTATTATCCTAATAATATTGCTAAACAAAATCTGTAACCAAAAATTTATATGATCATGTACTGTACATCCAGAATTTAAGAAACCATTCTGGCTACCAGGTTACTGAGTGTAGGGTTATCTGAGTGAGCCATCCCTCCCCCCACCACCGACACACCTCTCCCACCCGCCCCACATCCCATACACCAACCCGTCCTCGACTCAAGTCCATTACATCCAGCGGTCAACCCCACAGACGCATTCATAAATTTTAACATGCTGTTCATTCAAAACGGGAATTTTCTCAAGTATAAATTAATATTATAAGATATTAGCATATTGTGCATATATAGGCATAGGATAGGTTAGGTTAGGTGTTTAGGTTCTGTTGGCGATTATTTGTATTTGTAGTACGTGGGTGAAGCATTTATAGCGTTGTGATTCGAACAAAATTCGTCAGTGAAGCACTTGTTCCGGATATGTTCGAACGCCAGCAGTTGTGAGTCGTGTGTAAACCGCTTTTCATTCATAAACAGGGGGTTTGGCGGGTGCATGGAATCACTTTTGGATCTTCGTTTGGAGGACGGGCTGCATACACACCATTCAAAACCATTCAAAAGGTGACACCCCTAGGATCAACACTTGCATCAGAGGAGCTCCAGCATATTTCAACAATCCTAAGTATTGTAGTACAGGTTGAGGATAGTGAGTGGTGTCCCAGAGATCATAAAGGTATAGTGCTTTTGAAAAATAGATGAGATAACAGGAATGTGCTAAGGGAAGTGAAAAATTGGGTGAGAAAAAGTTGCCCCTATAGTGTTTACAGTGCAGAGAAGAACATTCAAGATGGCCACTGACAAGAGGAAATACAAAACAGAGCTTGATTTTGTGGGATTCAATGAAGAAAGCATTGATATTAGCAGTCTACACAACAAGTTGGTAAAATTAGATACTATAGTGAACTCTCATGTAGAAATAATTAGTAAATTGAAAGAAAGTAATGATCATTTGAATAGCAAAGTTTTAGGTCTTGAGGGTTTAGTGAAAGACTTGCGCAAGGAAAAGAGTCAATTGGAAACAAATTGCAAAGCCATGGAAGAAGAAAATATACTCTTAAAAATAGCTTTGGAAGAAGTTAGAGCAAATTTAAACATAAATGATTACAATAGGCTAGGCAAGGAAATTCAAGAGGAGAAACAGCTTTTGTCAGCACAGATGGAGGAAGTTACACAGGGAATAGAACAGTGCAAGAAAGATATGCAACTCACTTATGCACAAGTGGCCAAGGAGAAGGAAAAAATGGAAGCAGCAGTAAAGGAAGCCCAAAAATGCAGCAACCAAGATAAAACAAACATTAGGCTGGAAGTGAGAAAGGAATTGGCATCTAACCCGAGGTTGGTGCAAAACACAGTTGATCGGAGTAAGTCCCTGATAATTTTTGGCTGCAAAGAAAAGGAGATAACATCTAGGTCAGAAAGAGCTGTAGAAGAAGCAAAAGTAGTAGATAAAATTGTTGGCCTCGTGGAAGGTCTTACAACCATAGAGAATGTGTGTGACTACAGGAGAATAGGCAGATATGTAAAAGGGAAAGATCGACCTTTGAGGATCACCCTAAACGGTGCCAAGCAGATGGAAGAAGTACTAAGGAATGCTAGAAAGTTACAAAGTGATGAGGATGGGAAAATGTGGTCGTTAAGACGAGATCTTTCAAGAGAAGACAGAGAGAAGCTGAAACTGAACCTCGCTGAGGCAAAACGTTTAAATGAGAGCAGGAATGAAGAAGAAATCAATTCTTTTTTCTACAAAGTGTTAGGGGTAGGCAGACCAGTAAAGTGGTACATAAAGGCAAACCAACAAAATCAATAGAGAGAGGGGGAGTGAAGAATAAGGAGAGGGGGAACAAGTTCCTGAAGATTGCATACACCAACATAGATGGAGTAAGATCGAAGATATTGGAGTTAAGTGATGTAATACAGATGCAGACACCAGACATTGTTGCACTCACGGAGACAAAACTTGAAGATGATATTTTAAATGAGGTCATATTCCCAAGGGGCTACTCAATTTGGAGAAGGGACAGAAAAATTAGGAAAGGCGGTGGCGTTGCTGTGCTGGTGAAAGAACACATAAAGGTGAAGGAAATAATGACTGCCAATCCACAAGAGGTTGACATAATAGCACTAGAGATCTGCCATGAAGATGATAAACTAATGGTCATAAATGCATATAGTCCACCACCAAGCAGCACATGGTCAAAGGAGGAGCTAGATAGTAAACGAGAAGGTCTTATAACAATAATGAGAGAGATTATAGCGAGAGCGGATAACGATAGGTCACGACTGTTGATAGTTGGTGACTTCAACTTGAAATCCATAGACTGGGAAGCATATGAAGCTAAAACAGAAGATTTTTGGACCTGTAAATTTGTAGACCTCATCCTGGAAACATTCTTGTATCAACATGTTAAACAAGCTACGAGGATGAGGGAAGGGGACGTTCCCTCCATGCTAGATTTGATATTTACCAGGAAGGAGGAAGAAGTATTTGACATTCAGTACCTTCCTCCCTTGGGTAAAAGTGACCATGTCTTTTTGGGAATAAAGTATGCAATGCGTTATAATCTGGAAGAAAATAAGGAGGATGAAGCAGTTGAAAAACCTGACTTCAAGAGAGGACATTATGGCAACCTTAGAAATTTTTTAGTGAGTATAATTGGACAGACTTGTTGCTAGGCAAGGAAGTGAATGAGATGTATGTCAAGTTTTGTGAAATATATGATAAAGGCACAAACAAATTTATACCAAAACAGAGATGCAGAACTAGGAAACAGGATTGGTTCAATAGGAATTGCGAGAGGGCCAGAGACCAAAAGACACAAAAATGGAATCAATACAGGAAGAGGCCAAACCCCCAAACATACAAACGATACAAAGATGCAAGAAACAACTACACAGCAGTGAGGAGAGAGGCAGAAAGAAATTTTGAAAAAGGGATTGCAGACAAATGTAAAACAGAACCAGGTCTATTCTATAAATTCATAAACAACAAATTGCAGGTAAAGGATAATATTCAGAGGTTGATAATGGGAAATAGATTCACGGAAAATGAAAAGGAAATGTGTGAAACACTAAACGAAAAGTTCCAAAGTGTGTTTGTACAAAATGAAATCTTTAGGGAACCAGACACAATAAGAATTCCAGAGAACAACATAGAGCACATAGAGGTGACTAGAGACGAAGTGGAAAAAATGCTCAAGGAGCTAAGTAAGAACAAGGCAGTTGGTCCAGATGGAGTTTCACCATGGGTTCTGAGAGAGTGTGCACCTGAGCTCAGCATTCCACTTCAGCTGATTTTTCAGGCATCCCTGTTTACAGGAGTTGTAGCTGATGTGTGGAAAAAGGCTAACATAGTTCCAATCTACAAAAGTGGAAGCAGGGAAGACCCCCTTAATTATAGACCTGTATCATTGACAAGTGTAATAGTCAAAATATTGGAAAAAATAATTAAAACTAAATGGGTAGAACACCTGGAGAGAAATGATATAATATCAGACCGACAGTATGGTTTTCGATCTGGAAGATCCTGTGTAACGAACTTACTCAGTTTTTATGATCGAGCAACAGAGATTTTACAGGAAAGAGATGGTTGGGTTGACTGCATCTATCTGGACCTAAAAAAGGCTTTCGACAGAGTTCCCCATAAGAGGTTGTTCTGGAAACTGGAACATATTGGAGGGGTGACGGGTAAGCTACTAACATGGATGAAAAATTTCCTAACTGACAGAAAAATGAGGGCCGTAATCAGAGGCAAGGTATCGGATTGGAGGAATGTCACGAGTGGAGTACCACAGGGTTCAGTTCTTGCACCGGTAATGTTCATTGTCTACATAAACGATCTACCAGAGGGATTACAGAATTACATGAACATGTTTGCTGATGATGCTAAGATAATAGGGAAGATAAGAAACCTAGATGATTGTCATGCCCTTCAAGAAGACCTGGACAAAATAAGTATTTGGAGCAACACTTGGCAAATGGAATTTAATGTGAATAAATGCCATGTTATGGAATGTGGAATTGGAGAACATAGACCCCACACAACCTATAAATTATGTGAGAAATCTTTAAAGAATTCTGATAAAGAAAGGGATCTAGGGGTGGTTTTAGATAGAAAACTGTCACCTGAGGACCACATCAAGAACATTGTGCGAGGAGCCTATGCTACACTTTCTAACCTAAGAATTGCTTTTAAATACATGGATGGAGAAATACTAAAGAAATTGTTCACGACTTTTATTAGACCAGTATAGACGGGAAAATCAGTATGACACTACTGGCAATTTTTTTAGAGGAAGGCAGAAACAGAGCAGAAAATATAAGAGAGAGGAACAGTCAGATGGAACCACCACAGGATTACAGAGGGGAAGGGAGATACCCACAAGTCTGGAATACACATTACCAACAAACACACAGGTACTACACCACACACACTCGCCCCACTACCGAAACTGGACGAATCACTTCGAAAACAACACACCCTGGACGCAAACACAGTGGCCCCCTTACCAGAGCCTCAGATATTAACACCAAGTAAGGCATCCAGCACTTCCACTACCACGATAACATCATTATATTTGCCAACATTCAAGGTATAAAAACACGCAAATCCAACAAAGTTCACTTTATAGATGGTCTCCTTCATGAGGCAAATGCAGTGTTTGCAGCCCTAACAGAAACCCACACAAAGGACTACCATGATGGTGAAATATGGATCTCAGAGTACAATCTTTTCAGATGTGATAGGAAACACCGGCTTCAGGGTGGGGTCAGCCTATACATCAAAGACACACTCATCTGTACTGAGCTGCTAAACACCTCAAATGATATGGTGGAAGTGCTGATAATCAAAATAGAGATTATAAATGTAGTTATTGTCCTTGTATATAAGTCACCGGAGGCAAACCCTCAGCAGTTTAAAGACCAACTAATGAAAGTAGAACACTGCTTGGAAAACCTCACAAATCCAGCTCCGAACATCATTCTGCTTGGGGACTTCAACCTACGGCACCTGAAATGGAAGCACCTGGCTAATACAGTAATATCAGAAAGAATACCAGGAAGTAGCCTTAATGAACAGGCACATGCAAATGACCTGCTACGGATGTGCGACAGGTTTGCCTTAAACCAGCAAATAGTAGAACCAACCAGGAAGGAGAACACGCTGGACCTCATTTTCACTAATAATGATGAATTGATCAGGAACATAATGATTACAAATACCTGTTACTCAGATCACAACTTAATTGAAGTTATGACAACCATGGGGAATAGACCTTCAAAACCAGTCCAGATTCCCGGTGGAGGAGATTTCAGCAAATTCAACTTCAATAATAAACAGATAAACTGGGAGCAAATAAACCAGGACTTCACAGAAATAAACTGGGAAGAACAGCTAGGAAATGCGAACCTGAACCAGTGCCTGGAAAAAATAAGCTCAGTAGCACTAGAAATATGTACAAACCGCATCCCCTAAGAAAAAAGAGGAAGAGATGCAGATTGGAACGAGAACGTCGTTCCCTATATAGGCGAAGAAAACGAATCGCGGTACAACTTGAGAGTCGCACCCTATCTCAGGAACGGCGAAGAAGGTTAGGTAGCGAAATAGGAAAAATTGAACTCAAGCTACAAGAATCATACAAAACGCAGGAGAGGGAAAGAGAGCAAAAGGCCATCAGTGAAATAGAGAGAAACCCGAAATATTTTTTCTCCTATGCAAAATCAAGATCAAAAACCACATCTAGTATCGGGCCCCTGCGAAAGGAAGATGGAACTTTCACCGATGACAACAAAGAAATGAGCGAGCTACTGAGGAAGCAATACGACTCTGTCTTCAGCGAGCCATTAAACGCACTAAAGATCGATAACCCAAATGAATTTTTCATGGATATGATACCAACATCAAATCATATATCAGACGTCACCCTATCCCCACTGGATTTTGAAGAAGCCATAAACAGTATGCCTATGCACTCCGCACCAGGCCCGGATTCTTGGAACTCCATATTCATCAAGAACTGTAAAAAACCACTATCGCAGGCCCTTCACATTCTGTGGAGACAAAGCCTAGATACTGGCGTTATTCCTGATATACTAAAAACAGCAGAGATAGCACCACTTCATAAAGGAGGAAATAAGGCAGAGGCAAAAAATTACAGACCGATAGCACTAACATCGCACATCATAAAAATTTTGAGAGAGTGCTAAGAAGTAAGATCACAAAATACATGGAATCACAGCATCTCCATAACCCCGGACAACATGGTTTCAGAACAGGGCGCTCTTGCCTGTCGCAGTTGCTGGACCACTATGATATGGCATTAGATGCTATGGAAGACAAACAAAACGCTGATGTAATTTACACAGATTTCGCAAAAGCTTTTGATAAATGTGACCATGGTGTTATTGCCCATAAAATGCGCTCAAAAGGAATTACCGGAAAAGTAGGCAGATGGATCTACAATTTCCTGACCAACAGAACCCAATGTGTAATAGTCAACAAAATAAAATCCAACCCGTCAACCGTTAAGAGCTCAGTCCCCAGGGTACTGTGCTTGCTCCAGTACTTTTTTCATCCTCATATCGGACATAGACAAGAACACAACCTATAGCACTGTATCATCCTTTGCAGATGACACTAGGATCTTCATGAGAGTAGGCAACATAGAGGACACGGCGAACCTCCAGTCAGATGTAGATCAGGTCTTTCTATGGGCTACAGAAAATAATATGGTGTTTAACGAAGACAAGTTCCAGCTCATGCGCTATGGAAAAAATGAAAATATAAAAACGGAAACCACGTACAAAACTCAGGCAAATCATAACATAGAACGAAAAGGCAATGTAAAGGATCTGGGTGTACTCATGTCGGAAGACCTTACCTTTAAAGAACACAATAAAGTAGCCGTCACAACTGCAAGAAAAATGACAGGTTGGATAACAAGAACTTTTCACACTAGAGATGCTATACCGATGATGACACTTTTCAAAACGCTTGTGCTCTCTAGAGTGGAGTACTGCTGCACAATGACAGCCCCTTTCACTGCGGGTGAAATTGCTGACCTGGAGAGCGTGCAGAGATCCTTTACTGCTAGAATCCACTCGGTAAAACATCTAAACTATTGGGACCGACTAAAGAGCCTAAATCTGTATCCCTTGAGCGCAGGCGGGAGAGAT
>WNGS01144925.1:0-12129 GCA_020271785.1 Procambarus virginalis
CCCACCTCCACAATGTTACGCGGCAATTGGTTCCACAAATCACAACCCTGTTTTACTGAACCAGTATTACCACCCCAAGTCTTTCCTAAATCTAAACTTATCCAATGTTTACCCATTGTTTCGCGTTCTGTCCTGTGTTGATACTTTCAATACCCTATTAATATCCCCTTTGTTATGTCCATTCATCCACTTTAAACCTCTATCATGTCACCCCTAACTCTTCGCCTTTCCAGTGAATGCAAATTACTTTGTTAATCTTTCTTCATATGAAAGATTCTAATTTGGGGAATTAACTTAGTCATCCTACGCTGGACACGTTCAAGTGAATTTATATCCATTCTATAATATGGCGACCAAAACTGAACTGCATAATCTAAATGGGGCCTAACCAGAGCAAGATATAGCTTGAGAACCCACACCAGGTGTCTTGTTACTTACGCTGCGATTAATAAATCCGAGTGTCCTATTTGCCTTATTACGAACATTTATGCATTGATCCTTTTGTTTTAATTCTTACTAATTATAACTCCCAGATCCCTTCGCAATCCGACTTCGCAATCTCAACACCAAGCTCGTATCTTGTAACTCTATCATCATTACCTAGCCTCAGAACTTTACATTTATCAGCATTAAACTGCATCTGCCAGTCCTTTGACCATTTCAAACCCTATCTAGATCAACTTGAAGTGATAGTGAGTCCCCCGAATTAATTTCCCTACCGATTTTCGTATCATCGGCAAATTTGCAAATGTTGCTACTCAAACCTGAATCTAAATCATTATATATATTATAAACAACAGAGGTCCCAAGACAGAGCCTTGAGGCACTCCACTTACAACATTTTCCCACTCTGACTTGACTCCATTTATACTAACCTCTGTTTCCTTTGGTATAGCCATGCCCTAATCCAGCTTAATATAGCACCCCCAATACCATGAGCCTCTATCTTTTTATCAGTCTTTCATGTGGCACTGTATCGAAAGCTTTGCTAAAGTCAAGGTACACAACATCACAATCCTTACCACTATCAACTGCCTCAACTATGCTAGAATAAAAAGATAACAAATTTGTTAAACATGAACGGCCATTTATAAAACCATGTTGCGACTCAATTATTAATTTATGTTTTTCAAGATGAAGACGAATTTATTTGCTATTATAGATTCGAGTAACTTTCCCACAATAGACGTTAGGCTAATTGGTCGATAGTTAGACGCAAGTGATCTATCTCCTTTCTTAAAAACTGGTATCACATTAGCAACTTTCCAAAACTCTGGCACTCTGCCTGACTCTATTGATTTATTAAATATGATTGACAGTGGGTCACAAAGCTCCTCTTTGCATTCTTTCAGCACTCTGGCAAACACTTCATCCGGCCCTGGGGATTTGTTTGGTTTGAGTTTTACTATTTGTTTAAGAACATCCTCCCTGGTAACTGCTAAACTCGTCAACCTGTCCTCGTCCCCACACATAGACTTGTTGGGCTGAAGGCATATGTGTTAAGTTCCTCTTTAGTAAATACAGATACAAAATATTTATTAAAAATACTACTCATCTCTTCATCACTATCTGTTATTTGACCTGTCTCAGTTTTTAATGGACCTATCCTTTCCCTAGTCTTAGTTCGATATAACTGAAAAAACCCTTTAGGATTTGTCTTTGCTTGCCCTGCTATACGAACTTCATAGTTTCTTTTTGCTTTCCTTATCTCTTTTTAACATTTCTAACTAGTTGTACGAATTCCTGTTCTAAAGTGACCTCCCCATTTTTAATCCTCTTTGTACCAAGCTCTCTTTTTACCTATAAGATTCTTCAAATTCTTTGTTATCCACTTTGGGTCATTAGTAATCGATCTATTCAATTTGTGTGGTATACTACGTTCCTGTGCTTTGTTTAGAATATTCTTAAATACGTTATAAATTGAATCTACATCGAAATCCCCATTTACATCACCTATCGCTGGGTTCATGTCTCGCTCCAAGACCGGCCCACACCCCATACCCAAGACTTTCCAATCAATTTGACCCAAAAAATTTCTTAGGCTATTAAAATCAGCTTTTCGAAAATCTGGCACTTTAACAGAATTTTCTCCTACAGGTCTATTCCATTCTATGCCAAATCTGATTTCTTTGTGATCACTGTTCCCTAGCTCACTCCCTATTTCGATGTCATTAATTTGTGTTTCCCTGTTAGTTAACACTAAATCTAAAATATTATTTTCCCGTGTTGGTTCCTTAATGTGTTGCGTAAGAAAGCAATCGTCAATTAATTCTAGAAAATCTTCTGCTTCACTATTCCCTGTTTTGTTCAACCAGTTTATTCCACTCAAATTAAAGTCACCCATGACATAAATACTGTTAGATCTAGATGCCCTAGATATTTCATCCCATAGATGCTTTGCTTCCATTCTGTCTAAATTTGGTGGCCTATATATAACTCCAATTATAATATTATTTGCTTTTTCGTTTAATTCTATCCAAATAGTTTCTGTGTGTGGCTCAGTTTTGATTCCCTCTTTGAGACTACATTTCAAATTGTCCCTAACGTATATGGCTACTCCACCACCTCGTCTAATATATCTATCTGTGTGAAATAGTTTAAATCCATTTATTTGATATTCGGCTAATAGTTCTCTATTATCAACATTCATCCACGTTTCGGTAAGTGCAATAATATCTATTTTTTCTGTGCAGACAAGAGCATTTAATTCGTTAATTTTATTTCTTAGACTTCTACTGTTTGTGTAATATACCCTAAGTGAATTGTTATTTTGAGGCCCTTCTCCCTCCCTGACCATTTTGCCAATTCCCTTCTCCCGCAAACACATACTTTTATTACATCCTTCCTCCAAATCAATTCCCATACCTCTATCTACTAACAGTTTAAACCCAAACAAACACCTCTAACCACTTCTTCCAACGAATTTGCAACAGCAACAACCCCAGCTCTCGATAGATGCACCCCATCCCGAGCATACATTTCATTTCTTCCATAGAAGTGTTCCCAGTTGTCTATATAAGATATTGCATTAGATTTGCAATATCTTTCCAGCCTGCAATTGACACCAAGTGCCCTCGACATCCATTCATTTCCCACTCCCTTTCTTGGAAGAATGCCACATATGATCGGGATTCCTCCCTTGCTCTTAACTAATTCTATTGCTGTCTTGAATTTCAGTATTAGTTCCTCACTTCTAACTCTCCCAACATCATTACCCCCTACACTAATACAAATAATGGGTTTGCTCCCATTTCCCGTCATAATATCTTTCATGTTTCCAACAATATCTCCAATACCAGCTCCAGGATAGCAAACCCTTAATCTGTTCCCTTTATCTCTGGCACAAAGACGAAAACTTTCTATTGATGCTCTCTTTATTTACTCCCTCTTGAGGTTGTTTCATCTGTCTTGGCTCCTGCATCTGTTCTAGCTCCTTCCTCATGGAATCCAACTCTGACCTCTGAGCCCCACATTGCTCTGCTCCTGGAAGTGAGTGAACTGGTGACAGTTAACTCACTACAACTTCCATTTTCAATATCAGGGCAATTGGAACTCCATTTAACACACCATCTCACTGTGCCTCACTGTACATCTTTTAAGTTACCTGATAACTGGTTCCACAAATCCACAACCCTGTTATTAGTCGATTATTTGCCAGGTCTCTCCAAAATCTAAACTTATCCATTTATATCCATTGTTTTGCGTTTTTGTTTTAATATATACAATAATTTACTGACATTACTGAGGTGCATAAGTGGATGAACGGGCATAACAAAGGAATATTAATAAGGTATTAAAAGTATCAGCACATAATAAAACATGAAACAATGGAAATAAATGGATAAGTTTATATATATATATATATATATATATATATATATATATATATATATATATATATATATATATATATATATATATATATATGAAAGACCTGGGTAAATACTGGCTGTGTTACGCTTTGTGGAACACGTATGATCCCTTGACTGCTTTAAGCGTAGGTTAGGCCTTCTACAGTTTCCTTGATTCTAATGTTTTAAATTTTTAAGAAAGCAAATAGATCACCAGCGTCAAACTTTCGGCCAATTAGCCTTTCGTCTTAAAGTTGCTTCAATCGATAGTTGTAAAACCACTCATCATCTTGAAACACAGATTAATAGAGTCACAATATGGTTTTAACGGCCGTTTATGTTTGACAAATTTCTAGTAATCAATTCCAGCATAATAGAGGGAGTTGACAGGTGAAAAGGTTTGTCATTGTGTACGTTGACGCCAGAAAAGCTAATACAGTGTCATATGAAAGTAAACAGCACGGTATCACGGTATCAGGGATGCTCTCTGAAGGTGGATTAGGCCATGGTCATACCAAATGTAGCAAGAGATACTATAAATGGAGTTTAGTCAGAGTGAGGAAACTTAAATTAAGGAACTGTCCTGACACCTTTGTTATTTATAATGTATATACAAATGAAAATAACCCACTATTTTGAAAACACAACGAAACGTAGACTGCATATTTCGGTCCCAAACAAGGACCCTCTTCAGCAGTGAGGAAAATGATGTTTTAGATTCAGTTACTCGTTACAAAATTTATTTGTCGCACGAGCTATAGTGAGGCCTTAATTGAGTTTGGTTATTCACGATAACCTTGTTACTGTGACATTTGGATAAAAGTTTTAAATAGTGGGGAGGGAGGGGGGGGGTTCTTTTTCGTTTTGTTTCAGCACACTTGTTTAGGATATTATGTAGTTTTAGATTCAGCTCCTTAGAACAAAACGTTTCAAGTTGCATGGGTTTGGTGAGCCCGTAAGTGGAGGCTCTTTGGAGCCATTATCTGTATCAATAGCTGATACTAGAGATCTGGGGATGGATGAGGGTCTTCATTGTGGATTTCAGCCAAGGAGGGCTAGCTGTACCAGTTATGGAGCTGGTGGGGTTAGTGTAGTGATTGCACAAAACATCCAAAATGTAATCAAAGACTCAAAAGCTTCACTGCATATATTAGGAAAAAAGAAGCGGACAGACCACGTGGAAATATTTACCACCATTTTGTATCTTTGAGCAGTAGCTAAAGGCAAAAGATTCAACATAACCTTAAACTGGATCCAATCCAATGTTGGAATCCCATTAAATGATTAGTGATGGTGCTGCTCTTTGCCCGTATAGCCAATAGGCATATTGGAGACTAGCTGGACCAGTATCATCAACCCAAACTGAACTGTTTGCCATACATCAGACATTCGCCTATGATATCACACAAAATACTATAAATGGAATTATACAAACATGACTCTAAAGCTGCACTTCAAATATTAGGAAAGATGTAGTGGTTAAGACAGCGTGGAAATAATTACCACCGTTTTGTATCTTTGAGCAGTCACTAAAGGCAAAAGACTCAACATAACCCTAAACTGGATCCAATCCCATGTTTTAATCCCATTAAAGGAGTAGTCTGATGAAATTACAAAATTGGCAACTCGTAACCCAGTGATCCACAAAAGAATCCAACCCAGCCCAGAGTACATAAACACCATCACCAAAAAGAGAGCCTTTCGCCCTCTCGTGTATGTACCTACACCCCCAAGGAGAGGAGCAGGCACCTTGCATAAAGATGTTAGGCTTACACGAGAGAATAAGTGAAGTGAAAACGATAGTGAAGGATACAGTACAAATTAGGAAATATTTTAATGAGAGAGAAACGATTTGCGTTGAAAGATTTAAAACAAAGAGACAGAGATAAAATAGGCAGATAAAGGTGGTACACAGTGGTAATGTGTAAGTCGATAACTATGGAAAAGAAATGTTAAGACAGCTAGATGATGCCTCGACACAACAGATATAAAAGCTGCAAGTGGCACTTGGAAATGTACAAACCCGATGCAAAAAATTGTGTTAATTATATCTAAATAAAGATCTAAGATCAGGATGAAGTGGGGATTTCATCAAAGCAGCACCAGAGAGAAACCCAGCGTTAATGTTAAACATTTCAGCCCTATATAACCTGCCCAAGGTACACAAGTTGAAATTAACCTTAAACACCTGGCAGGATAGGCCGGTCTTAAGTGGGTGTAGGGCACTAACTAGACCTATAGACTGGATCTGTTCAGCACTATTTACTCCGTTTCTACAGTTACTCGCAGAAAGTTTAAAAGACAACAGATTTTCTCAACCGAATACAATCAATCAGGGACCCCATGCCAAGGGGAGCAGTCCTGTCTCTGAATGCTGTCTGAGTACGAGAGCATACTGCAGAGGGAAGCAGCCAGGAGAGTAGGAGATTTTTCTGACCGGAATAAACAAGAACAGACAAGACCTCAAACAAGCGGGAGTCCTCCAACCACAATTACTTGGAGGTGAATATCTACTACAAGCCAACAAATCTACACGCTTATCTACTTTTCTATCAATTCATCTACTCCCCCCTTAAAAGATCACTACCTTACTCACTAGAAGTATGCCTTAAGCAGAGTATTATCAAGGAAACTAATCTACAGAAAGTATTGGAGTATCAATGGACAATTTACAAATGGAGGATATCTGGATGACAAAATCCACACAGCAGAAGCTAAGATTTCAGGGACCAACAGACAGTTTCTCTTGAACACAGCATGGGCGCGCAACACTAATGAGGGAATCATCTTACCCTTTCCCTATTTGCTCTGAGTCCTGGGGCCCTTTAAAAAAAAAAAAAAATTGGACTGGCTGAGGACCACGGAGAGAACACCCAGCCTGGCCCACCTTCCCCAGCAGTCACCAATGCTAGCGTGGACCCCAGGCATGTCACCAAGCTATTATCTAGTTACAGCAAGATTACTGTAATATTTCGTCTCTTCCTTCAATACTACGACCCGTTGATGAGGTGATAGCCAAGTATTGCTTCCCAGTGTGTCCAGGTTAGGGCGGGCCCTCGTCTCGCGCACGCGCGCGCGCACACACACACACACACACACACACACACACACACACACACACTTAAATGTATAATGACCCCTATAGAATAATCACTGGTCTAAAGAACCTTATGTATAAAAAGAAAACATTGTATGAAAGTATTGTGAATGGTGAAATCAATAACAATTCAATCCAAATGAATTTTTAATAAATCAAAATAAACGATAGAAAAAAGAACCTATCAAGTTCGTATAGCAGGTGCAAGTAAAGACATTAAAATCATAGTTGTGAGGACGAAGCGGTCATAGTGTGAGCGCTCCTCGATATTGTCAACTTGTGCTCAACTGATACAGTGTTACAGTGTGAGAGTTTTGTGGTGTATAGCTTACATAAGTAAGTTGGAATAAATGAAATTTGGTATAAGGAATTGAGCTCGGAAAATTTCTAAGAATTTTCTTTATTCTTTAACCATTATTCCTGTCGTGATATTCAACTAGGTCGCCTGAGGAAGGACTTGCTTAGCTAACACACCAGTGTAGTAAGCAGCTCATTCCTCACTTTGGGACCCTGTACGAACAATTGACTAGGCGCGAGCAAACGCCGAGACCCCAATGAAATTGAAATCCCCTCCACTAGGTCGTCGACCTTCGTAACTCGCCGAAGCGAATCTAACGAGTAGGTCCTGGGCTCTCACAACAATAATTTATTGTTGTGTAGTGCCGTATATTTGATCCAAAGCTCAGAAATAAGTCTCCAATAGTCGAGTGTGAAGAACATTTGCATAACAATAATAATGTGGGGGTGTAACGAAAAGACAGTGTTAACATAACAACTTAGTTTATTCAATAAAGTACTAACTACTACAACAAAACAAGAGAATGTCAATGACGTTACTCGAAATCCTTCCTGTGACACTATCGATGACAGCTAGACACCAGCCCCTCGGACTGCATAATGAACTAACTCGAACATAAGCGTGCCCACAGAGGAATCAACAAGCAAGCAAGAACTAACAGATCTATAATCACAATTACAACAAATGACACAGTGAGTTCTGAAACACGTCTCCAGTAACCTCCTAACTGTTCTACGCCTCAGTGCAGTCTACACCTGCAATAGCGGTTGCAATGCAATCAAATCAGTAGCCTTTCAATGACATCAATAACTAATGGGTTCACTGGCAACTCCAGCACCCTTCCTCAAATTAATCTTTACGTTAACACTTCGTCCCACGGACGATCCACAATCAATACAATTGATTTACGTTAATAACACAATAACATTTACGTTAATTTAATAACTCTTACAACTGTCACTAGTAACGCGGAAATTACACAACACTCTACCCGTCGAGCATTCAGTGAGAAAGTCCCATTAATCCCTGTACTACCAGACAGCTGATTAATCTCTTTACTAGTTACGTTAATTTACGTTAATCGGTTACTAATCACTCAGCGATGGTAAACTCTGATTTACAATGTCCAAAGTGCTAAGAGAACGGTAATCACTCGTGATTACCTTTAGAGTAATTAATTACTATCCTCAAGATCAATAATTAAACAGTTAAATACGCAACCTTTCACACTGGCTCAGCAATTTACATTAAGGTATGAATTCCGTCTGAGCCTTCCATACTCAGACCAATTCAGGTGGCTAATAACAGTAATTAGGCACCACGTTTACGTTATTCTAAATGACGTTACTCTTCCCACGAGTCAATCAAGTGCCGGTACTTCCGGACATAAATAACGACGTTACGTTAATGGAACAATGTAGCCTTCGTGTGAGTCGATCAACAAGGATCGAGATTAATCACTTTGACTTCCTGAAACACGTCAATTACCCGGCCCACTGACCGTTAATTACGACAGACAATACTCTAATTCTTATCTGGCTGGTGGCTAGGCTCCTTGAGACTACCGTAGCTGCTTGCAGGAAAGTAAATTAACCCAAGCGTATTCTACGTTACTCATATTGTAAAAGAACAAATTCTCTTAAGCAATGGGCGTTCCCTCGGTTACGTTATATTAATTGCCTCGCAATCACCTCACTGAATACTGGACTTCGATGTCCTACCAGATAAACAGGAGAATATATGTATATCCAAGTACTCGTCTACAGCCGAGTTCACCCACGACAATGTCAAATCACACTAACAAATCACAGTGATTTACGTTACAATCCGGTTGCAATGACAATACTGCAGAACCTAGTAAAATAACATACAGGACATGAACCCTCTAGAACACTGCCCCCACAATGACTTTACTGAACTGCAGTTACCCACGGTGATTGCTCAACTCTAGCAACAATCACTAACAATGACAACCCCTTTGCAACAACACACACGGCAAGTACTCTAATTTCCAAGTATTAGAATACTGCTCAACACTTACTTACTTATTTACTGTTGCAAATGACCCCAGTGCTCTCAATAACCCCTAGAACATAGGTCCCAAATTTGCAATAACCACACAGTAAATAACACAATAACACTGGGCACCGTGACACTACGATTATATATATATATACAATTACTGCTGACACATGTAGCCTACAGCTATCAAACGTTATTGGGAACACTAAGGAGATCTCGCACTCCTAAATCACATGGGTGAGTGATTTATCGATCACGCATGCCGAATAAACACTCCCGAGTTTTACGTTACTCGACAGAGCGAGGGCTGTCACTCCCGACAGCCTCGTCACTCACCAAATTCTACCAAAATTACGTTAATACTGCAACCACAATATGTATATATAATCACACTTCTCACGGCCCCTGGGAACAATACAATTAATTAAAACCACACTGTGGGCCACTCCACAATAATCATTGCCAGGAATCACTGACGTTACCACATACCTGAGCGCTCAGTGTTGAAATTCCACACCTGCAAGACTACACATGAAATGATATCACTCCGTCCCACGGACGATCAAGAATGAATAATTACCACAATGGAATAATATAATTATTACATGGACATCCTCTCAGTCCTTGGCTAATCTATGTATATACTCTGTTCCCGTGTGTACCCACACACACACACACTCTGTACGTCTGTGCTCACAAGACGTACGTCCCTCAGGACTGACGAGATGACAACAAGGGTGATTATCTCCTCGTCCACACTTCACTTCACCTACAGGTGCTGCGTGACAATGCGACGGAACACTTGACCTCGAATTCAAGCTTTAGAGACTACTAATCACCAGAAATACACACATAGGTACTTACATTCATACTGCCGGCTTACACACACCATTCCCATACATCAGGCACCCCGCTATGGGTGGTAGGCTGGCTGGTTGGTACCTCCGCGGTATCGTTCGTACAATGGCGCGCACCGAACCCTCCCACAACACGGCTTGTTTCGTACCCTCGACCCACCGGTAAGTGAAGCGTTCGTACACAGGTGACGCGCACAATGATATCGTCTTAAACAAACATGGGAAATCTGCCTTAAAGCACTAACACTTATTTCCCCGTTCCCATCGACTGCTACAGAGCACTAGCAAGTCTAATCATCACTGGTATGGGATCTACGAGTCTGTTACTGCTCGTATGCACGTTACCCCACGATCCCAGACCGATCACAAGATCTCTCTACCCACTGTACACTGTCTTTTCCCCTCCAAGCGACGACTTCGGCCGGATTCTGTGACGACCGCTGTCGTAGATGAAGCAGGAGGTGCAGCAGCTGAGTAGTTAATTAAGCCACCCCGACGCCCTATACTCAAGCGGCCACAATGAGCATAGGAGCGTCTTGACAGGGTGATGGCTCCTCCAGAATGACGCTCACACCGTCGATTCCCGCGTATTCCTCGGAATAACCAATGAGAGGAAGGCATACTGGGGCCTACCCCTCTCCTCCAATCAGCGACGGTGTAGCATAGCCCCTAGGGCAACTCCAAGATGGCCGACCAACATGGCGGCTCAAGATGTTTACTAAGATGGCGTCTGTTTCCATGGCGACGCCTCAAGTGGCTAGCGCGCGGGTGGCCCGCAGCTACCCACGCCAGGCCTAACTGTTTTCCCGCGCAAACTAGAGTCTCGCCCTAGCTATACAATGAGAGATGCTATCGGCTCTATCTCTGTCCACAGACATGCTACCACGGCCACGGTAACATTTCTGGACTGCTGGTGACTGGGGCTCTCACGTAAGCCCAAACACTAGATGTTTCGGTTGCTGGTTACCAAAGTTAAGTCCGCACACTTAACAAGTGCACTTAACAAGTGTACTGGCCTCCCACAGGCATAAGAGCACTATTGTAAGTGAGCTGGTGAACCATCCCCTCACATACAGTGTCATTTGTTGGCAGGAAATGCAGAGAAGGGTCTGCCTAAGTGATAGGATAGTCTTGCCACTAGCCTGAAGAATATGAGAGGCTGACAAAATATACCAGGGCCATTTCAGGTAGTAGACGAAAGAACTGCGAAATTTTCACGGACATTAAGTCCCAGTTAATATTAAATAAAAAGAGACCGAAATTTGCAGTGATCGACGACAGGAGAACCCAGTGATGCAAACTCTCAGACATTCTCAACAGAAAACCTTAACCAGCAGGACGCGAGAGATGCAGATAAATAGAAGTAAGCGGCTGTTATTCCCTAAAACGTGCCAACTGAACTTTCATCAAAAGCTGGAGTGGACAGTTAATTTGGCTAAGGAGTTTGGAAAATATGAACGACTATTAAGGAAGGTGTCCAGAATGCTGTAGGCCAGTGGAGTGTAATTTAAACTGATTCAGTTGCAGACGCATTTGAGCTGCGTCTTCATACGACAGACTCATCACTTCACAGTCAGCATTTGGCCGTGAATGAGCTACCAGATGAATTGGGTGAACCAACGTTGATGCTCCCAATCACAAAAAGGAAGACGCTCAAGTTCTGACAGTGATAGCTTCGGTTACATAACTCCAATCGCCAACAGCAAGACCACTCCATTATGACTTATCGAGAAAATAGCCGCTACCGATGAGCCACACCAACTACCCAGACAAAATCCACACTGCCAGTCTTCAAGATGCATCATGCTGAAGGCAAGTCCTCATACGCTACTGTAGTGACCTTGACAAAGTACCCCCAGCTCAAGGTCAGAGCAAAGACAAACCTCAGAGGTGAATATATTCTGAGGCCAAAGACGAGACAGCTGTAACGATTCTTAAAAAATTACAGGAAATGCGACGACCTTAAGCCTGAGGACAAAATAAGGAAAATAATTGTCCTTCATT
>WNGS01144926.1:0-12358 GCA_020271785.1 Procambarus virginalis
AAGATAATGACACGAAGTGTAAACTATGGTAAGGTGTTCATGATAATGACACGAAGTGTAAACTATGGTACAGGTGTTCATGATAATGACACGAAGTGTAAACTATGGTACAGGTGTTCATGATAATGACACGAAGTGTAAACTATGGTACAGGTGTTCATGATAATGACACGAAGTGTAAACTATTGGTATGTTAAGGTCTCACACCCTTGCCCATTATGTCCTTGATTGTCCTTGATTAATGTATATAGAAACACTGAGATAAGGACTGTTCCTGAGCTAATAGCCTGGATGTGTCACAACGGAAAGGTGATGATATTCTGGATATAAGAATTTTGCACCAAGACTGTAACCTTTTGTTAAATTGTGAATGTCGCAAATTGTCTATGTACCTGGTCATAAAGTATTTGTGTGTACGTCTGGTAACATATTACATGTGTAAAGGAAGAAATGTACATGTTTATCACTCAGAATATTCGGTAACATGCTTATTGTTTGTGGTGTGTGTATATATAATATATATATATATATATATATATATATATATATATATATATATATATATATATTATATGTCGTACCTAGTAGCCAGAACTCACTTTTTGGGACTACTATGCAATGCCCGATTTGCCTAATAAGCCAAGTTTTTCTGAATTAATATATTTTCTCTAATTTTTTTCTTATGAAATGATTAAGCTACCCATTTCATTATGTATGAGGTCAATTTTTTTTCATTGGCGTTAAATTAACGTAGATATATGACCGAACCTAACCAACCCTACCTAACCTAACCTAACCTATCTTTATAGGTTAGGTTAGGTTAGGTAGCCGAAAATGTTAGGTTAGGTTAGGTAGGTAGGTTGTCGAAAAACAATTAATTCATGAAAACTTGGCCTATTAGGCAAATCGGGCCTTGCATAGTAGGCTGACAAGTGCGTTCTGGCTACTAGGTACGACATATATATATATATATATATATATATATGTATATATATATATATATATATATATATATATATTATATATATATATATATATATATATATATATATAGAGAGAGAGAGAGAGAGAGAGAGGATGGTAGTCGAGGCTATAGACAAAAGAGGATGGTAGTCGAGGCTATTTCCTCGTGAATGAGGTCATTTGATAAAATACCATGCCCAAGATTACCAACCAAGTGCCGGCGGGAGATGGAAATAGCCTCGGGTACCATCCTCTTTTGTCCGGTCGTGTTGGTCGAGCGGTTAAGCGATCCTGTACACCAGCAGAGTGCTCCTGGCAGTATGGGTTCGAGTCACTTCTGGGGTGTGAGTTTTCAGTTATATATATATATATATATATATATATATATATATATATATATATATGAACAGTACATCTATGTTCATATACATATGTATGTATGTATATGAACACATTATACTGAACGGGGTGAGAACAGCTTGAGTTACATCATCCCTTTCTGTGTATTTATACCTCAATAAACTTATTTCAATTTCAATTCAATTTCACTGGAGTACTAATCCAATAGAGTATTATTTACTAATTCCCTTGCTTGTAGTAATCTATTTTAATTAACAAAAAGTACCTCCTCCCTTGTTTTAAATTCGTGTCAACAAAAATGTCTCCACTTCATTGTAGACAAGTACAGCATCAAGGCTGACTATAAAAGTTTAACTATGAATTATTAATTATTTGAAGATTTATACTGAAAAATTATATATAGCTTCAGATATATTTAAGATTAAATGAAGAGATTCAGTCAGAACTGAAGTTAAGAATACAGTTAATTTAAATATTCAGTTTCTGAAATTGACTGAAGATTAATGATGTACCAAGTACAGGTATAATTAATATAATACAACCCGGGTAAGGAGTACAGTGAATACAGTGAGCGGGAATAAGAAGCAGGATTGGTGCAGGTGCATGGGTACATGATAGCTGTACCGTCACGTACCCTCACGTGACGGTACGTGACGGGAAGGACAAGTGCAGGAATGGGAGGGGTTGGAGGGGGTATAAATGATGGATGAACAGTAGAGAAGAGTAGAGTAGAGACCACTTTACCTCACCTGGCGGTTACATTGCCAGGATTTCGGGGCTCAACGTTCTTGTGGCCCGGTCCTCGACTTGGCCTCCTGGTTGCTGGACTGGTCAGCCAGGCTGTTGGACGCGGCTGCTAGCAGCCTGACGTATGAGTCACAGCCTGGTTGATCATTTATCCTTTGGAGATGTTTATCAAGTTCTCTCTTGAACACTGTGAGGGGTCGGCCAGTTATGCCCCTTATGTGTAGTGGAAGCGTGTTGAACAGTCTCGGGCCTCTGATGTTGATAGTTCTCTCTTGAACACTGTGAGGGGTCGGCCAGTTATGTCCCTTATGTGTAGTGGAAGCGTGTTGAACAGTCTCGGGCCTCTGATGTTGATAGTTCTCTCTTGAACACTGTGAGGGGTCGGCCAGTTATGCCCCTTATGTGTAGTGGAAGCGTGTTGAACAGTCTCGGGCCTCTGATGTTGATAGTTCTCTCTTGAACACTGTGAGGGGTCGGCCAGTTATGCCCCTTATGTGTAGTGGAAGCGTGTTGAACAGTCTCGGGCCTCTGATGTTGATAGTTCTCTCTTGAACACTGTGAGGGGTCTGCCAGTTATGCCCCTTATGTGTAGTGGAAGCGTGTTGAACAGTCTCGGGCCTCTGATGTTGATAGTTCTCTCTTGAACACTGTGAGGGGTCGGCCAGTTATGTCCCTTATGTGTAGTGGAAGCGTGTTGAACAGTCTCGGGCCTCTGATGTTGATAGTTCTCTCTTGAACACTGTGAGGGGTCGGCCAGTTATGTCCCTTATGTGTAGTGGAAGCGTGTTGAACAGTCTCGGGCCTTTGATGTTGATAGTTCTCTCTTGAACACTGTGAGGGGTCGGCCAGTTATGTCCCTTATGTGTAGTGGAAGCGTGTTGAACAGTCTCGGGCCTCTGATGTTGATAGTTCTCTCTTGAACACTGTGAGGGGTCGGCCAGTTATGTCCCTTATGTGTAGTGGAAGCGTGTTGAACAGTCTCGGGCCTTTGATGTTGATAGTTCTCTCTTGAACACTGTGAGGGGTCGGCCAGTTATGCCCCTCATGTGTAGTGGAAGCGTGTTGAACAGTCTCGGGCCTTTGATGTTGATAGTTCTCTCTTGAACACTGTGAGGGGTCGGCCAGTTATGTCCCTTATGTGTAGTGGAAGCGTGTTGAACAGTCTCGGGCCTCTGATGTTGATAGTTCTCTCTTGAACACTGTGAGGGGTCGGCCAGTTATGTCCCTTATGTGTAGTGGAAGCGTGTTGAACAGTCTCGGGCCTCTGATGTTGATAGTTCTCTCTTGAACACTGTGAGGGGTCGGCCTGTTATGTCCCTTATGTGTAGAGGAAGCGTGTTGAACAGTCTCGGGCCTCTGATGTTGATAGTTCTCTCTTGAACACTGTGAGGGGTCGGCCAGTTATGTCCCTTATGTGTAGAGGAAGCGTGTTGAACAGTCTCGGGCCTCTGATGTTGATAGTTCTCTCTTGAACACTGTGAGGGGTCGGCCAGTTATGCCCCTCATGTGTAGTGGAAGCGTGTTAATATATATATGTCCACATTTTGTTTTTATGCAAATGATTTCATGATTTTTTTCATAGTGGTTGAGTAATTGCGAAAACCAAGACCATTCCACTCAGAATCTATGTTGACCTGAATAGTGAAGTTCAGTGGTCTTCATAAAACTGGAGATTTGACTAAATCACTCAAAAACTGTTGTTGTGTGTGAAGTTCACGTGACCGGTCTATAGTTTTAAGGCATTGCTTTACTACCTTCCTTGTGTACCTTACCTTGAGGTGCTTCCGGGGCTTAGCGTCCCCGCGGCCCGGTCGTCGACCAGGCCTCCTGGTTGCTGGACTGATCAACCAGGCTGTTGGACGCGGCTGCTCGCAGCCTGACATATGGCGTTAGTGGAGATATATCTGGTAATTTAAGTCCTTTTGTTATCTCTGCTGTTTCAAAGCTTTCTCTCGATATTACACCGACTGCTCTTGTTACTGGTAATATGTATTTCTTTGTTAATATGGCATTCATGAAGTTATCAATGTCTCTTTCGGAGTCTTCTGTGTTTGTTTAATTAATATCGTGTTAATTTTGTCGGAGGTTTGGAAATCATTAGTGAGCTGTCCGGTCTATATTCAAATTTCAAGTCTATTGCCGCAACCTGTTCTCTTACAAATTACATTTGAATTTGGCTGTTAACCCATTTGGCCCAAAACGGACGTAATTTGAAAATGAAAAATAATTGTAAATAAATTTTGGAATTTTTTTTCCAAAACAGTAAGTAAAGGGTCCTCTGGTAGGTTAGGAGGGCAGGAAATTCTCCTAAAGTTTCAAAACGTCATGAAAACAGTTAATTGAAAGTTTCCTCTCCTAACTTAACAGCCTAAGCCAGAGGACCCAAAACAAAAAACGGGACAGTACGTCACTTTCGCGAGCCGATTTTATTTCAAATTACATCCAATTTTTGCCTTATCGCGCACACCCGTGAAAAGCGACGTAATTTTAAGAGGACGAGTTGCTATATTGAGGTGCTTAACATAATCTCATACTGATGAATTTAAAGGATAAGTTCACATCCTTTAGGATTATGGATATCGTTTAGGATTTCAGAAATATCTTTGTTGGTCTCTGGATATGAACTTTCACCTGCAAGTTTAGGCCCAATACTGGTGGAGGGTTTTGACTTGGCAAGTGATTCTTTATCTCTTGTGTAGAGATGTGAAAGGAACTTGCTTGTGAATCACCATAATAAAACAATTACAGCCTCCAGGGCTCTCAGTGCTCCTTGGACCAGTGCCTTGGTGATGGCCTCATGAATGAGTGTGCCTCGCCTCGGCTCGCCTCGCCACGCCTCGCCTCGCCTCGCCTCGCCTCGCCTCGCCTCGCCTCGCCACGCCACGCCTCGCCTCGCCTCGCCACGCCACGCCTCGCCTCGCCTCGCCTCGCCTCGCCTCGCCTCGCCACGCCACGCCTCGCCTCGCCACGCCTCGCCACGCCTCGCCACGCCACGCCACGCCACGCCACGCCACGCCTCGCCACGCCACGCCTCGCCTCGCCTCGCCACGCCTCGCCTCGCCACGCCTCGCCTCGCCACGCCTCGCCTCGCCTCGCCACGCCACGCCTCGCCTCGCCACGCCACGCCACGCCACGCCTCGCCACGCCACGCCTCGCCACGCCACGCCACGCCTCGCCTCGCCTCGCAACGCCTCGCCACGCCACGCCTCGCCACGCCACGCCACGCCTCGCCTCGCCTCGCCACGCCTCGCCTCGCCTCGCCACGCCTTGCCACGCCACGCCTCGCCTCGCCTCGCCTCGCCAAGCCAAGCCAAGCCACGCCAAGCCACGCCTCGCCAAGCCACATCAAGCCACACCAAGCCAAGCCACGCCTCGCCACGCCTCGCCACGCCACGCCAGCCACCGTGCCACAGACAACGTGCATCATCGCAATATTCCAACCCATGCCCCAAGATGTTAGTACACTTACCATTGGTCGAACGTACAAAAACGGACTGTTGCTTGCAGAACGTTCATGTGATGTAGTGTTGCAGTACTGTACATGGCGCGGTGCACAGTGGACCAGTAACTGTGTAACCTGACCTCTCCTCGGCATACATATGCAATCCTAAGCCTAATATATGTCACCTTAGGCACTAATTGAATACATATTGTTATTCATGTTGTCTGGGGGACAGGCAGCCAGTTTATATGTACAGTACATGTTAGGCATATATCGAGGTCCTCCGCATAGGGTTAAATTACCGACCTTCTCCCCCCCCCCTGCCATTACCCAGGATGCAACCCCACAACAAGGTGACTATCTCCGCGGTACCTATTTACTGCTAGGTGAACAGTTGCATTAGGCGAAAGGAAACATGCCAAATCATTTCTGTCCGCCCGGGATTCAGACCCATCCTCATGTTGGGTTCTAAAGGAAGGAGCAAGAGAACTGTGCCTATCACTCTCCATAGTGTATAAGAAATCACTGGCAACAGGGAAACTGCCAGATATTTGGAAAGCAGCTAACGTAGTCCCGATATACAAGAAAGGGGATAGACAGGAGGCACTGAACTACAGGCCAGTGTCCCTAACCTGCATACCATGCAAGCTGATGGAGAAGATTGTGCGAAAAAAACTAGTGGAGCATCTGGAGTGAAGGAACTTTGTAACACAGTATCAACATGGGTTCAGGGATGGCAGGTCCTGCCTCACAGGGTTACTTGAATTCTACGACCATGCAACAAAAATATGGCAAGAAAGAGAAGGGTGGGCAGACTGCATATTTTTGGATTGTCAGAAAGCCTTTGATACAGTGCCACACAAGAGGCTAGTGCGAAAGTTGGAGATGCAGGCTGGAGTGAAAGGGAAGGTACTCCGGTGGATAGAGGAGTACCTAAGCAACAGGAGACAACGAGTCTGTGTGAGGGGTGAGGTCTCAGATTGGCGAGACGTTACAAGTGGAGTCCCGCAGGGGTCAGTCCTTGGACCTATACTGTTTCTGGTATATGTAAATGATCTCCCAGAGGGTATAGATTCGTTCCTCTCAATGTTTGCCGACGATGCAAAAATTATGAGAGGATTGAAACAGAGGATGATAGTAGGAGGCTACAAGATGACCTGATAGACTGAGTGAATGGTCCAACAAATGGCTGTTGAAGTTCAACCCAAGTAAATGCAAAGTAATGAAACTAGGCAGTGGAAACAGGAGGCCAGACACAGGATACAGAATAGGTGATGAAGTACTTAATGAAACAGACAGAGAGAAAGATCTAGGAGTTGATATCACACCAAACCTGTCTCTTGAAGCCCACATAAAGAGAATAACGTCTGCGGCATATGCGAGGCTGGCTAACATCAGAACGGCGTTCAGGAACCTGTGTAAGGAATCATTCAGAATCTTGTACACCACATATGTAAGATCAATCCTGGAGTACGCGGCCCCAGCATGGAGCCCGTACCTTGTCAAGCACAAGACGAAGCTGGAAAAAGTCCAAAGGTATGCTACTAGACTAGTCCCAGAACTAAGAGGCATGAGTTATGAGGAAAGGCTGCGGGAAATGCAACTTACGACACTGGAAGACAGAAGAGTAAGGGGGGACATGATCACAACCTACAAAATCCTCAGGGAATCGACCGGGTAAACAAGGATGAACTATTCAACACTGGAGGGATGCGAACAAGGGGACACAGGTGGAAGCTGAGTACCCAAATGAGCCACAGAGACATTAGAAAGAACTTTTTCAGTGTCAGAGTAGTTAGTAAATGGAATGCACTAGGATGTGATGTGGTGGAGGCTGACTCCATACACAGTTTCAAGTGTAGATATGATAGAGCCCAGTAGGCTCAGGAATCTGTACACCAGTTGATTGACAGTTGAGAGGTGGGACCAAAGAGCCAAAGCTCAACCCCTGCAAGCACAATTAGGTGAGTACACACACACACACACACCACACACACACACACACACACACACACACACACACACACACAACACACACACACATGCAGCGTCAAAATATATCAGGATAAACAGTGAAATGAGAAAATAGGCAGCTTTAAGTGTGTAACATTGACAACCACTACTGCTGCCATGTAACATTGGCTATGACTACTGCCAACATTGTAACATTGGGTACGATAACCCAATGTAAAACCGGGTGAAATAGTCGCCACTGTGACCTTCTATAATGAATACTAAACTAATAAATGTACACACTTCTTATCCTGAGTAACACTTCCTGTAGGTTGCACTTGGTAACACTGTTATTGAACACTAACACTGTAAAATAAGCTGACATATGATGGTTACACCGGATCCAAAGGTACACTAAAAAAACAAGGAAATGCTACACAGGATTAAATACGCTGCCACCATCCTGCCTATGACCACTGAGACTAATCAAGCAACGAGGCAAGAAACATTGCTTGGCTTGGAGAGTACTTCTATAACTGTCATTAGTTATGGGACGGTTGTCAGCCACGATAACCAAAAGATTCTAAGAGGATTCAACAATTGACACAGACGGGAAATTTAACACGAGTTTATTGAGATACCAAATTATACTCAACACCACGATAATTCCTACTCTAACACTGGCAACAAGTTAAGAAATTTAGACATGGAACAAAATTACAGAGATCACACACATTACCTTAAACAAGCCCTCTGTCTCTCCGTCCGGTGGACACTGTCTCTCCCGGCCTGTGGATGATCGTCACAGAACCGGCCTCGATCCGGGAGCACCGTACTCTCTCTCACCCTAGCTCTACAGGCCCCTATATACACCATTACAAAAGGGGGGGGGGAAGATTTATTGTGATACCTACACCAAGAAATAAGAGGGCGGCCACACGTGCACAAACACTCAAGAATTTTATCATTAAACTTGTTTGACATAAACCATAAACTGTTTCAAGAGAGGACTTATTAATTACGTGTGTGGCTGACCTCTGACCTGGCCTCTTGGAGCAGACTTCCCTGGTTGAGAACTCTAGGGGGGGGGGTCATGGGTGTTACAGCTCCCTTTCCCCGGAGTTAAGACAAAATCGTGTGTATGAAATTAAGCACAATTTTGTCTTATCCTAACTCATCCCAAATACCACAACTTAACCCTAAAAGAGAAAAATAAAAAAAAATTGCCAGTGACACTTTGATAAAAGTAAACTAACTAAATTAACATGATGCAAAGTACATTATACAGTAACACTTCAGTAAGAACAATACATAATTGTAAAATGGAAGAAACAAAAGTACAAAAAAATCTTGGCAAAAGCACAAGCAATGACACAACCTGCCTGCACCCTAGGCAGGCTAGCAAGCCTTCCTCAGAAGATCTGAAGAACAAAACATACCCAAATAAAATGATCAACAACATGAAAATATATGTAACATTCCTATTCTAACATAAAAAAATGAAGTAATTAAAAAATAACAGGTAACATTATACCCAAAACCTCTGCTGGGTACCTCATGACCCACAGCCAAACTATGAGTTATACAAGTTATAAAACATGGTTACAAAAACAACTGACATCAAAACTCTGCAATAGAACCGTACGTTACAGAACACTTGTCGGCCAATCCAATACCGCACAAGACAACAGTGCCAGGGTCAATCTCCATGCACTCTGCACACCTGAAAGTAAGACTACCTCTTACCACAACAGAAACATTTCTTAACATTACAACATTTTATTGACACAAAAGGCATGCAAATAATACAAAAAAATATGTACCCAACACTGGTACCAAACAGGGAACCTGGACACTCATCACCAGGACAGACTATCACATAGACACATACATGAAATAAAATAATAATAAATTTCACGATAAAGTTAGCGCTAGAGACCCAAGTCATCCAGCTAAGATCACTGTCTAGGACCACTTTCTAGGTCTAGTTCTTTTACATCCACATAAATGTAACACTTTTCCATCTGATTCGACAAAACTATTTGACACCGTTATAATAGAGTCATTTCTCTGAACCATCATTCGTAGATCTTGACACATCTGTTCATGTTGATAACGCGTTTCCTATTGCGCATCCATTATACTCTCGCGTGGTGGCCTGATTGGAGACCTGAGTTGGAGACCTGAAGTTGGAGATCGGATGTTGGAGATCTGATGTTGGAGATCTGATGTTGGAGATCTGATGTTGGAGATCTGATGTTGGAGATCTGATGTTGGAGATCTGATGTTGGAGATCTGATTTGGAGATCTGATGTTGGAGACCTGAGTTGGAGATCGGATGTTGGAGATCTGATGTTGGAGATCTGTTGAAGGTCCAGCGTCTGCCCGTCGATGATGCCTGCATATACCCTGAGATCTTCTTGCAACAGCTCTGGGGTACGTCTGGTGACGGAGCGGTCTACTGGTGACAGACTCCTCGTCCAGCTGCCCAACTGCTCGAAGGTGGTGGCGTGAAGAGCACGCGGCGAGTGACCGCGGCCGGGACTGGCCGGTCACAGGTGAACGGTGTTGGGAGAGATGTATGGAAGCACATCTCACATCCAGTTGCTTGAAGCTGAAGGTCGATGTGAGTGACAGCAGCTACATAGCAGGAGTTGTGACAGCAGGGACAGAGAGTGTGACGTCAACGAAGTCTTGCAACAGAAGTAAGCATGTGCAGGTTTTGAGGCGTGGGTGGCGTGGCGGCAGGCCAGTGGATCCCGACTTCAGCTCCTGGGACCCATCACTGTACAGGCGTTGCTTGTGTCACATTCTACTGAGCCGGTACGCCTTATCGCGCATGCCCTATGTGCCTGACCTTGGGCCGATGGTGCGAAACGTGCACCCTATTGGCGAGTCAAACACTCAGTAGGGAGGTGCCTGTTGGAATGTGACCGCCTCGTTGCGCATCTTGGTGGAGTCAGTGATGTGGTATCTCCAAGGACGAGGGGAACTGATAGGTGACTGGCTGCCCCTTGTTGACCTCGCGCCTCACTTCCGGTGTGCCTGCACGGTGTGTCGCAGCAGCAGGTGGGTGTTTCGATGATGAACGCAAGACTGGGGCCCACCATGGTACGTCGACATCTGGACATCTGTGCTCTGCTGGCTTGAACTCTGGCTTGGACAACCTCGTGTGGTGAGAGGTGTCGGCTGGGTGAATGGTGTAACTATCACCCTCCCAGGTAACCGTGTGGAGAGGTTACTGGGATTGTTGGGAGGGGGTGGGTGTAAACGTAACCCCCTCTCCACTGTACCAGAGGGGTGACCCCTCTGGCCTCAATGTTGGTTCACGAGTAGCAGGTACCGGGGACAGAGCGGTGTGGACAAGCAGACCTGGGGAAGACAGATTAACACTCCGACTGGCGGAAACAAGGACTCTCCCCTGGGCTTTGGTGACAGGGTACAGCCCAAGAGTAGGTAAGGCATGAACTCTGAATACATTCCATGACAAAATCTCAAAACAATTGCCAGTTTAAGAACTCTGATAAAAACTGCTAAGGGGCAAGACAACTTACTAAACTCTCCCTGCCTCGCCCGTGACCTCGTTAACATAGGGTGACAAAGCTGACCCTGGGTACCAATGAGAGTTGACAGAAGGTCCTCCTCTCCTTCCTGGCAATCCCAGCTGGGTCAGTCAACTCAGAAGGTCAGGAATGGGAATCGCTGAAGGCAGTTCCAGTTCCTCCCTGGCAACGTAACACTTTAATTTGTTGACATGAATAGTTGTGTCCCCCTGGTCATCAAAAATTCCCCTGATCAGAAAATTAACTGGTCCAAGCTTCTTAATTACTCTGTATGGTCCACGCCATCTAGGTGCTAGCTTCCTACTTTGATTGGCAGGTGCCTTTTCATTTAACCTCATAACCAAGCTTCCTCTCTAAGTGTCAACGGTTGAACCTTCTTATCATAATAGTGCGCATACCGGCTCCTCGCAGTCTTAGAAGCCTCAGCGGCAATCCTCCAAGCATTTCGCATTTTAGAGAGGATTTCTGAAGGATAATCCTCACCGTACACAATCTCGTGTCTGTTAAGCAGACCTGATGGGAAATTACATGAGCGCCCCGTGAAAGCAGCAGTGGTTGAGTGTTAATTGACTGATGAATGGCAGTGTTCAAGGCTAGTTGAACATAGGGGAGTTGTTCATCCCAGGTGGCAGCATCTTTCTCTGCCAGAATTGCTAGCATATCCTTGATTGTACGATTGGTTCTTCAGTCATACCGTTTGCTTGCGGATGGTAAGCAGTCGTGAGGGCTGTGGTAGTTTCTAAAATTTTACAACTTCTTTAAAAGTGTTACCAACGAACTCTTGACCTCTGTCAGATACTAATACTTTAGGTGGTCCAAACACAGTGACAAATTTACTTAAGAAAGCGTCTGCACAGTCTGCGCGTCCTTACGAGGAAGAGCAACCAAGGTAGTGAACCGGACAGATGGTCCACTAGAACCAACACGTAGCGATTACCCGAATCTACTATGTAAATCAATCAATCTGCTCCCACACGATCTAAAGGCTCAAAAATTTCAGGGAACTCTTGTAGTGGCGCTTGTACCTTAGGGGTACCTTTTCGTCGTTGGCAGTTGGCACAAGATTTAACAAACTTAGTTATATATATAACATCCCAGGAAAATAGAATAAAGTTTTTGCTCTCATATAGGTCTTAAAGACCCCAGGGTGACCAGCGATCTTAGATGCATGCGCGAGTTTCACGGCCGATGATCTTAACGCGTCGGGGATGACTAACTGATAAACCGCACGATCTTTCATGTCGTTAACATAGTATAGGACACCCTTCTGCAGGTCAAAATGTTGCAGGGGAAAGTTACCTTTCTTCATAGGGTATTTACCACCCTCCAA
>WNGS01144941.1:0-11301 GCA_020271785.1 Procambarus virginalis
GAAATGACAGGTGCAGCATAATCAATAAGAGATCTACAGTATCAAGTATATCATTGTAGCACAGGGACTCCCACTCCCTTTCCACAGCATGCCAAGGCCTTCAGAGGTTGTAATCTCTTCCGACATTGACCCAGCAGTCTGTTCATCTCAGCTTCCAAACTCTCATGGGTATATCCAACATATATGCCTAAATATTTATATATATTAACTCTCTCTATTTTTACCATTTATTTTCAATATAATGGGCCTCCGACTTCTACATTCAAACTTAGTTTTGTTTTCATTAACCACCAGTCCCATATGATGACACAGGTATCCGAAATTGTCAAACACTGTTGAACCTTTGAAATATCTTTGCCCTGAAACAAATATCATCGGCATTATGATTGGAGTTACCCCATTTGAGTATCTCTCAGATGCTATCTTATTCATTAGTACATTAAACAGGGTGGGACTCAACACGCCTCCCTGAGGTGTGCCGAGTTTCAAGACCTCACACCTGACATACAACCTTGATACCACACCTGAGCCTTCCTTTCATAAGATAATCCCCTATCCAGCGCAATAATCTCCTTTAACACCAAGACAGCTATATCATATAAAATAACTCTTTGTTGGCTTTATCAAAAGCTCCTTGTAAATCAATAAAAATTCTATAATAATCATTTCATTAGCTAGACATTTAATAATACAATCAGAGGTACTTTTTCCTTTGAGGAACCGAACAAATTACTAGACAGCTGATCACCTATTATATATAAAAGTCTATTTAAAATGATCCTCTCCATCATTTTACAAAACACGAGGTTAAAGACACAGGTCTGTACTCTCCATTGGCTTTAGGGATAGGGATGATCATAGCTTTTTTCCATTTACTGGAATACTGCCCTCTTATAAACTAATATTAAAGAGGTCTAAGAGTGGGCTTTTCGTCATAATGGCAAGTTCATTAAGTATTTCATAAGTTACTCCATCCTCCCCAGGGGCGGTAGATTTCCCAACTTTAATCGCCGTTATTAGTTCTTCTCTGGTAATACCTGTGCAAGTGACATCACCACTGTTACCTGCTGTAAGTATAAAATCATCTTAGATCTTTCCAAGAATCTAATGACTCTCTCGTTACAGCGGGTAATGAACTAAGTTTGGCAGCTTCCGCCCATTTATTTACGAGACCATTTGCAATTCTTTGCGGGTCAGGATGTGCAACAAAATTATGCTTTTTACCCCTTATTTTATTTACGTCCTGCCAGATTTCTTTCAAGTTTCTGTTACTCCCAACTTTCTCTGCAAACTCCTGCCAATACTTGCTCCTAATTTCCTTCTCTTCTCCCCACACAGCCTAGCAACTGCTAGTAAAGCATTCTTCCCTTCCTCAGTCCTACCATTCCTATTCCAATTCCTGTGAGCTCTCCTCATTGTTAATGTCCACCCTTAAGCATCTCGTCATGTGTATAATTTCCTTTCTGGGGGGATGCTTTTTTATACTAGATGTTTTCCGGTTCAATGTTGCATTAAATACATCTACCTCCTTAATTAAATCTTCATAAAATGCTTCTGCCGAAACTGGCTTATAAGTATCATACCAAGACTTAATATGGCCAACAAGACCCCTTAATTCTCCCTCATTAAACTTTAACCTTTCCTCTGAAGGCAGGCATGCTTTTATCTAGTTTAAGCTGTATTTGTAATGCAAAATGATCACTTAGCATTTCATTCACAGTAAGACAATTCCCCTCTATGCCCTCAGCATTTATCAAACAAGCATAATCTAATCTCCCTCCCCTCAAATGAGTAGGATAGGGCTCGCCCAGCAGCTGAACATCTTCATGTTCCTGCAAAAACTGGTACCATCTGCAACCATTCCTATTTGCTTTACCCCTTGATCCTAAAGCTGGATGTCTGGCATTAAAATCCCCTACCACAAGTGTATCTTCAGAAAAGAAGGAATCTGGCAAGTATCTTAAATCAAGGGAGCTATCAGAGATGTATAGATTAATGAAATTTAACTCTCGGTCCTTAATTGTATCCGCAAGCAAATACTTTCAATACCTCTATATCTCTGAGGGATTCCAGTTATCTCGACAGGTATGGTACTTTTGACATAACATGAGACCCCCCTAGTTCCTCCATCAGCATATAAGTGAAAACCTCTATAGCCATTTAGCCTCAGAATGCTACCATCCCTATCCCAGTTTCCTGGAGTGCTACTATGTCAATATCTCTCTAAGAGTATAATAGTGTACATCCACCGCTCTAGTTTTTAATCCATTAACGTTCCAAGATAATATGCTCAATTTACTTTCATCCATGATTAATAATAAAACTACCTTGCCCTGCCCATCACATTCCATTAGATACGAGATTACCTTAGTAACTTCCTTCCAACACCATAACATTTTTTCTTTCTCCTCACTAGCACAACTACTACTAACATCGAAGGTAATATTATTCATATCTATTTTCTGTGTTATTTCTGTATACCGTTTTACTTTAACTTTTCTTTCATCATTTGTCACAACAGGAGGTTGAACACCGCTAACACTACTAGAAAGTGTATTCTCCTGACTATCCTCTATCATCGTTACCTCATGCACATCATTACTTTCTTCTACGCACTTTTCACTTTCCATTTCACGTCCTGTTTTACTTTCAATTACACGTCCTGTTTCACCACCATCTTCACCCCGTCTACCTTCCATAGCCAATTTTTCCAATGCCTCAATCCTCTTATCTAGTTTTTTTAGATACTCCAAAATTTGATTACCTACCTCAGAGGTGACCATATTGTCCTGAACCTTGTCCTCACAAGGTTTCAGTTTTTCCACTGCCTGATTTACTTTCCCTAGGCTCGCCTTTATTTTCTCCGCCCCTTTCTCCCACACATTGAACATAGGGGCTGTCGTTGGCTTCCAGCTGTTTCCTCCATGTTCCTCTTGAACGATCTTTCCTTGCTGCGAGGACACATCTATCCTGCTTGTAGGACCCGTCCTAGTCTCTTTCAGATGAGGCTTCATGGGGCATAGAGAGGAACCAGCATTGTGGCTGCCTCGACAGTTACAACAAAATGGTACGACTTTTTCACTTCTTTCAATCTTGACTCTACACTCTCGTGAGTCGTGTTTTTTCCCACAATACCGACACCTGGGGTCAAACTGGCATTTCCATGCCATATGTCCCCAACGTGAGCACTTCATGCACAGTATGGGCTCCTCAACGTATTTTGCAACGTTCCTATAGCCTAGTCCTTGCACAAAAATTTTCTCTGGCGCCTCACCCTTTACCAAGGCAACAACCTGGCTTTGTTTGTCACCACGGACAATGTTTCTCTTTGCCCAGACAACATTATCATTGTTAAGAAGAAGACAGTCAGGATCCAAATAAGTTGGAAACTTGAAAACTATGATCTTTGTGTGCAACATACCTTCTTCTGGAGGAACCATCACTACATCTTTAAAACCAACCGTCGTGAGGCGTTCCACGGCCTGTTCAGTCCCAACTGTTATGTAGGGCCGGTGAAGACCCTCCTTGAAGAGTGGTTCGTAATCCAAAAATTCCTTAGCCAGACTTACCGTCCACGCCAGCTTTTGGTGGAAATTCAATTGGCATGTTGTAGGGAACAACAGCCTCTTCCTGCTATTAAATGGCTTGTCTTGAGTCCTGCTGAGTAGGGTCTCATTCTTCAGTCTCTTAGTAATTTCCTCGTCACTCTCACTGTCTCGCTGTCTGTTATTATTTCTCCGCTTCTTTCTGTTCACTACTACTTCAAACGGTCTGTTATCATCTTGTCTGTCCTCCTCACTACCACTTAGGCATACCGCCTCAGCCATTTCTTCGACAGTCAACAATCGAGAACAAATTCACAATATCCTGTATCACCACGTGCAAAAACGAAGAGTGTGGGGCAAGACTCCACCTCCCACCAAGAGCGCCAACCCCGTGACCGCCTGTGACCGTGGTCCGGACACAACTGAGTGTACCTTTAATTGTTCTTTTAGTAACTAACGTAATAATATGTAAGACTAGTCTGCATATCTTTTCAAGAAGTCTTTTAAGTTTTTCCGTAAAGAAAACTAAGATTTTGCGAATTTAGCTTAACAAGTACATTAATTATTAACATTTTGTCGTTATTATTATAATTAAAAGAATTACACCTTGTTTTTTGCTTATGTACAAAACATGGTGTAATAACCAGTTCGTTGCCCCTAAATCAACACAACTTAACCAGTTTACTCATGTCATCGTCCCTAACCAACAAAAACAACCAATGTATTGTTGTAAATATTTATAGCTTAGGATTTCTTAGCTGAGGTTAGTCATTTTAGACTGTGGTTTTAGGGTAGATTAACCTTCGTAACCTTCGTATGCGGTATACGAAGTGAACGACCGGGCTCCACAACAACATGGCCACATCAGTTCGATTATTCCGGTAATATTTAACTACTGCTAATTGTTATTAGTTTAACAATATTGTTAGGTATTATCATAAGAGTTAGGTATTGTCATAAGAGTTAGGTATTGTCATAAGAGTTAGGGAATGTCATAAGAGTTAGGGAATGTCATAAGAGTAGTCACAGGGCAACAAAAGGTCTGGGAACGGGATCTTTGCCCGAAACGCTATGCGTGCTAGTGGCTTCACAATAATAATAATTATTTATTTAGGAAAAGTACATACATAGATGCAGAGTTACAGTACAAACATTCTGTTTGATTTATAGATAGAGGTAGTACATACAATACCTAAAGCCACTAGTACGCATAGCGTTTCGGGCAAGATTGTTAAATCATCATCATTCCTATTTTCTCTCTTGACCCCCAGTGTACCTTCTCGTATATAAAGAAATAAATAACCATGGTTTTTTATGCGGCTGCGCTGAAAGCCTGATGTAAAATAAATCATTGTGTCACGGGAGCCGGTCGGCCGAGTGGACAGCATGCTGGACTTGTGATCCTGTGGTCCTGGGTTCGATCCCAGGCGCCGGCGAGAAACATTGGGCAGAGTTTCTTTAACCCAATGCCCCTGTTACCTAGCAGTAAAATAGGTACCTGGGTGTTAGTCAGCTGTCATGGGCTGCTTCCTGGGGGTGGAGGCCTGGTCGAGGACCGGGCCACGGGGACACTAAAAAAAAGCCCCGAAATCATCTCAAGATAACCTCAAGAAGGGAACAGGAAGCTACAAATTAGGCTTATATTGAGGTTCCCCCCTCCCCTCTTCCCTCCCAATTACGGGTCTATCTAATTACCACAAGCTACAGAAGCTTCACAAAGCTTCCTGACAATATGTTAGTAATGAATAAATATGATATGTTAGGTTTGGCTGACCTAACCTAACCTAACCTAACCAAACTTAACCAAACCTAACCTAACCGACGCTTGGATCGTCGACTTCATTTGGCGTCACCAGCTCTTTATTTTCGTGTAATTTCTTTATAAAAAGATACTTTTTCATATTAAAATTATGTTTTTTTCGTGTTGTACATTCAGTACCAACATTATAATGAGTAAATATATCATATTTATTCATTACTAACGTATTGCCAGGAAGCTATGTGAAGCTTGTGTAGCTTGTGGTAATTAGACAGACCGCCAATTACTGGTGGAGTAAATCAGCGTAGCCTACTTCTTCCTAGCATAATCTAGCCAACACTAGCCAAGCCTAGTCTTCTTCTTCTTCGTGATAGTAGGTGCAGTTTGCATGAAGGGTTTGTCCTCCCGATGACTGCACCAGTACTGATGTTGGTGGACGCGTTTATGTTGAGGATGATCGGAGCTACCAAGGTGTTTGTTACGTTGTGCTGTGGATATAGGAACGGTGATTAAAACAGAGGCGTGTGTTGTAGGGAGACTTGTCGCACCGTAGGGCGGTGTGTTGTGTTTATGGTGTCAGCTGATCTATGGTGCTGTGACGAGGCAGTTGTTTTCTGTGTTTAGCTGTTGGTGGCGCCAGGTATAAATGTGGCACAGGTCAGATGTGTCCCAATTTGTTAGTCGACTGCAGATATTTAGCCAGTGCTTTGACTATTTGGTATTTTTCTTGTAACGAGTGGTCTCCACCTCCTAATATGTGCTCGATGGTGAAGGGTATTTTAAGTGCGATAAAGACTTGTTTGAAATTTACTCTGGCGCTATGATGTCGGAAGCAGTGCATGAGATAGTGTTCGACTGTTTCAGGCAGCTGACAGTGAGTACAGAGTTCATTGATGTCTGTTCTGTACTTAGAGCTGTGTGCTGCTAGTTTGGTATGTCCCAGCCTTAATCTGGTCATCGTTATATCAATTTCTCTGCTTTTATATCGGACATGTTTCCAAGTTCCCCATTTCTTTTTAATGGACCCATAGTGCAAAGGTGAGCATAACGTTTTCCAGTTTGTTGCAAAATCCTGGGAGATGGTATCTTTGAAGGCTCCTTTACGTGCAACATGGGGAATTGGATGATGGGTAAGGTGAGGCGTGTTGTGCATCGCTTTGGCTAGTTGGTCTACAAGTTCATTATGGAGAATACCACAGTGTGCTGGGACCCATTGGATAGAGGTGTCATAACCGTTCAATTGATGTTTGTGAAGAAGTTGAAGGCATGGGTAGACAATCTCCTTGCATGTTTTCGAAGAGTACGTAATTGCTTGAATCGCGCTCTTGGAGTCACTACAGATTGTATATATCCCAACTGGTAGTGTTGTGATGATTTGGAGAGCTTGATACAAGGCATATAATTCAGCTGTGAAAATAGATAGTTGGTTCGGTAACCGCCATCCCTGCTTGAGATGGTATTCCGGTATCCATACAGCGCTAGTGACCGACGGCACGTTGTTCATGATAATGCGAGATCCATCTGTGTAAATCGCTGTGGTATTTGGGTAGCAATTTTTCATTGTTGAGGCGAAGACTGAGGCTATGGCTGAGTTTGGTGCAGATTTTGGAATGTTGTCTTCGAGTTGTATTGCTGTATTAGGAGTTGTATAAAGCCAGGGTGGAATAGGGGGGACAGGAAGTTGGGTTTCGCAGTTTTGGAGTAGGGAGAGGTCTATATTGAGGTTATTTGTAGCCCGTGTGAGGAAAGGTTGCGAGTGAATGGTTGGGGAGCGGGGGTTACGTGGGTTAACTGTTGGGTTAATTTTTGATCTGTATGGGTGTGTCTGGTGAGCAGTGGTACAGAGTGACAGATAGTTGGCACACATAATGTCTCGTCTGGTGGCTAGGCTTGGGAGGCCTGTTTCCCCGTAAAGTCCGAGGATTGGAGTTGAACGCATTGCGCCACATATAAGTCGCATGGCATTATTTTGTATGACCTCGAGGCTCTGTAGGTTAGTAGGCGCCGCCGACGCATATGCTTGGCAACAATAGTCTAGTTGGCTGCGAATGTAGGTTGTATAGAAACGGAGCAAGATTTCATGGTGTGCTCCCCAGGTGGTGCCAGTGAGGGCTTTAAGTATGGCGAGTCGGGGTTGTGTCGTCTGTTTAAGGTGTTGAATGTGTGCTTTCCAGGTAAGTAAGGGGGAGTCTAAGCGCATGCCAAGATATTTATGTTCTCGTACGTGTTGGATGGGAGTGTTGTGTATTGTGAGGGTGGGTAGAGGAAGTAGCCTTTTTTTAGTGAAAATCTGATAGCAGGTTTTGGTAGTACTAACTTGAAGGCCCCATTGTTGAGTCCAATCTGTGAGGTCGTCCAGTGCTGTTTGCATTGTTGAGACTGTATTAGGTAGGGTATTGTCTGAATAATACAATGTTAAGTCGTCGGCGTACGCCGAGAGGTGAACAGGGTGGGTGTTAGGCAAATCTGCTAAGAATGCGGCAAATAGGGTTGGGCTTAGTATGGAGCCTTGTGGGACACCTGTTTGTATTGGGATGCCATCGGAAAACTCGCCTTGTATATAGACTTTGGAGGTCCTGTTTGTGAGATAGGACCGTAACCATAGAAGTAATCTTCCCTGTACGCCTAAACGTGCAAGCTTTGCGAGGAGGCAAGTATGAGGAATGCTATCAAAAGCTCCTTTGAGGTCTAGGTAGACAACAAGACAATATTTACTGTTTCTGAGAGAGGTGCGGATTTCATGTTCAAGGCAGAGTATTTGATCTAGCGTGGAGCATTGCGGTCGGAATCCAGCTTGGAGTGACGGTATGATATTATTATACTCAAGGTACCATTGGAGGCGAGTATGTACTAGCCTTTCCATGATTTTACCGAGGCATGATAGTAGGGAGATAGGTCTGTATGACGCAGGTTGGGATGGGTCTTTTCCTGGTTTAAGGAACGGAAGAATAATACTGGTCTGCCATTGTGAGGGAATATTTCCGTGAGTCCAGCATAAGTTGTAATAGTTTAGAAGGGTGCTATGTGCAGTCGGTGGAAGATATTTGATGAGTTCATATGGAATTCCATCCTCTCCAGGTGCCTTGCCATTAGGTAGGCGTTTTAAGGCCAATTGTAGCTCGCTTGAGGTGTACATGTTGTCAACGTCAAGCATGGGTAGCAGTATGGCACGGTCAATGTCTTGTCTGAGGGAGAGTTCTTGGGCATGAAGGAAGGGTGTTGAGAGGGTACTTTAAGGCATTCGGCAAGAACATTTGCACGCTCCTGAGGTGTTTGACAGAGTGAGCCGTTGATCATCAGGGGAACGAAGGGAATGTTGGGCGACCTTTAATGCTGTTAAATGTAGCCCAGACTTTTGAGTGTGGCGTTGTGGGTGTGAGGCTATCACAGAATGTTGCCCATGATGCTCGCTTTGCTGATAGTATGGTTTTTTTGGCCGTTGCTGTGGCCCGCCGGAGATTGACCCAGTTCTGTAGGGAGGTTGACGTCTTTGTTTTGTATGGCTCGTCGCGTAAAGCGACTGTTCGTGCACATTCCGCGTTCCACCATGGTTTAAGTGTTTGTTGGACCTATGTCCTGAAGTTTTCTTAAGCATTTGGGTGGCTGCAGAATTTATGGCCGAGGTGATTGTGGACAGTCGCTTGTTAGGATCTACTTCGTCTGTGTCTGGGAGGCGAACAACATCGGCCCATTTTTTCTTGTCTAGGTACTTAATGTTCCACTTGGGAAGCGTAAGCGGGTGGGTGGTGGCTGAAAGTTAGTAATTTTATAATGAGGGGTTTGGTCACTACCAATATCTGGTCCAGTATGAAACTGTAGTTCATGTTGAAATTGTGCAGAGCCAAAGCAGATGTCCAGTGAGGCTTCATAATTGGTTCTGTAGTTAAAGTAGGTTGCAAGGTAGGGCGGCGAAAGAGAGTATATGGTGTAGTGTCTAAGTAGTTGTAGAGATCGGTACCTGCAGTATTTTGGGTACCTCGACTCCATGTGGGGTGGTTAGCATTGAGATCACCTGTAACAATGATCGGGTGTCGTAATTGGTTAAGATAAAATTCCAGTTCATTTGAGTTTATTGTGCCTCCAGGGTTGTATATACCCAGAAAGGATATGTGTGTACCATTGTAAGGTATTAGGCATGCTAGAACTTCTAGTTTACCGTTCACAAAATACGTTAGTGTTACAGGTTTACATGTCATATTACTTCGTGTTAGAAGGAAAATACCACCCCCCATACGGTTGGGTCTGTCCAGTCTCTGCATCTGAAAGTTTTTAAATACGGATTTTGTTTGGGAGTGAGCCAG
Organism: Procambarus virginalis; assembly: GCA_020271785.1. Lineage (NCBI taxonomy): Eukaryota > Metazoa > Arthropoda > Malacostraca > Decapoda > Cambaridae > Procambarus > Procambarus virginalis. The sequence continues at coordinate 9,606 of WNGS01144941.1, forward strand.
GATTCGGTGATGAATGCTAAGTCCGGTTTGGATGAGTAGAGGAATTGTTTAAGTTCTGTGAGGGATGTTTTAATGCTTTTTGCGTTCCAAGTCATGAAGGTTAGGGGAGCCATTTAGGATGTTTGTGTTGTGGATGTGTCTGTTTTCTTTGGTGCGCCAATAGTGGTGCGTGTTGGATACCTAGATGTGGACGGGGGTTGTGTCTTGCTCTTGGTACTGGCGGTTGGGTTTTGGCACGTCAGCCTGGGGAGTGGTTTTGGTGAGGCGCGCTAAGGAGGTAAGTAGGAGTTTTTCCATCATCTGATCAAGCAATGTGTGTCCAGCAATGGTAGCTTTATTTGGGCGGATGTCAGTGTCTGTAGCTGTTGGTGGGGGTCTGTTGGTCACCTCAGGGGTGGGTTGTGGTACTTGGGCCAAAAATTTTGTTAGAAGTCGGTCCAGGGTCTTTTCTAATGCATTTTCGATGCGAGTAACAATCGTTTCAATAAGATTATTTTCGATGCGAGTGACAAGAGATTCAACTAAATCAGGATTCAGTTGTGTGTTATGTGAGATGGTTGGACCCTGGGGTTGCGGGATTGTCGGAGACAGGGATATCCGGTACACGCGAAGGTTGTGGTTGGGTGAGGTAGAGGTTGGTGATGGGCTGAGGAAGGTCGTTTTAATGCACTGCTGTATAGCATGTTGGTGGTAGGGAGCCTTCATTTTCGCTGCTGCTACTAAGAAGGACATTGTTTAAATGTGATGTCGTGGTCGCCACCACAGTTTGAGCAGTGAGTGTATCCGATGCACAGCTTTGTGTGTAGTGGGGACCAGAGCATTTCCCACATTTGATATCTTTAGTGCAGCCTTTCGAGGTATGATTAAAACCCTTGCATTTAAAACATTGGGTGGGGCGTGGAACATACTCCTCCAGTTTATGGAGGAAGCCGTTCAACCAAATCCTATCAGGGGGAACGTAGTCAAGAAAAGTACAGGGCGGTGCCTGTATCACTCAGTTCTCCGTTCGTTCGTCGCATAAATTTTTTTACTTCATAGAGTGGGATGCCATTCGTCTTGAGTTGTGCCTTGATGTCTTCTGCGCTGATGTCTACACATGCCGGATTACATATTTCACTAGTCTGTCTCCTAGTGGTTTTAGCACTGAACTTTGTAACCACAGATGTCAGTATGTTGGAAATCTCCAGTTCCGCGCTGTGGTTGTGATCCACTGCGATCAGGTTCTTTAGTTTATTTGGTCTGATTCGTGCACGTCGATCCCGAATTTTTTGGGGATGGCATTATATAGGATGCTTTGTGCCCTACTATTTCGGAAAATACCTCATCTTCGCCATCAAAAGCAATGATAAAGGTTTGTAACTCAGAGAGCTTGGCCTACCTTGGTTAAGCGTGGTTGTTGATACTGAGGCCGCGTGGCGTCGGCCTCATTCTGTTTACCTCTGTTAAATGGCGGCGCCTTGCCTCCAATCTGTTCGCCTTACTATGGTATTTGCTGTCCAAAATTCTCCTTCGGGCTCCTCTTCTATGACCGGGTGCGTTCAAGATCCATGTTGTGGTATGCGGTAGTGGTTTTCCAATAGCTTCTACGGATCGTCCATGGTTTGTAGGAGAGACACCACGTGCGCCTCCAGCAGCCGCCATGACACCCGGCCACCTCCGCGGAACTCCTCCCACACACCCAATCGCGACCGCGTCC
>WNGS01144946.1:0-13661 GCA_020271785.1 Procambarus virginalis
AATGCCCGTATTCTCATTGGCTGTTCGGGATCTCGCCACTCCAGCTCTCCACCACTCACGCACGTCGTCAAGTCAACGTTGGCGCCACGAGCTGTCCTTGTCAGAATATATCTTGTGCTCTAGCTGAAACATCTAGTTGATTCACCTTGTGTGATCAAATAGCGGTTGTTAGCTTGCTCATATATCCCAGCACCATTTTTATATTTTGACCATTTTATATTTCCTTGTGTTTCATATTGTCTCCTGTTAACGTAATTCATTTTTATGTTAGTTCTTTTTCACTTGTTATCTATGCACGTTGCTCAGCCAAGGAATTGTCTTTATTTAAATTTGTTTTCTAGAGTAATTAAATTCATTGTTTATTTTTGTGTTTTGTGTCTCTTCCCTTACCTTACCACAGATTATCAGACAAGCAGTCATTCTTTTTTTCTCTTTTTTTATTTTGTTTTGTTATATGTGGCCTGGCTTTGACATCTGCCAGTGGAAGACTGCCGAACACCATACTCCACTACTTTACCGTCACATATACTTGGGGGCCTGTCCGGGAGCTTCACTCAGGTATTGGTAATTGTGGTAAGCGTACTTGGCTTTATTCCCTTGCTTTCAATATTTTCACTAATCACTTTTATTATTCATATGGTGCTGTGTATATTGTGCATTACGGGAGTAGCATATGGTGAGTGTGAGACAACTTTGGATTACGTGGTGACTGTAGGCCGCAGTCATACTCTTAATTGGTCGTCTCTCCCTCCGTGTTATTACCTGTGCTTAACACCTTTTGTCTCTCAGATATTTCTCATATTTTCGACAGATTATCATATAGGTACCCTGGTACTGTGGTCTGTCTCCGGGTCAATAGCACCTAATTTCTGCAATCCGACTCTAGGAGGACAAAGAGGGCCATCATTCCTCTCGCACGGACTTTTATTGACGAGTTGGGACCTCGCCAATAGTTCTCGTCACCAGTTGACACTCGCACCCCTACTCGTCGGTCAGAAAGATGATATTTACTTAGGTAGGGAATTAGCTTTCTTTTTTCAGAGCACAAAGTTCGCTAATTCTGTAAGTATCATATTAATTTCAGTGGGAAACTTGCTTATGTTCTATTGTGACTCGGCAAGGTATGCCTACATTCTTGGACTACCTAATTTACTTTGGAACCATTTAGTGTTTCACTTGTTTTTCGAAACTCAGTTTCAACTAATTAGTAGGATTTTCTTGCCCTTAGCCTCCCACAGTGAGTACCGGGTACAAGTTTTCCTGCGACCTTAATCAATTACCATCTTGACTTAACTTTAATTGTCAACAATTCCACAGGATAGGTACCAGTTGCCACGTTTTCCTGTTTCTGACATTCACCATATCATCACAGTATATTCGTGTCACATTTATTTGCTATTTTCACCATGTTTCGTATTCAAGCTTTCCAGACAGATCCAGAAGGTGAAATAGGGAACTTACGTCATGCTAAGAGGGTCGAATTGATAACTCTTGCACATGAGTATCACTTGGAAGTTCCCCATGGAGCCAACAAATATGCCATACATAATATGATACTGGATCATCTTTGGATGAAGGGACTATAGATTCTGATACTCACGAACAATATACTATTTCAGATAAGCATGATTTGACAGCAATGAAGCTCAAACTAGAACTTGCTAAGATCGAGCAAGAGCAACAGCAAGCAGCCATACAGCAACAAAAGGAAGCAGCTGCAATCAGGGAGCGTGAAGCTGCCATCAGAAAGGAAGAGCAAGAACAGAGGCGGCCCTGTCGAAAGAAGCTCTACAACTCAAGAAAGAAGAAATCCACCTCAAAGAGCGAGAGGCCGCACTGAGGAAAGAAGAAAGTGAACGAGAATTGGCCCTATTCAAAGAGCGTGAAAAAGTACAACTTGAAACAAGACAACGACAACTAGAGATGCAACGCGAACATGAAAAACGGCAAGCGGCTCTTGCTCTAGAATGTCGTGACAGAGAACTCACGATGGACACTACACACCAAGCTCAACGCCTACAAGCTGCAGCTAGTCTTCCTCCAAGTTTCAATATCTCCCATGCAAGTAAGTTAATGCCACCGTTCATAGAAACGGAGGTTGATGTTTTTTTTACGACTTTTGAGACCCTTGCTAATCAACTTAGTTGGCCTGACGACCAATGGGCTACCCTTCTCCGAGTACATCTAACAGGTAGAGCAGCAGTCACACTCAGCACTTTGGCATCTGAAAACGACTACACAACCCTGAAGCAAGCTGTGTTGGACGCCTACCTTCTCTCCACCGAAAGCTACAGACGAAAATTCCGTGACTACGTAAAGGCAAGTACCACCACCTTCTTAGAATTTGCTAACACCAAACGGAGATATTTTATGAAATGGCTGGAGGCAGCACATGTCTCTACTTTTCCAGAACTCGTCAACCTCATACTGGTTGAAGAATTCTTGAGGCGTGTACCTCCTCCTGTCCGCCTATACTTAGCAGATAAGGAAGAGACCGATTTGGTGAAATGCGCGAAGTCGGCTGACACTTACAGCCTCATCCACCGGCTGACACCAGAACAACCTACCAGTAAGAAGTCTTGGTACAGTTACGAGAAAGTGAGCCCAGATCAAGGTACCTCTCAACTGTACTGTAGGTATTGTCGACTCTATGGACATACCATAGAAAAATGTGGTAAGTCCCAATCTAAAGGTAACACAGAATCCACTAAGCCCAAACCTACTCCCCCTAAGTCCGGTAAGCCTGTAATGAATGTTGGTGTTCATGTTAATGATCTCTCTCTCTTTAGCAAGCATCTGTATCCAGGAACTATCACTACCCACGGTTCAGATTCTGAGGGACGTTTTGGACTTAAGATCTTGAGGGACACAGCGGCTCTTCAATCGATCGTCTTGAAATCAGCTGTGCCCAACGTCGCCTACACAGGAGAGACTGTCTTCATCACTGACCTTACTTCTACTACTCCTTATCCTCTCGCCAGAGTCCACCTGGATTGTCCCTTCGTGACCGGTGAAGTCCAAGTCGCCGTCAGGCAAAAGCCTTTTCCCATGCCTGGAGTGCAACTTCTCCTGGGCAACGACTTGGCAGAAGACCTGCAACCGACCAACCTGATCGTCAAGGACAAACCCCAGGTGGGTACTCTGTGTTGGATAATCCGATTTTTAAGCATGTTCCAGCAAAGGTTCAAGAGAGTGATGAAGTTTCTCCTCCTGTTATGGTGACCACCCGTGCTCAAGCAGCACGACCGCAGCCAGCTGACTGTACTATTACCGCTGTCCCTCAAGACCCTTCGAAACTACCCCCAAATCTCACCGCTTTGGAGTTCCGTAAGTTACAGAGGGAAGATCTTACCTTGACACCATTATTCTTTCAGACTGAGACTCAATCAGACAGTATTCCTGGGTTCTTCTTGGAGAACGAATTGCTCTATCGCAGATACAGACCCAGTAAACTGAAGGAGGAGGACGATTGGGCAAACGTTGAACAACTAGTGATTCCTACCAGCCTGCGTCCCACGATTCTACACCTGGCCCACGGAGCACTATCCATACGGGTTTAACAAGACCTACCATGGGATTCGTCAAGACTACTACTGGCCAGGTATGGTTAATGATGTCAAGCAACAGGTAAAGCAATGCCACGTGTGTCAGATGGCAGGTAAACCAAACGTTTCAATCCCCAGAGCACCACTGACACCCATCCAGGGGCGTGAGGAACCCTTCCACAGACTTATTACTGACTGTGTTGGTCCTTTGCCTCGGACCAGTTCCGGCAACGCCTATATCTTAACCATCCTGTGTCCTACCACCAGATTCCCCATAGCAGTTCCAGTGAAAAACATTACGGCTGCTACAGTGGTGAAGAATTTACTGAAGATCTTCACCCAGTATGGATTTCAGAGGGAGATTCAGAGCGATTGTGGCACCAACTTCACCAGTGATCTCTTCAAACGGACTCTGGAGGAGTTCAATATCAAACAGGTACTGTCCAGCCCCTATCATCCTACTTCACAGGGTTCCCTTGAGCGTAGTCATCAGACTATCAAGGCACTCCTGAAAAAGTTTTGTAATGAGACCTCAAAGGATTGGGATAGGCAACTTGATCTCATCATGTGTATTTTCAGAAGTCTTCCCAACGAGTCACTAGGAGTATCTCCTTATGAGATGCTCTACGGACGTAAGTGCCGTACACCCCTCAAGGCTTTCAAGGATTCTCTACGTGATGCCACCTTCAGTGAGCATCAGAATGTGCCCCAGTTTCTTCAAAACCTTCGACACATTCTAGAGAGGGTCCATTCCTTTGCCAGAAACAACCTACTGAAAGCCCAAGAGAGGATGAAGACTCGTTACGACCAGCACTGCCAAGTAAGGAAGTTTAAACCGGGAGACTTAGTACTTGCCTATTTCCCTATCCCAGGTTCTCCTTTACAAAACAGGTTTTCAGGACCCTACCGTGTTAAGGAGTGCCGGAATAACTACAACTACGTTCTCGAGACCCCCGATAGGCGGCGGAAGACCCAGTTGTGCCACATCAACTTATTAAAGCTCTATCATGGTACTCCTCCCACTGTGCTACTAAACTTCTCCACCTTTACAGGTCCATACAGCCACAGTGAGACCTTCCCTGCTTCTCCTTCCGAAAGCTCTGACACTGAGGCAGCGCTTTCTAATTCGGAAATCCTTACTGACATCCATAATCACTTTCAGGACGATAATAGTGCTTCACTCATCAAACTCATCAGAGAACATCAGGAGTTGTTTCGAGATGATCCACAAGAGTGTACTGTGACTCTGCAAGACATCCAACTGCTACCTGACACCCGGCCGATTCGCCAACCATTCTACCGAATCAGCCCTAGCAAGAAGGAAGTCATGCGTGCTGAGGTACAGTACCTCTTGGACCATGGACTGGCTACCCCCTGTGAGTCCCCCTGGGCCTCACCATGTATCTTGGTTCCCAAACCTCACAGTAAGATCCGGCTTTGCATAGATTATAGGAAACTCAACAAAGTCACCGTCAAAGATGCATACCCATTACCTAGGATTGATGACATCCTTGACGCCATTGGTAATGACCGCTACCTGTCCCAGGTGGACTTACTCAAGGGCTATTACCAGGTGTGTCTAACGGAGCGAGCTAAAGAATTGTCTGCCTTCATCACCCCTTTCGGACTTTTTAGATATAACCGCCTTCCCTTTGGACTCTGCAATGCCCCGGTGTGGGATGTTTTCTTTTTTTTACTGTCACGACTGCAATGCGTACGTCGCCAATGTACATGTGGCAGACGCTTCACGAAGCTGTCGGAATTAGCAAAATAGAAAATACGAGAGCAACCGTACAGGGCCTGGGAGCAAGGTCGAGTTAGAGTCCTTGTGGGTCTCTTCTCAGACTAGCCTCACCTGGTCCTGCTCCACGTTGGTCGTTGGAATCTCCTCAATGATGTAACACTTTAAGGGACTCCTAGGGTCCTCATCAAATTTATAGTTTAGTGACTTACAGGCAACTCGGTGTTGAAGACACCTAGAGCTGAAGGCTTGAGTAATATTGGCAGTATTCAGAAGTGGTTCAACGGAAACACCGCATAAAGCTTAACAGTAGTTTATTTACTAACTTAACCACTAATACACAGGGTGCTTGATTTACTTTAGATTGGCGTCAGCAAAGCTATGGTTGCATTAGCGAGACTCTTGACGTCTGGCTAATCGACTCGTATCCACTCGTGGAGAAACACCTAACTTAACACAGTTGACAGCCAATCACTAACACGGCAACCTAACTGCCGGTATGCAAAGGGATCACAAGAGTTCCAACCGGATACTCGGTAATGATGATATGCAATAACACAATAATAATCACACAATAACTAAATGTGTGGTGTATGTGAAGCTCACATCCACAGACGAGTGAAATGCTGTGATACCACACAGATAAACACGCATTCACCGTCGATTCACCTATAACCTGCGACAGGTATAGAAGGTGAGAACTGTGGTTGATCCCTCAGATCAACACAGACACAATAAAACAATGACAAGATCTTGTACTTACAGATAAGGTACCTTTCCTTACGCACTCACTCAGACTCGTTTATACAAGCACTCGTAGGTGGCCTGATAGCTGGTTTCGCTCGTAGACACGGAGGGTACTCGCAGTATCTTGAGATGATTTCGTGAGTAGGGGCGTGCTGTATGCTTAACAGACAGACACACGCGCACACACTGGCACTGGCGGTGCTAAGGTGGTGACGTCACGTCAGAGTGAGGGCGGCGGCTGGCGTCGGCTGGCGTCGGCTGGCGTCGGCTGGCGTCGGCTGGCGGCGGCTGGCGGCGGCTGGCGGCAGTACCATGCACTACACTGTACACTGTGGTACAGGTACACTGTGGTAAAGTCACACACAGATTACTTAGGCGGCGGCACTGCCTTAGTTCACTCTGAGTCACTCACAACGATCTTTGTCACCAGGGGTTACCTGATACCAGTCTGTTTCGCTCTGGAGATTTGTCACTTTAGGCTTCTAAACATATATTCCCACTCGTGATTCTGGCGAGTGTGTGGTATATCGCAAAGACGCTGAGTTAACTTGACGGTGAGGGATAGACGGTGATCAGTCTATTGGCCGGTAGAACAGAACACGTCCTCTTCGTATGGTCTCTCTCACGTGAATGAGTTTGCAAGGGTGCCGGGCATCTCGTGGCACACAACACAAAAGGAGTTACAATTTGACCAATAGCATTGCAGCAAATGAGCGGGAACCAATCATATTAGCTCGTTCGATGAGCAGTAGCAGGAGTGACGTCATGAACACGTCATAGCTGTTATTCCGATCGCGCCGGTTGACCCCAGAGGTCAGACGCTGCTGGCGCCTTCCCCTCTCACACTCTCCTCCAGCCATGTACTCACTGACCCTATGGACAGTATGCTTAGCTCCCTGTATCTACTTCCTGCCTGGACATACGGCGGCCTACGTATTTTAACAGTGTTCCTGGTTAAGTGGGCATTCTGGAGATACCCAACATGCCAGAAAACTATCCAGGATTAAGAGAGATAGGCTTTGTGCACGAAGATCTGTGCACTGCAATGCCATTCAAGTCAGCTGTGGGAGCATCTTGGGAGACATACTCCCACATCACCCCCAACAAAGATCGAGCTCCACATGTGGCGCTCGTTCAACTCACACCGCTGATGACCTGTGCACAAACTGAGTGCACTTTGCGCGGCCGGGTCCAGCGGACCCCGTTTTCTATACAGCTAGGCGAGGCGGGGCCTCGTCTAGACTATTCTCTTCTGGTAAGTGAGGAATTTCTTCAGTCACCGGATCACATGTGGCTATCTGTTCAGGTCTTGAGCAGGCACTGTGGTTGGACGTAGCTCCAGGTCTGGGTCGGCTCAACGCCTCGAAACCCTGAGTGGCGCTGGTCTGTCCACTGCCTCTCTCCACCTGTGTCATGCCTGAAACATCAGAGACACACTGGGAACCAGTGTCCGGTGATGCGCGTTGCGTTTCCTCGCTCATGTCTCCCTCGTTCGACGTCTCGTTAATCACCCCTGACCTACTCAACCAGTCAGCACCTACGTTGTCGGCTCCCTTTATGTAAACCACGCGGAATGTGAACTGTTGAAGGAACAACACCCAGCGCATTATTCTAGGGTTGGCGTTTTTAAGCGTACCGATGTGGCTGAGGGGTTGGTGATCTACTTGAAACGTGAAACGCTTACCATAGAGATACTGGTAGAATTTCCTTACTCCCACCACAGCAGCAAGGAGTTCCTTTTCTACAGTGGAGTACTTCTGCTCAGCATTGCTCAGTTTACGACTGGAGTACGCAACTGGCCAGATTTCACCGTCGTACTCTTGCATGAGTACAGCACCAATACCTGTATTTGAGGCATCTGTCCGAAGGATGTACTCCCTGGTAGAATCTGGTAGTCTAAGGATGGGTGCTTCAGTCAGCTTCTTCTTGAGCGTCGAGAATGCTGAGTTCTCCATTTCTGTCCAACGTACTCTAACAGGTGCATTCTTCTTGGTGAGATTAGTTAGCGGAGTTGCTATAGACGTGAAATTGGGAATGAAAGTTCTGTAGTACCCTGCCAGTCCCAGGAATGACTTAACCTGAGTCTTGGTGGCGGGTGGAGCGGCTTCACTGATCTTGGTGATCTTCTCAGGCAGCGGCCTGGTGAACCCTCCCCCTATCACGTGACCAAGGTACCTGACCTCCTTGCACCCCAACTCACACTTAGTGGGTTTTGCAACCATTCCTACTTCTTGTAGTCTTGTCAACACCTGCCTTAGCAAGGTCAGATGTTCTTCCCACGTAGCAGAGTGGATGAGCACATCGTCCACGAACACTTCTACTCCAGTAATTCCCCCCAAGACTTTGCGCATAGTTCTGTTGAACACGGCTGGGGCGTTCACCAGTCCAAACGGAAGAACTGTGAACTGGAAGAGACCTTCGCTTGTCATGAAGGCAGTGCAGCGCTTACTGTCTTCATGTAATGGAATCTGCCAAAATCCTTTTGTCAGATCAAGCTTGGAGAAATAGCAACTGGAAGCTAACCTCGAGAAGATCTCATTTTGATTGAACATCGGTTCAGCATCAAACTCTATGATGGAGTTCAACTTCCTGAAGTCGAGGCAGATGCGCACACCTCCCCCAGGCTTCTTCACTAACACCATCGGGCTTGAGTATGGTGAGGTCGACTTCTCTATTACTCCCGCATTAATCATAGATGCCAGTTCTTCTCTCACCTGTGGTACAAGGTGATGAGGAACAGGATATGGTTTTGTTCGTACCGCTTGCTGCTCTAGCAAAGGTATGCGGTAACCCTCTACTTTTGCTACCTTAGTGACGTCAGAGAGTACCTCCTTGTACTCTGCTACCAGTCGAGTAACCTGGTCGACTTGATCTTCAGACAGCTGATCATCAACCTTAACATCTCGGTGTGTCTCCTGCTGCTGTTGATTGAAGAGACCTGGCTGACCTTCCTCCTCGTCGGCGGTTATCACTGAGACACCGGCGATCGTTGCTGAGAGCAGAGGGTGGTCGATCGGCCCTGTCGATGTCGAGCCCTGCGGTCCTCTCCTGTTTTTACGTCTTACATGCTTCTTCGGCTTGTTGGATCCATCTGCAGGAGGGTCCTCGTAGCGTTGGAGCATGTTGCGTTCTTTTGCTTTCTCTCCCTTATACTTCAACTGGGTGAGGGTGTGGTCACTCCCTGTGACGTCATCCCCGAGCGAGTCGCCCTTGGGATCAGCTGGCCGAGGACGGCTGTACTCAGCAGCGTCCTCACGCTCCCCCGTTTTCTTCGAGGGTGGACTTGGGCAATCAGAGACTCCCGGAACATTTCCCAATAAAAGTCCATATACAGCACGTTCCTGTTGAACGGCACGGATTTTACCTTTGATGTAAGGTGTGTCGACCCACACATACACCTCCACCATCTCTTTAGTATAGCCATTTGGGAATTTGACATAGACATGTCTACCTGTCTCAGATCCTGGCTGTACTAGGCTCTTTCTTACCATGTGAGTAGTGGCGCCTTTGTCACGGAAGATTTTCGCCGATTTTCCGTTAACATTTCCGTCCACCACCTCAAGGGTCCAAGCTAGTGGATCCTTTCCAACGTTGGGATGTTTCTTACCACTTGAGCTCACACCTGCTATGTAACCTGATTTCGGTTTTACCTTGCAATCAGCTGCACGATGACCTGGCTTACCACAGGTGTAGCACTTGTGCACCTGCTTGTTGGAGGAGTTTCCCTGCTCCCCCGACACACCAGTCTTAAGCTTAGCTCTATCGCCAATACCTGTAGCATGATGCTTCTCGTGCGGCTTCACCCCTTTCACCTGTCTCCTGGCCCCAGCCCACAGATCAGCTTGCTTGGCCATAGACAGATTTGACACAATTTCTTGCTCTTTGAGCTTGACACGCAGAGACGATTCGCATGCTTCTAAGAACTGTTCACGAATCATCAGTTGATAGAACTCCATGCTCCCAGGAGCAGTCTCCATGAGTTCACAGTAACGGTTTAGACTCGATTCTAACCGCTGTAACATGAGCACATATGTCTCACCTTTTTGCAATTGAGCCCTACGGAAATTCTCTAGCATCCGGTCTGCAGTTATGCCAAAACCGTTCAGCAGCGCTGTTGTCAATGCCTCGTAATCTCCGCGCTGGTGCGGACCCAGACTGTGGTAGATAGTTAATGCCCTACCCTTTAACAATGCACTAAGAGCGAGTGCCCACTTTGATCTTTCCCACCCGCAATCAGCGGCGTGACCTTCGAAACGCTTGATGTATGCATCCATCGAGTCGTCCCTCTCATCAAAGTTAGCTAGTTTAGGTAGTTTGACAGTCTTACCTTGTTCAACGTTAGTCTCCGTTGAACGACCACTTGTCTGGTCATCCTGCCTTGCTTGCAACTGCATGCGAGCTATGCGTTCAGTACTTTCTCGGTTCTGCTGATCAGTCCAGCGTTTGTTTTCTCTCTCTTGCTGATCAGTCCACAGTTTGCTTTCTCTGTCCTGCTGATCAGTCCAGAGTTTCATAGCTTGCTCTGCTACTTTATTCCCTTCGAATCCCAACTCCCTAACTTGGTTACGGTATTCCTCTAAGGTGAATAATTGCGAGCCTGTAATACCTACTCTTTGAGTTGGTGTCGTCCACAAGGACCTTTTGGGCCGAGATTCTTCCCCATAGAATCCCCCCAACGGAGTATTGCAAGGGTAGATTCCCGCGTGACTCCGTTTTCTTCCGCAGCGCGCGTGATTCTAGTGACATCATTCTCGGTGACGTCACCCACTGGGGTCTCTCCCACTGTGTTATCTCTCACTGGGGTCTCACCACCGATAGCTTCATCCAGTGTGATGAGACTCGTGCACGCCACCTCAGCACTACCCTGCATGTGTGCTTGTAGCATCACCTCTTCCACGGCCCTCATGTGCTGTTCCACTCGTTCCTTACACTCTTGTTCAGTAAGAGTGTCGTAGTCGTCAGGTCTACGAGCGGTCAAGGCCAGGTGAAGATGCAGGTAGCGCTGTTTGTACTTCCACACTCAGACATACTGGTGGTGTGTGTACCTAACAGGGTGTTAAACATCCTCTGAATACTGCTCGTCACTTTTGAATTTTCAGGGAAAATTTAAGTGCGAAATTTTACTGTACAACCTAGCTCATAGGTTCCAACTAAGCCTAACACGTTGGGCGCCAGATGTGGGGGTTTTTCTTTTTTTTTGCCGTCACGATTGCAATGCGTACGTCGCCAATGTACATGTGGCAGACGCTTCACGAAGCTGTCGGAATTAGCAAAATAGAAAATACGAGAGCAACCATACAGGGCCTGGGAGCAAGGTCGAGTTAGAGTCCTTTACTTGTAGGTCTCTTCTCAGACTAGCCTCACCTGGTCCTGCTCCACGTTGGTCGTTGGAATCTCCTCAATGATGCAACACTTTAAGGGACTCCTAGGGTCCTCACCAAATTTATAGTTTAGTGACTTACAGGCAACTCGGTGTTGAAGACACCTAGAGCTGAAGGCTTGAGTAATATTGACAGTATTCAGAAGTGGTTCAACAGAAACACCGCATAAAACTTAACAGTAGTTTATTTACTAACTTAACCACTAATACACAGGGTGCTTGATTTACTTTTGATTGGCGTCAGCAAAGCTATGGTTGCATTAGCGAGACTCTTGACGTCTGGCTAATCGACTCGTATCCACTCGTGGAGAAACACCTAACTTAACACAGTTGACAGCCAATCACTAACACGGCAACCTAGCTGCCGGTATGCAAAGGGATCACAAGAGTTCCAACCGGATACTCGGTAATGATGATATGCAATAAACACAATAATAATCACACAATAACTAAATGTGTGGTGTATGTGAAGCTCACATTCACAGACGAGTGAAATGCCGTGATACCACACAGATAAACACGCATACACCGTCGATTCACCTATAACCTGCGACAGGTATAAGAAGGTGAGAACTGTGGTTGATCCCTCAGATCAACACAGACACAATAAAACAATGACAAGATCTTGTACTTACAGATAAGGTACCTTTCCTTACGCACTCACTCAGACTCGTTTATACAAGCACTCGTAGGTGGCCTGATAGCTGGTTTCGCTCGTAGACACGGAGGGTACTCGCAGTATCTTGAGATGATTTCGTGAGTAGGGGCGTGCTGTATGCTTAACAGACAGACACACGCGCACACACTGGCACTGGCGGTGCTAAGGTGGTGACGTCACGTCAGAGTGAGGGCGGCGGCTGGCGTCGGCTGTCGTCGGCTGGCGGCGGCTGGCGGCGGCTGGCGGCGGCTGGCGGCAGTACCATGCACTACACTGTACACTGTGGTACAGGTACACTGTGGTAAAGTCACACACAGATTACTTAGGCGGCGGCACTGCCTTAGTTCACTCTGAGTCACTCACAACGATCTTTGTCACCAGGGGTTACCTGATACCAGTCTGTTTCGCTCTGGAGATTTGTCACTTTAGGCTTCTAAACAATATATTCGCACTCGTGATTCTGGCGAGTGTGTGGTATATCGCAAAGACGCTGAGTTAACTTGACGGTGAGGGATAGACGGTGATCAGTCTATTGGCCGGTAGAACAGAACACGTCCTCTGGGTATGGTCGCTCTCACGTGAATGAGTTTGCAAGGGTGCCGGGCATCTCGTGGCACACAACACAAAAGAAGTTACAATTTGACCAATAGCATTGCAGCAAATGAGCGGGAACCAATCATATTAGCTCGTTCGATGAGCAGTAGCAGGAGTGACGTCATGAACACGTCATAGCTGTTATTCAACATCGCGCCGGTTGACCCCAGAGGTCAGACGCTGCTGGCGCCTTCCCCTCTGTCTCAGCGGGCACCAGCCATGTACTCACTGACCCTTTGGTAGCAAGTATACTTAGCTCCCTGTATCTACTTCCTGCCTAGACATACGGCGGCCTACGTATTTTAACAGTGTTCCTGGTTAAGTGGGCATTCTGGAGATACCCAACATGCCAGAAAACTATCCAGGATTAAGGGAAATAGGCTTTGTGCACGAAGATCTGTGCACTGCAATGCCATTCAAGTCAGCTGTGGGAGCATCTTGGGAGACATACTTCCACAGTGAGCGACCCATGAGTCATTATTAATAATTAGAGCGTACCGTTAATGTAAACCTTGTTTTCAAGTCCGTATAGGAAAAAAATGATTTTTAAGCGCTTAAGGGAATTTAGTGATTTAGTGCGGGAACCCAACACCATTAGCGTAAGTGGTCCCTTTGTTCGTTACATTCCATCTGGCATACAAGGGTTGTATATCATTATTAGTCTAACCAAGAGTGCGGCATGATATATGTATTTTTTTTTTAACTTGGTTAAAGTAATATTCTTTGATTTTTATAGCCCGCGCATAACAGTTTTAAGTGAGGCGGTCAAGTGTTCCTTCAGAAAAACTTAGTGCTACAGTGCATGCTCTATCAAGCAAGCGTTTTAATTTAAAGCAAATTGTACTTAATAACGTAAATAATTACGTAAGCTAAAATAATTTTTTAACAAATTTATTGTAGGGTTGTGTTCTCTCGAAGAACCAAGTTCAGTTAAGGGTCCGCATTCTATCTATTCATCGCGTTAATTACTTATATGGTTCACGTATAACAAGATAA
>WNGS01144948.1:0-24193 GCA_020271785.1 Procambarus virginalis
ATGCATTCGGAGGCAAACATGAGATGGAGATTAGTTTTTAGTTTTAGTTCATTTTATATGCACCCCATACCCATCTTGTGGGCGGGTAGTGGAAGGGTTACAGAGGCACATAATGGGCTCAGGGACTGAACCCCACAATTCATTTAGCTAAGCAAGTTACAATCTTGATGAGCTAGTTACAAAATTCAATATAAGTCGTCACATCAACAATGGGTTCGAGATCGACCTCAAATACAGGTTCTAAATTAAGCAACTGACATATGTGGAGAGCTAGTGTCAAAATTTATATGTTTGTCCTGCACACCGCCCCCATCCAGTGGGCAGCGGTGGATAGGTTACAATCACTCAGTTACTACCTACAGTTAGCAAACTGGGGATATTTGGCTAAAATTTCTGGTAGCAGATCATTTTGAATGAAATATTTACACATCGCTGGAACATTGGTTATAGAATTGTCTCTAAATTCACGTATCTTTTCGCACTCCATCACATAGTGACGGAGGGTGTGCGAATAATTTTGTTGACACAGTTTACATTTGGTCAGGTCTACATCGGCAGATAATGAGAATTCCCAGAGATACTTGTAACCGAGTCTAAGCCGAGCAGCAGTAACATCTAGAAGTCTGCTGATTTTATTGGATGATCCATAGATGTGTGGCTCCTCTTGCATGATAGTATGATGATAGATGGAATTACTGGTGTCAATTTCACTTTGCCTCAGATCTACAAGATCTTGTTGAAGTTCTCGGTGTACTGCTGCTCTCAGATTGCTCATTGACAATCCAAGGTTACACTCAACGGCTCCTTTAAAGGCAGATTCTTTGGCTAACTTATCAGCTCTATCATGCATTCGGAGGCCAACATGAGATGGAGACCACATGAAATGGACTCTGTTACCATCCTTAATAATTTTGTTGTATTTGTGTCTAGCTTCGGACACGAGCATGTTACAGTTGTGTCTTAAAGAGTTGAGAGCATTTAAGGATGATAAGGAGTCACTTACAATTAATGTATCAAGTTTGGAGACTTGTACACATTTCAGTGCAAGGATCAAGGCAAATAGTTCGGTCTGAAGGGTAGAGGCCCAATTGTTTATACGGACTCCCCACTCAAAGTACAAGCCATCGCCCATTGTCAGAACAACTGCACTTCCAGCTGCACCCGTGGTGCGGTGTAGGGAACCATCAGTGTATATGATTTGAGAGAGAGAATGCTCTGTGGACAGAGCATCAATATGGCTTAAGGCGTTGAGCTTTGCCTCAAGACGAAGCTTGGGCTTATCTCTAATTTGCTTCTTGGGTGGAAAGGGAGGGATTAAAACTGGAAAGGGTGTAACCTCCCACGGTGCAGGAAAGTGCCGTTGTTGTTTCTCTTGGTACAAATCATGAACCCCATACATTCTGAGTTGAGTTCCAGTTTTTGTTATCCATTTGGAACAATGCTGATCTTCAATAAAGTAAGTCTGGAGGGCTTCTGTGCAAGGATTAGGATGAGTTAGCCTAAGCATTTTTATACCAATTTGACAGTTAATTTCAGTAACACGATCAACAACGCTCAGAATATTAAGTTCCTTTCTCATATTAAGTATCTTTGTGGTACGAGGGCACCCAAGGATTATCCTCAGGGCTTCGTTCTGCAATTTTTCAAGCCCTCCAAGCTTTCTTTCAGGCATCAAAACAAGCAGAGGTGCAGCATAATCCACTAAAGATCTGATGTATGCAAGGTACATCATTTTGACAATTCTGACATTGGCACCATAGCCTGAGTGATAACCTGCAACAGCCTTGAGAGCTCGGAGCCTCTCTTTATACTGACGACAGAGTCTGAATACAACAGGACCATACAGTGGCACCTCAAGGCCAAGGTATTTGAATCTGTTTACATAGTCAAGCTGGGAGCCATCAGATAGTTGCATCTTGCGAACAGCTCCTCCCTGCCTGGGTGGGCGCCGATTTAGTATCTTTGTTTTCTCTGCTGAGATAATTAAACCTAGGTCCTGACATGAATCTAATACAGAGTTAAGAGTGTTCTGTGTGTTAGCATACCCAGTGGTGTGTATCATTATATCATCAGCATAGCTAATGATGTGGACGTTGGGTTTGCTCGGTATAGAGTTTAACAGCGTGTTTATTAAGATATTAAATAAGGTAGGACTGAGGACACCACCCTGCGGGGTACCTAGTTCAAAGTCTCTTGTTACACTCCTATGCCCCTGGAAAAATACAGATGACTTCCTGTTGGATAAGTAACCCCTGATCCAACAAAGAAGCCGACCACCAACATTCATTCTTGCAAGCTCACTCAAGATAACATGTCTATTTGCAATATCAAAGGCAGACTTAAGATCTAGGAAGGTGGTATATGACTTTTCAGTGTGCAGGGTAAGAAAGGTGGTGATGCAATGATGCACACTCCTTCCATGCATGAAGCCATATATCTGGGGGGATAGCATGGTTCTTATTCTATGGAGGAGACGGTTTAGGACCATTCTCTCGAATGTTTTGCAAATGCAGCTAGTAAGGGAAATTGGGCGGAAAGCATTCTCTTGATTTGGCTTGGGAATTGGAATGATTATACTGTTGGTCCAAGAGATAGGAAGTTCCCCAGTAACATAGCTCATATTATACAGCTCAAGCAGGGGATTCCCTGGTACTAAAGGGAGCAGACGCAATATGTCATAAGTGATACCATCTTCACCGGGGGATGTGGCTTTGCCTTTGTTTAGGGCCGCGAGTAATTCAAACTCAGTGAATGGCACGTTGCATTCATCTTCCTTGTGGAGCATGAAGTCAACGAGCCTTTCTCGATCTCCGTAACCAGCATTTAATCTGAACTGTATGTCTGGGGAAGATTATTGAAGCTAGAGGTGGTTGCCCAAGCATCGACTAACTCGTTTGCTCTGTGTAGAGGGTGAGGGTGTGCTACTTGGCCGATCTTATCGCCTTTAATTCTTTTAATATCCTTCCATGCCTGGCTGAGGGGGGTGTGAGAGTTGAGACTGTTAACAAAAGTTTCCCAGTTATCTTGCCTGAGCTCTGTCATGCGCTCCCTCGCCTTGGCTAGGGCTTTCTGAAAGAGCTTGAGCATTGCTGGCGTACGTGTTTCCCTATATGCAAGTCCAACTCGTCTGGCAGTGCGTTTCAAAGTACGCAATTTGGGGTCATTGTAATAGGCATGACGTTTATTACCTTTCATGTCGTTCCGACTATTGGATGGTGCAGGGGGCCGACCTAAAGGGTCAGCAAACATCTGAATGCTCTGTACTAGATCGTCGTTAAATGTCTGGACTGTGGAGGGATCATAAGTGCTGTACCACTCTGACACATGAGCAACAAAGTCTTCACGTCGAGCAGGAGGAACACTGAGCCGTTTGCGTTTGAAAGTTCCACCGGGCAGGATGGTATCTCCTATACATAGAGTAGTCAATCTAGGGTGATGATCTGACAACAAATCTGTTACAATAGTTGATGTGCACCAGACGTGAGAGACGTTGAAACCAACACAGAGGTCTAGAATGCCTCCACAAATATGCGTGGGTTCAAGGTCACCCACAATCTGCACATCTTGGTGACTATTTAGTAGCGACAGCAGTTGATTCCCATTACCGTTACTGAAGCGAGAGCCGCCAATGTCCTTGTGTCTAGCATTGTAGTCACCAAGAATGATGGTTGGCTCTGCTTGAGCGCAGGCTGGAAGATCAATATAATTTAACTTTCCTGCTGGAGCATATAGATTAAATACATTGAGGACAGAGTTGCCCACATAGATCCTCACTCCATGATACTGTTGACCGGCAGTTTGTTTTTCTGGCAGAAGTTGATGGGGTAGGGATTGTTTGATGTATAGAATGCAAGAGTTGCTGGATCTGAGGTTGTAAGAAACAAATGAGGGCAATTTCGGGGGTGAGGATCTTGCGGGAACTCTGCACTCCTGGAGACATACAATATCGATGTGTTCAGTTGTTACTTTGTGATGTAAATCTGAGAATCTTTTATTGAGGGATGCAATGTTCCAGCTAAGGATGGATAACTTAGTTAATTGTGCATTTAAAGTCAGCATTATATATTGATATTATTAGTTCACTTAATATATGTTATCTATATACATATTATCTATTGCACTACGGTATAAGTCCAGGAACATTTTTTAGTTTTTTACCAATGTCACACATTTGTATCCAATGGTCTAGTACAATTTGTCGGTCATTTCCAGCTATAGAGTCGTTTTTAACATACTTTAGCACAACGCTGGCAGTTAACCTGCGTGGAAGGGCTCCACTACACAAGGTTTCAAGATCACTAGAAGTTTCCCCTGATGGGCAAGCGAACACATGTTTGGAGGGTTCAGGGGTGGAAGGGGAAGTTTGGCAGTCATTGCTTACAAGTCCCCTCATACACGTGAGCATCGTCGAAATATCGCTGGTGGATTTTTTCTCATGTTGGAGTTGCTCTTGCAGCCGCTCCGTTTGCTGCTGTGACTGCTGCTGGTGTTCCTGCAACCGGTCACGAAGGGCAACCACTGCTTGAACAGTGGAGCAACCCAAGGGCGAGGTGGTAGGGAGGCTGAGGTTGCGATCTGTCTCATTTTGATCCAGTTCCTTATCCCCCACTTCCAGTTGACTGTGGGGTCCAGCTGTGGATGTGGATGGTGGTCTCACAGTAGGTGACATTATCCCAGAACCAGGAAGTGGCCACTCTACATCAGGGGAAGGCCCACACTGGCAGAAGATGCAGCACCTGGTTCTTGTGGGGGAGCTGGGATGATGGCAGGAGTCTTCGGTCTGGCACCGGTCCCCTTGTGCACTTCATAATTATCAGGTGGTGAGTTTGGCAGCCAGCTGGAGCGAACATCACCTCCAGATGGCTCTGAACAGCGAGTGGGACTGATTGCAGCATTTGGCAACTGCTCTACATGGTGGTTTGAAGGGTATGGCGAGTGTTGTGTCAACACCTCCGGGAAACAGGTTCCTGGCACCTGACGGGCAGGCGCAGGTTGAACAGACACCTGTCGTCTGGCCCCGTGGTGCACTTGGTGCTTGGCAGATGGTGAAGTATTTGGTATCCAGCTGCTACGAACACTACGTCCTGGTGGCTCTGCACAGGAATTAGAGCCGGCAGCTGTACCTGGCAACCGTCCTCCCGGGTGGGCGGGGCCGGGCACCTGGCCGTAAGCAGCTGGTCGCTTGACACAGTCAAGGTGCCAGGCTTGAACACCGCTCCTGCCACAGTTTATGCATTTTTCACTTACTGACTGCAGTTCCTTTATGAGTTTAAAACACATCTCAGATTTATGAGGTTCACCACACACGGCACAAAAAAGTTTTTGCTTGTGCAGTACCTGGCCACGTGACGTCCCCATCGTTGACACTTATAACACCTACGAGGGGGAGGGTTGTAGAGGGCAATGTTATAGTGCCGACCTAAAGCTGCTCTAGAGTAAATTCTGTCCGGTATAGGCGTGGCACCTTTCCATGTGGCAGCTATGAGGCCATTTCTCAGACGTTTAGAGTTTACAATATTTTCATCACAAAGATATTCAGGCTTAATGAGTTTATTAACATTGAATATGACAATGCTTACTTTTGGACGCCTAGGTGCTGCATTTTTCATTTTAATGCCTGCATACTCTGTGTTTACCAACACATTTACAAAAGTACTGTCGTTTGTAACGAAGACATAGTCACTTTCATCTCTAGGTAACCTAATGACCTTATCATAATGTGCCTCAGAGGCTTCACAAAACCATTGCACTTTTCTCTCTATTGTGGTTCCCAGAGGAAAATCTAGCCGTACATGTCTGGCAGCAGCCGAATTTGGTGGGTTTGATCGTGCCTTTTTGAACTGCTTACGGCGCTGACTTCTACTCATTTGCAACGTGAATCCCCCATCATCTGCACCGCCTTCTGATGTGTCGTGGGTCACCACTGAGGAGGTGGCACCATCTTTAGAAAACAATTGATGAGTGTGCGATGGGTCCACAAAGTCACTATCTGGCAACGGCGATGTGCTGCCTGGCACCTTATCCGGGGCAGTTGCCATGGCGTTAAAGACACAACACCTATATGCAGAGTATTATGGTACACTCGCTCCACAGTGAACCACAAAGCAGCACATCAACAAATGGCCTATTCACAGGGTGGAAGGGGCCGCCAACCATCAAACAAGATCAGCAGAAATAAATCGGCCAGCCTGCATATATGAGGCTCTACTATTTTCAAGGTCACAGCGCACCTTGCAGGTTGGCGCGCAAAGATTTGAAGTTGGTGGCACACATGCATAAGTATCTGCTTAACAGATACTTAACACTCGACAAAAACTTGACATACACAGGCAACAAACCGTAGTACTTGAGAGCTGGCGGAGAGATGTGCAAGAAGCATGTTGATCATGAAGGCGTTCCTGGCATAATATCCTCATTCCCTGGCCGGGCGAGGTGCTAGGCCTAACAGAGCGTGCCACACCAGTGCCCTTACACTTTGTATATTCACACAGTTTTGTAATTAAAGTTTCTAACCACACTCAATCGTCACAGCACTATTTCACATCAACTAATGTAGAATTGGGAGAGTTAAGGCATGACTCAAAGTATCTCCACTGAACTGAGGCTGCATTGTTTCGTGGTCACTAACGTCTTCGATCGAAGAACAAGGCAAACACGGCTCAGCGGTAGTATGACGCAAGAGCTATTGTCGTGTACCTGATACACGTGTGGTTTAGGCCCCACAGGCGAGTGAGGAGGGGACGCTTGAGGCCTGATCAACAGCCTCCCCTCGCTGGTCAACAACACAGCTACAAATGCCACTTGTAATTCACTAGTGCAGGTGATAACCAAGTTTCAGACACACCTGGTGTGTATGTGTGTGTCCCAGATTGGTTATTAGGCTTCGTAACTGTCGGAGGTACAATTACACCCCCGATAACGAGTGCAAACGCAGGGGGAGGACCCTCAGACGTCCGTCCCCTACGCTGCCTATGACACGACTGTGAGATGGAGACCACATGAAATGGACTCTGTTACCATCCTTAATAATTTTGTTGTATTTGTGTCTAGCTTCGGACACGAGCATGTTACAGTTATGTCTTAAAGAGTTGAGAGCATTTAAGGATGATAAGGAGTCACTTACAATTAATGTATCAAGTTTGGAGACTTGTACACATTTCAGTGCAAGGATCAAGGCAAATAGTTCGGTCTGAAGGGTAGAGGCCCAATTGTTTATACGGACTCCCCACTCAAAGTACAAGCCATCGCCCATTGTCAGAACAACTGCACTTCCAGCTGCACCCGTGGTGCGGTGTAGGGAACCATCAGTGTATATGATTTGAGAGAGAGAATGCTCTGTGGACAGAGCGAAAACATACGTGAATTTAGAGACAGTTCTATAACCAATGTTCCAGCGATGTGTCAATATTTCATTCAAAATGGTCTGCTACCAGAAATTCTAGCCAAATATCCCCAGTTTGCTAACTGTAGGTAGTAACTGAGTGATTGTAACCTATCCACCGCTGCCCACTGGATGGGGGGCGGTGTGCAGGACAAACATATCAATTGTGACACTAGCTCTCCACATATGTCAGTTGCTTAATTTAGAACCTGTATTTGAGGTCGATCTCGAACCCATTGTTGATGTGACGACTTATATTGAATTTTGTAACTAGCTCATCAAGATTGTAACTTGCTTAGCTAAATGAATTGTGGGGCTCAGTCCCTGAGTCCATTATGTGCCTCTGTAACCCTTTCCACTACCGCCCACGGGATGGGTATGGGGTGCATAATAAATGAACTAAACTAACTATTGTAAACAATGATCTGCCAAATGTCTCTAACATGCTTAAACCTATATTGATTGCTGATGATACTACCCTCAATTACTTATTTATTTATTTATTTATTTATATACAAGAAGGTCCATTGGGTTTGTGAGGATACATAGCATGGTATTTACATTCTTGTAAAGCCACTAGTATGCGCAGGGGTCTACTTAGACCCCAACCCACTCATATTAATTTTCTACCGGTTACGCTCCTGAGTCGTAAATAGCCGCGCGATTGAAAAAAAAACATTATAAAATCCAATTCTTATTCGATCGATTTGGGGTTAGTATGAAAATGTTTCCCATTAAATTTCCGTTTTTTTCTAATAGGAACATGGCCTATTTGGGAGAACGGCATTGTATTGTAACTTAGTGGAGAGACTATTGAATTGTTGACACAACGAAGGTACTCGTCCACTTCACACACTCTTGGTGAGGCCGCGATCATTATTCTACATTTATATTTAGCTGGTTATAAAACCATTCATAACTGCAGGCCTAATAAAAAAGGAGGTGGCACAGCAATATATTACAAAGATACCTTCATCTGTAATAGTGTTATTAGTGATAGAGACGACTATTGTGAATATACCTTTGCCAAGTTCTCCTGTAAATCCCTTAAATCCTCCCTGACTATCGGTGCCATCTATAGATTTCCTAATACCAACATAGCTTCATTCTCAGACAACGTAAGCAATCTTATCATAAATAACAACCTCAACAAAAATCACATCATTCTGGGAGGTGATTTCAATATTGACCTGGGTCTTCAAAATAACCCTCAAGTTGACTATTTCCATAACAGCATGCACTCCTGTATGCTAATCCCCACAATCACCAAGCCCACCAGAGTCACTTAAACATCTGCCATCATCCTGGATCACCTATGGACTAATATAACAGCTCCCCTTACATCTGGGGTAATTTATGACAGAATACCTGACCACTATCCTACCTTCCTCATAGCAAACATGGACACAACACCACCAGAAACCAAGAAACTCTCATTCAGGCTACACAGTGAATCAGCCTTAGGCAATCTCTCTAATGCATTTAACAATCCTCTTTGACTATTGGAGCCATCTATAGATTTCCCAATACTAACATAGTTTCTTTCTCAGACAACCTAAGAAATTTTATTATTAACAACAATCTCAACAAAAACCACATCATTCTGGGAGGAGACTTTAATATTGACCTGGGTCAACAAAATTGCTCTGAAGTTGACTGTTTCCTCAACAGCATGAACTCCTGTATGCTAATCCCCACAATCACCAAACCTACCCGAGTCACTCAAACATCAGCCACTACCTTGGATCACATATGGACAAACATAACAGCTCCCCTTGTATCTGGTATAATCTACGACAGAACAACTGACCACTATCCTACCTTTCTCATAGCGAACATGGACATAACACCACCAAAAAGCAAGAAACTTTCATTCAGGCTACACAGTGAATCAGCTTTAGGCAATCTTACAAATGCACTTCACAATATTAACTGGGATTCTGAATTCAATAATACCCAGGATATAAATTCATTAGCTAACCTCTTCCTCTCCAAAACTCTAAGCCTCTACAACCTTCATTGTCCCCTTCTTACCAAGCAAGTAACTGACAAAAGATTAAACAATCCATGGCTCACAAGTGGCATTCTCAACTCAATCAACAAGAAACATGAATATGAAAAGAAACTTAGGATTGGCTTAGTTTCAAGGGAAGTAGCTAAAAGGTACTCATCAATGCTTACCAGTATCATAAGAAAGGCAAAACTTGCATATTATGTGAATAGATTCAGTGAAGCAAAAGGCAACATGAAAAGCACATGGAAAACAATCTCTAGTATCCTAGGAACTAAACAACACTCACGTAACCAAATAAAACTTTATAAGGATGGGTATACACCGTCAACTGATTTAGAAATGGCAAATGAATTTAATAGCTTCTTTTCATCGGTTGGTGCTAATCTTGCCAATAAAATCCCACAGACTCAGGCACATATTAACACATATCTCTCAGGCAGCTATCCAAACTCTCTTCTCCTTTCACCAATCAGCCCGGCAGATGTTGTGTCCATCATACACACTCTAAAAACCAAGGCAGGGAACACCAGTGAAATTCCGTCCATTGTATACAAGAGCGCCTCCCATGCCCTTGCCCCACCCATAGCTCTACTGTTCAACAAATCTATAGAGTGTCACACCTACCCTGATATCCTCATAAAAGCAAGAGTAACGCCAGTCCATAAAGGAGGCAATCCGGCGGACATAAACAATTATAGACCAATATCAAATCTACCCATTCTATCAAAAATATTTTTAAAAATTATCTACAAACAGCTCTATTCCTACCTCGTAAAATTCGACATACTCAGCCCCTGCCAGTTTGGCTTCCGGTCCCAAAAGAGCACCAATGATGCAATCATTAGTCTCCTTGACGTAATCTACTCAGCCCTTGACAAAAATGAGTTTCCGATTGGACTCTTCATTGACCTAAGAAAAGCCTTTGATACTGTTAATCACAACTACCTCTTACTTAAACTCCAGCATTATGGAATCCGAGGCCTTGCCCTTGACTACATCCGATCCTATCTTAGTGACAGACACCAATATGTAACCATCAATGATACAACTTCTTTCACTCTACCAATTACCGTTGGAGTGCCACAGAGCAGCATCTTAGGACCTCTTCTATTTCTTATATATATCAATGATTTGCCTAATGTCTCTAATATTCTTAAACCTATATTATTTGCTGATGATACTACCCTTATCTATTCAGACCCCAACCCACATACACTAAATAATGTTGTGAATAATGAATTAAAAAAAGTCCACTTATGGATGTCATCTAACAAACTAACATTAAACATCGAAAAGACTTACTACATCTTATTTGGAAGCAAATCATCGAATTCAATTCAGCTACAGATAGACAACATTAACATCAGTAATAAAAATGATGGCAAGTTTCTTGGCCTATTCCTAGACAAGAGACTCAACTTCAGCACCCACATTCAACACATAACTAAGAAAGTCTCTAAAACAGTTGGTATACCCTCTAAAATAAGATATTATGTTCCTAACTTTGCTCTCCTCTTACTATATTATGCACTAATCTACCCCTATCTTAATTATGGTATCTGTGCATGGGGGTCTACCACTGCAAACCACCTTAAGCCCATCATCACCCAGCAAAAATAAATCCTTGTTTAAATCCCTAAACTTGCTAAATATTAACTCCCTCCACACATTCTCTTGTGTCAACTACATTTACAAAACCCTGTTCTTAAATGCAAACCATGCTCTGAAACTCTCACTGGACAGATGTAATAGGACCCATTATCACCACACCAGAAATAAATATCTCTTTGATATCCCCAGGGTCAACGTAATCTGTGTAAACACTCTATGCAAATTAAGGGACCTAGTCTATGGAACTCACTCCCTAGTGAATTGAAAAGCTGTCTAACTTTTGCCTCATTTAAAAACAAAACCAAAAAGTACCTAATTTCATCTTCGTAGTTTCCTACACTGAGCTTTAAATTAGCTCTGTATCTAGTGTTACCCAATCTCCCAATCTTTATGTACTTAACCCAAACAACTTTATCATTGCGTTCATTGCTGTCTTCTTTTATGTGCTAGCCATATGCTGTATTGTGCCTACAATTTTTGTTAAACTACCATTCAAGCTGTCACTGCAATCAATCTGAGCTACCTATGTGCTTTAATATATCTACAATTTTCTCTCATCTTTTATTTTTTTTCTTGCTTTGCAACTGTTATCAATTTTTATAAATTTTGCAAGTATTTACCTACTTAAAATTTCTTAGATTAAGGACCTGCCCGAAACGCTGTGCGTACTAGTGGCTTTACAAGATTGTAATTACTATACTATGCATCCTCACAATACCAATGTACTTTCTTGTATAAATAAATAAATAAATAAATAAATAAATAAATAAATAAATAAATAAATTGTATTTGCGACTGTTGGTTTAGAAACAAGTTGGTAGATTTGCGTAGCAAGATTAGGATTTTTGAGGTGTAGAAATGATTAGCCTTTGAATATAGTGGCTAGCATCCAGCTGAGTTGCTAGATGGAAGAATTGCGGTGCGACATTTGGATAGCTATTGGATGGATGTGAGAACAGTTGACAAGCCAAATGAACATAGCTACCAATCTGCTGAGCTGCCAGATGTACGGTAACTACTTGCGGATTATAGTACGATATCTGGCTACAGTGTTTCATAATTGTTGTTGTGTAAAAAACTAGAATGTAGGCTATTTATTATAAACTATTATTGTAATCTAATATTGGAAGTGGGATCCCTTGATTATTTTAAGCATTGGTTGGACATGTATATGAATGAGGTTGGGTGGATATATATATATATATATATATATATATATATATATATATATATATATATATATATATATATGTAATATAAATATATATATATATATATATATATATATATATATATATATATATATATATATATATATATATATATATATTAGTATATGAAAATGAAAACTCACACCCCAGATATATATAGTCCTGGGGACCATTCAGGCTTGTTCGCATATTAGTATATTTTGGTAGCAGTCTTTCTTGTAGACATATGTTATTAAATTATTTTGTTTGCCCGAAACGCATTGCGTAATAGTGGCTTTAGGCATTGTATGTACTAGCTCTATCTATAAATTGATCCACTTATGTAAAATCTCTCTATGTATGTACCTTTCCTGAATAAACATATTTATTTATTTATTTATAAATATGACCGAAAAAGTAAGATTAATAATTCTAACACGAATTTTCTCGATTTTCCTTATGTTTCTTTTTACTGGTGACGGTAAATGAAAAATCAATTCTCCAAAATTCATTTTTATTTCTAGTCTGACGCGACACTTGAGCTCGTTTCGTAAAACTTATTACATTTTCAAAGACTTCAGCTTATCCACACACAACTTTATGTCTGAAACAGCATTTGGCTCTTATACCTGCATTTGGGTGAGGTGATGTAATACAATAGTGGGGTGAAAAACAAACTTTCAGCAAAACACAGAACACGAAACAATGGGTATAGATTTGTAGAAGTTGGGTAAAAGATAGAACTGCAGAAGACCTATTGGCCCATATTTCTTGATGTTTCTATATGGAGCGGAGTCTTGAAGTGGGTAGAATATAGTTGTGCGTTAATTGGCTGTTGATTGCTGGTGTTGACTTCTTGATGTGTAGTGCCTCGCAGATGTCAAGCCGCCTGCTGTCGCTGTATCTATCAATGATTTCTGTGTTGTTTGCTAAGATTTCTCTGGTAATGGTTTGGTTGTGGGAAGAGAATATATGTTCCTTAATGGAGCCCTGTTGCTTATGCATCGTTAAACGCCTGGAAAGATATGTTGTTGCCTTGCCTATATACTGAGTTTTTTGAGGCTTACAGTCCCCAAGAGGGCATTTGAAGGCATAGACGACGTTTGT
Organism: Procambarus virginalis; assembly: GCA_020271785.1. NCBI lineage: Eukaryota > Metazoa > Arthropoda > Malacostraca > Decapoda > Cambaridae > Procambarus > Procambarus virginalis. The sequence goes on from WNGS01144948.1 coordinate 13,304, forward strand.
CTCTTTTAGAGCGTTCTGCTCCGTGTCTGGAGAGTTTCTTATGGGAAGGCTGGCTGTTTCTTTGGTTTTATAGTAAATCGTTAGTTGTATCTTCTGATTTTTGTCTGTAGGGAAAACATTTCTATTAACAATATCTTTCAGGACCCTTTCCTCCGTTTTATGAGCTGTGGAGAAGAAGTTCCTGTAAAATAGTCTAATAGGGGGTATAGGTGTTGTATTAGTTGTCTCTTCAGAGGTTGCATGGCGTTTTACTTTCCTTCTTATGATGTCTTCAATGAAACCATTGGAGAAGCCGTTGTTGACTAGGACGTGCCTTACCCTACAGAGTTCTTCGTCGACTTGCTTCCATTCTGAGCTGTGGCTGAGAGCACGGTCGACATAAGCGTTAACAACACTCCTCTTGTACCTGTCTGGGCAGTCACTGTTGGCATTTAGGCACATTCCTATGCTTGTTTCCTTAGTGTAGACTGCAGTGTGGAAACCTCCGCTCCTTTCCATGACTGTTACATCTAGAAAGGGCAGCTTCCCATCCTTCTCCATCTCGTAAGTGAAACGCAACACAGAATTCTGCTCAAACGCCTCTTTCAGCTCATGCAGATGTCTGACATCAGGTACCTGTGTAAAAATGTCGTCAACATACCTGCAGTATATGGCCGGTTTCAAGTTCAAGTCGACTAAGACTTTTTCCTCCATAGTGCCCATGTAGAAGTTTGCAAACAGGACGCCTAGGGGAGAACCCATGGTGACCCCATCTACTTGCTTATACATGTGCCCATCCGGGCTCAAGAAGGGGTGCCTCCTTAGTACAAGCTTGCAGTAGTTTCCTCTGCAAGCTGTGTTTTGCTGAAAGTTTGTTTTTCACCCCACTATTGTATTACATCACCTCACCCAAATGCAGGTATAAGAGCCAAATGCTGTTTCAGACATAAAGTTGTGTGTGGATAAGCTGAAGTCTTTGAAAATGTAATAAGTTTTACGAAACGAGCTCAAGTGTCGCGTCAGACTAGAAATAAAAATGAATTTTGGAGAATTGATTTTTCATTTACCGTCACCAGTAAAAAGAAACATAAGGAAAATCGAGAAAATTCGTGTTAGAATTATTAATCTTACTTTTTCGGTCATATTTAATAACATATATATATATATATATATATATATATATATATATATATATATATATATATATATGTAAATATATATATATATAATATATATATATATATATATATATATATATATATATATATATATATATATATATATATATATATATATATATATATGTGCGTATATCACGAAATTAAACACGTGATTTTAAAATGTGACAATGTCAGACCACGGAGGAAAAATGAAACAGGAATTTCCTTAAGTACTTTCGTATATAATACATCTTCAGAAGGATGTATTAATATATTAATATTAATAGAAGGATGACTCCTTCTGAAGATGTATTAATATACGAAAGTACTTAAGGAAATTCCTGTTTCATTTTTCCTCCGTGATCTGACATTGTCATATATATATATATATATATATATATATATATATATATATATATATATATATATATATATATAGGAGCTGCCTCATATGGGCTAATAGGACTTCTGCAGTTACCTTTATTCTTATGTTCAGCTATGCTGCCAGACGTACGATTAAAAGACGTACGTGCTAAAACTGCGGTACGATATTTGGGTCGATATTAATCACAACTACCTCTTACTTCAACTCCAGCATTATGGAATCCGAGGCCTTGCCCTGGACTATATCCGATCCTATCTTAGTGACAGACACCAATGTGTAGCCATCAATGATACAACCTCTTTCACTCTACCAATAACCGTTGGAGTGCCACAGGGCAGCATCTTAGGACCTATTCTATTTCTTATATATATATCAATGATCTGCCTAATGTCTTTAACATTCTTAAACCTATACTGTTTGCTGATGACACTATCCTCATCTATTCAGATCCCAACCGACATACACTAAACAATGTTGTGAATAATGAATTAAAAAAGTCCACTTATGGATGTCAACTAAATGTCAACTAACAAACTAACACTAAACATAGAAAAGACCTACTACATCTTACATTGAAGCAAATTATCGAATGTAATTCAGCTACAGATAGACAACATTAACATCAGTATGCAAGCAATGAGTCACAATAACATGGCTAAAGTATGTTGACCAGACTACACACTGGAAGGTAAAGGGACGACGACGTTTCGGTTCGTCCTGGACCATTCTCAAGTCGATTAATATCAGTAATAAAAATGATGGAAAGTTTCTTGGTCTATTCCTAGACAAGAGACTCAACTTCAGTACCACCATTCAACACATAACTAAGAAAGTCTCTAAGTCAGTTGGTATACTTTCCAAAATCAGATATTATGTTCCTAACTCTGCTCTCCTCTCACTATATTATGCACTAATCTATCCCTATCTTAATTATGGTATCTGTACATTGGGGTGTACCACTGCAAACCACCTCAAGCCCATCATCACCCAGCAAAAATCTGCTATCAGAATAATAACAAACTCTGCTTTCAGACAACACTCAGCTCTCATGTTTAAATCCTTTAACATGGTAAATATTAACTCCCTCCACACATTCTCTTGTGTCAACTACATTTACAAAACCCTGTTCTTAAATGTAAACCATGCTCTGAAACTCTTCCTGGACAGATGTAATAGGACCCATTATCACCACACCAGAAATAAATATCTCTATGATATCCCCAGGGTCAAACTTAATCTGGGACCTAGTCTATGGAACTCACTCCCTAGTGAATTGAAAAGCTGTCAAACTTTTGCCTCATTCAAAAACAAAACCAAAAAGTACCTAATTTCATCTTCGTAGTTTCCTACACTAAGATTTAAATTTGCTCTGTATCTAGTGTTACCCAATCTCCCAATCTTTATGTACTTACTGTAAACAACTCTATCACTGTGTTCATTGCTGTCTTCTTTTATGTGCTAGCCATATGCTGTATTGTGCCAACTAATTTTTGTTAAACTACCATTCAAGCTGTCATTGTAGTCAATCTGAGTTACCTATGTGCTTTAATATACCTACAAATTTCTCTCTTCTTTTATTTTTTTCTTGCTATTTACCTGTTATCATTTTTATAAATTTTGCTAGTATTTGACTACTTACAATTTTCTTAGATTAAGGACCTGCCTGAAATGCTGCGTGTACTAGTAGCTTTACAAGAATGTAATTACTATGCTATGTATCCTCACAATCCCAATGTACCTGCTTGTATATATATATAAATAAATAAATAAATAAATATTTTAGTTTTGAACTCATCATTTCATAATTACTGCAGTTGTAGGTGATTAAAATGTACATTCTTAAACCTCTTATTAGGTTAGGTGGGGATGGATAGTCTAGCCATTTTGAATAATAACATTTAACAGACTACATATGCAAGTACCATCCCAAAAGCCGCATTTCTGATCGGGGAGAAAACAAACCAGGAGTGGGGGGACCTTAATTTATTAACTAATGTTTACAGAGCAATTGCTGTACCACAATACCCAAGTAGGCGTGTAACATGGCTGAGTAGCATGCCAGTACTGCAAAGATGCACTAAAGGACATAAGTCAAAGGTAGGACATTAACCGTGTCTAGTGCCAGCTAGCCGAAGCAATGTTGCAGTACTCGCAATCAGCTTAAAGCTATAATTAAAACAATGCCAGAGATAATTGAGTGGCACAGCCAGTACAGTATGTATAAAATATATTCTGTATACACAGAGGGCATAGAATAGTTACTAGTTTCCAGGGGTAACGATATGCTAGTGCCTAGTACATGTAAAGTCTGCAACCCCAAACTTGCACACAAGTGAGCACTTGACATATGGTAAGTAGCGCAACTGCTGTACCACAATATAAGAGAAGGCATGTAACATGTCTGAGTAGAATGCCAGTACTGCAAAGATGCAACTAAGGGAATAAGTCATAGGACATTAACCGTGCCTAGTGGCAGCTAGCCGAAGCAATGTTGCAGTACTCGCAATCAGCTTAATGCTATAATTAAAAACAATGCCAGAGATAATTGAGTGGCACAGCCAGTACAGTATGTAGAAATATATTCTGTATACACAGAGGGCATAGTATAGTTAATAATTTCCAGGGGTAATGATATGCTAGTGCCCAGTACATGTAAAGTCTGCAACCCCAAACTTGCACTACAAGTGAGCACTTGACATATGGTAAGTAGCTGCGGGCAGCCCTAGACTTGGGGATCTGGCGCAGCACCCCCAAATTAGAGAGTAGCATAGGAGAAACGTGAGGAGCTCGAAGAGCAAGATGTTCTGCAGTCAAGGGAGGAGGGCGGGTGTTTCGTGTGGAGCGTACCGTAGCTGTGTAGGAGTGAGAGGGAAACCTCCTTGTGCGTTTGCTTAAATGTGTGCCCCCCCCCACGGCGCGCGCAGCTCTCACAGAGCGCTGCGTAATTGTTTTCGCCTCCCAGAATTCCCCCGCTTAATTTAAATTATGCAGGGGCCATTTCTGATCGGGGAGAAAACAAACCAGGAGTGGGGGGACCTTAATTTATTAACTAATGTTTACAGAGCAATTGCTGTACCACAATACCCAAGTAGGCGTGTAACATGGCTGAGTAGCATGCCAGTACTGCAAAGATGCACTAAAGGAAATAAGTCAAAGGACATTAACCGTGTCTAGTGCCAGCTAGCCGAAGCAATGTTGCACTACTCGCAATCAGCTTAAAGCTATAATTAAAACAATGCCAGAGATAATTGAGTGGCACAGCCAGTACAGTATGTATAAAATATATTCTGTATACACAGAGGGCATAGAATAGTTACTAGTTTCCAGGGGTAACGATATGCTAGTGCCTAGTACATGTAAAGTCTGCAACCCCAAACTTGCACACAAGTGAGCACTTGACATATGGTAAGTAGCGCAACTGCTGTACCACAATATAAGAGAAGGCATGTAACATGTCTGAGTAGAATGCCAGTACTGCAAAGATGCAACTAAGGGAATAAGTCATAGGACATTAACCGTGCCTAGTGGCAGCTAGCCGAAGCAATGTTGCAGTACTCGCAATCAGCTTAATGCTATAATTAAAAACAATGCCAGAGATAATTGAGTGGCACAGCCAGTACAGTATGTAGAAATATATTCTGTATACACAGAGGGCATAGTATAGTTAATAATTTCCAGGGGTAATGATATGCTAGTGCCCAGTACATGTAAAGTCTGCAACCCCAAACTTGCACTACAAGTGAGCACTTGACATATGGTAAGTAGCTGCGGGCAGCCCTAGACTTGGGGATCCGGCGCAGCACCCCCACTCCGCAGGCCAGCGAAGCCGGTCCCCCACCCCCCGAAGGGCGAGGTGTCCGCTGGCTGCAGAAGAAACTTATCGAGGTAATGGAATGAAGTCTTGCCTGACGTAGGTGTGGAACGCATCACTTTCCCACCTGCGGCACAGAGCACCCATGTGAAATCTTGTCTGGTGACCGGGAAGCCCGATTCGCCCAGGAAGATAGGTCCTGGTCCCAAGCCCCGTCGTCTTAAGTAGTTCGCCATGGCACGTACCGGGCGGTACTTGCAGAAGGGGTCTGCACTCAGAGTTAAAGTGGGGGTACGCCCTGCACTGTGCTTGTAGGAGGCAAACGCGATGTCGATCCCCGTCCGCAATAACGTTAACTGGTCCAAGCGTAGTGTGTGTTGCCCCTTCCCCGTATAGGTCACCTCCCCTAGCCGGAGGCAGGCTTAGAAGGCGAGGGAGAAGAGCGCTCTGTAGCAGGTCCCCCGGTATGACTGTCGTGGCGAATTGCAGTTTGCCGATAATCCCCTGCAGGTCCCGCAGGGGAAGGCTCTCGGCCCGCAGAGCATCTTCCACTGCAGTCATGTACTTCGTCCTCTTGTCGTCCGGCAGCCTTGTCTCCATACGTCGGGCGTCGATTTCAAGTCCAAGGAAGGTGAGGCAGGAGCGGGGGCTCGCAGTCTTGTGGGGGCCAGGGCAACGCCTAGGCGCTCACCGAGGGCAATGAACACCCGCAAGCTCCGCAAGCACTCATAGGTAGAACTGTTAATGGGAGCTAATACCCTATCCCTATACTGAGGTCGCTGTTATGACCCTGGTTCTTATTTGGAAACCAGAGGTCAATTGGAGTTTGTAAATAATTACTATACATTAATTGATATGATTGTATCATGTGAAAAGGATTTTTAATTAACAATAACATTTACATACATGGATCCTGATATCCTAGGTGCGCCTTTGTTTCCGTCTTCCTTGCCAGACATAATACGAATCTGGTTACTCACAGAACATTCCGACTCTGAGCTTGTTGCTTATTAAATATAATATTGACCTAGTTATCAGCTATTCATAGAATTGTTAAAGTAACTAGTAATGAAGGTCGGTGAAGACTTGTAATGATTGTGGCTGTACGATCAGTTAGGTATCTTCTTGGCAGCATACCTAAGTGAGTGCAGTAGGCTGTAATTCTCTTCCCTCTCTCTGGGCTGCTGCTGTGGTGTTCACACCTTACCTGTGGGGCTCTATTCTCCTCCTCCTCTTTTCTTCTCTCCCTATATCTGTCATGTTCACAGAAAACGGCACCATCTGTTTTCTTTGTGCGGCGGCTGAGACGCCAGAGAGAGAGGAGGTAAACAAGAGCGTACAGGACGCTACCAGCTTGGGAGCTATAGTCATGTAATCGTTTATAAGTATTAAAGTCAGTAACCAAGTCATGACTTTACATCAACCCTACAACCAAGACTTCCTCAGCTATACACAAACACCACATTGGCGACAAGGATGAACTGGGAACGCAGGTATTTTGTTCAACTTAAAACACAAGGAAGAACATGCTGTCTCGCCCCCAGAGGAGGAAGGAGAAGTCATGCTGTAAGCACTATACCCGATGCTGTATGCTAACCAATGCTGTGTGCTAACCAATGCTGTGTGCTAACCATTGCTGTGTGCTAACCAATGCTGTGTGCTACCCAAGCTGCACTGACTGAAGCTGTGTACTGAGTAATCTGCGAGGCGACGCTGTGTACGAAACGGCGCTTTGATGTGTACAAAACCTGATGTTTTGGTTACGAAACGACGCTTCGTGCTACAAAATTCTTCACGCTGTGAAATGACTGCTGTGCCAACTGCTAACAACTGCTGTACCAACTGCTGACAACTGCTGTGACAACTGCTGTGCCAACTGCTGTACCAACTGCTGACAACTGCTGTACCAACTGCTGACAACTGCTGTGTTGCTGTGAGTAGGAACAACACATGTACACAAGGGCTAGGTAAGAAGTCAGTTGCTGCTGTATTGTGCACTGCGGTGAACTTTTGCATTAAAATGCTTGTGTGCTTTGCAAAATTAAAGTAATTACAGTGAATTCTTGACTAACATATACAGTGCAGTAAGTGTTATATATTCTGAGGAACATTTTAAGTGATAAGTTTACTTTTATACAATAAAAAATGGCAAATATACCTCAGTTTCCTGCATTTGATCCTGACTGTGACCAGACAAACCTGTCACAGAGGTGGACCAAATGGCTTAAAAGGTTTGAAAATTTGTTGATAGTTTCTGACATCAAAAGTGCTGAAAGAAAGCGTGCCTTTCTACTTCATTATGCAGGTGATAGAGTTTGTGACATCTTTGATACACTGAAAGACACTGGTGGTGCCAAAGATTATGACACTGGTGGTGCCAAAGATTATGACACTGGTGGTGCCAAAGATTATGACACTGCCAAAGCCAAATTAACTGAGCATTTCAAACCAAGGCAAAATACTGCTATGGAAATTATGCATTTCAGGAGAGCGAAACAACTCTCTAATGAAACTGTTGATCAATACCATATACGTCTGCAGGGTTTAGCAGCCCATTGTGAGTTTGCTGATGTTGACAAAGAAGTCAAACAGCAAATAATTGAAACATGCACATCTACACGTCTCCGTCGAAGAGCTCTAGAACTTGTTGATGATGAAAGTTCTCTTACCAAGATACTGGATATGGCTCGTCGAATGGAAGATGCTGCACGTGATGCTCGTGTCATGGAGTGCAGTGCCAACAACGGTTCTGCCACTGTTACTAACAGTGATGAGGTACTTAAGGTTCAGGGAGGACACCGTAATCATGGAAGATATCATGCCAAACCTAACATTAAATTGAGCCGAGAACCAGATCACAACTGGAGTCATGGAACAAGACTCAAGCAGTCACAACGACTCACATTAGAGGTTGTCAACAATAAATGTTACAATTGTGGAGGAGACTACCCACACCAAGATAATGTTTGCCCTGCTCAAGGTAAGAAGTGCTATGAGGGTGGAAAACTAGGCCATTTTGGTGCTATGTGTCGTTCCGCACTCAAGAAACCACTATCAATAAATAAAAGCACTGTACGAGGATCAGGTCATAGGTGTCAAGGTGGTAAACACAATCTTGCACCTCATATCCAAAATGTTAATAATGTACAAGACAACATTTCATTACAACCAGTCTCAGATGACAGTGAATGTGATTATATTTATGGAGTACAATCAATCACAGAAAGGAATGATCTTCCAAACAACCCAGAGACTATAGTATACATTGCTGGTATTTGTCTCAAAGTTCTCATTGACACTGGATCAACATTGACACCATTGCTGAATGCCACTATGAGAAATTTAAAAAACAGTTCCCAAATCTTGAAAACTATAATGGCAAAGCCACTGCCTATGCTTCAAAGGTAGCCTTATCAATGATTGGAACTTTCACTGCAGAGATTAAGTCAAAGAGTGCAATGCTCACTACTACATTCCATGTTGTTAGGAATGCAAAGGAGTCTCTACTCAGTTACAAGACTTCAACCAAATTGGGGCTACTTCAGCTTTCTAATGCTGTAGCAGTGGAATCTGCAAACAATGTTGATGCTATTGTTGCTGAATTTTTTGATCGATTTGAACCTACAGAACCTACCTATACTGATAGCAAAGTTCAGCTGCACATTAACCCAGATGTAATTCAAGTTGCCGAGGAATATGCACACTCTGTAACCTGTGATGCAGTCCCTAAGGCTCTCACTCTTGATGAAATCCGTACTGCAACCCTAGAGGACCCAACTCTGCAAGCAACAGTGGATGCATTCACCAAGAAAAAGTTTCCACGCATCCCACCCTCAGGAGTTGACCAAGATGCATTCAAAGCACTTGAACGCATCCAGACCGAATTAAGTGTTACTCAACAACGTGACACCGTGCTGCGAAGTACTCGTATCGTCATTCCAGCTGTTCTCCAGCAACGTGCTCTGAAGCTTGCACATCAAGGACACCAAGGTCTTGTTAGGACCAAACAGCTGCTACGAGAAAAGGTATGGTTTCCTGGCATTGATCGTCAAGCAAAGGACATGCATGATGCCTGTGTCCCTTGCCAAGCTGCAGTGGATACTTCAAGACCAACACCTCTACAACCTTCACCACTACCTGCTGCACCATGGATGGAAGTATCGATGGATTTCTGTGGACCGCTACCAACTGGAGAGTACTTGATGGTAGTCATTGATGATCACTCACGTTATCCAGAAGTAGAAATCATCACTTCCACATCTGCAAAGGACATTCCGAAACTCGACAAGATCTTTTCAAACTTTGGCATTCCTGAAGTTGTCAAGACAGACAATGGACCGCCATTCAATGGACAAGACTTCGTCAACTTTGCTGAGCATATTGGATTCAATCATCGCCGTGTGATGCCACTACATCCTCAAGCAATTGGAAAAGTCGAGAGATTCGTGCAACCTCTCATGAAAGCTGTACGCTGTGCTCATGCCGAAGGACGATCCTGGAAACAAGCTATGTATGCTTTTCTCAGAAACTACCGTGCAACACCGCATGGAACACTGGGCAAGTCGCCTGGCGAACTTTTATTTGGACGTCCTATGAGAATCGCACTACCTGTCATGCCAGCCGAGGTAATGGATAACCGTCTCGCTCAGAAGGATGCACTAGCCAAGGGCAAAATGAAAATTGCCATGATCAACGTGCAAAGGAACAATTCATAAAGGTTGGAGATACTGTTCTCGTTAAAAAGAAAAAAGAGGGAAAGCTAGATATGCCGTATGATACAAAACCATATAAAGTGATTAGTGTAAAAGGAACTATGGTAACAGCGAGTAATAGAGATCATAGTATAACACGTAATATGGCTTATTTCAAAGTGATTCCAACTAGTGTAGAAAATGATGAAGTGAAAAGTCGTACAAAAGAAAAAGAAAAAATGAGTTATAACTCGATAAACAATTCATCGAGGGATATTCTTGTATTTAAGAACTCTCGTCCTAAACGTCATGTTAAACGCCCTACACGATTTAATGATTAATTGTGTTCCTATGTAATGCAAAGTATTTACTTATTATGCTAAACTAAATTTAATATTGTTTGAATAATGCAGATCTCTCATTCAATATTTTGTAACTTTGTATTACAGTTTCTTTCATGTTTGTTTAACATTGCATATGTATTTTTAACATTGAAATCCTTTGTGGTAAAGATTAAGTTGTTTAAATTCTTTGTGTGCTTAATTAATGTTAAATGTATGCAATATCTCTTGATATGTTAATAACTTACTTTGTGTCAATAACTTTGCTTTGTGCTACAAGCATGGTAGACATCCTGTATTCATTCTTTTTAAAGAAAAGGAGGGATGTCATGTTCACAGAAACGGTACCATCCGTTTTCTATGTGCGCGGCTGAGACGCCAGAAGAGAAGGAGACGAGGAAAACAACTACAGGACGCTACCAGCTTGGGAGCTACTATAGTCATGTAATCGTTTAGTATTAAAGTCAGTAACCAGGAATGACTTTACATCAACCTTACAACCAAGACTTCCTCAGATATATAA
>WNGS01144955.1:8270-20869 GCA_020271785.1 Procambarus virginalis
ATATATATATATATATATATATATATATATATATATATATATATATATATATATTGGTTGATATATACAAGAAGGGAATTAAGTTAGAGACGGTGTCACTCACACGGTCACCTTGCATGATGCATGAGAGGTGAAGAGCACCAACATAGACCAGGTGTTCAGTACCAGCAGCAACATAACTGGAGACTTGCAGTCCACACGACACACACACAGGGCCCTGTGGCTGAGTGGACACCGCTTGGGACTCTTAATCCTAGAATCCGGGTTCGATCCCCCGGCGATAGCAGAAACAAATGGATAGAATTTCTTTCACCCTGATGCGCCTGTTACCAAGCAGTAAACAGGTACCTGGGAGTTAGCCAGCTGTTACGGGCTGCTTCCTCTCTCTGTGTGTGTGTGTGTGTGTGTGTGTGTGTGTGTGTGTGTGTGTGTGGTGTGTGTGTGTGTGTGTGTGTGTGTGTGTGTGTGTGGGAAAAAAGTTGATTGACAGTTGAGAGGCGGGCCGAAAGAGCAGAGCTCAACCCACCCGCAAGCACAACTAGGTGAATACAGCTAGGTTAATACACCCAAGCCACACACACACACACACACACACACACACACACACACACACACACACACACACACACACACACACACACACACACACCAGGCAAGGCGAGGCCCGCCAGACCACACAGTTATAAACTTATAACTGTTTTCCAGTTATAAACATGCAAAACCAAATGATAAAAGTAGCTAAAATATGCAGCAAGATATACGCATTCCTGAACTAAGAGGACTATGCCAAACAAAACGATAACGACATACAATATTCTCCGGGAAGTAGATAAAGTAGATTAAGAAGTAGATTACCAAGTAGATAAAAGCAATGTTCCAATCGACGAGTGGTAGAACGAAGGGACCCAGATGGAGACTACCCCCAGGGGTTGGGGGGGTCTTGATGGACCCGGGGGGGAACAGGGACCCGGAGATGGGCCCCTTTCCCTGGCCCTGGGTGAGGAGGCTCCTTCCCCTCCCCTCCCCTGAGTCCAGGGGTGGGCAATTCCCCGGAGTCCAGGGGTGGCTATTCCCTAGGATCCGAGGGTATGTCCTTCCCCTTGGGCAGGTAAACGTCCCCTTCCCTGAGCACCTGGCTGGCACCTTGTCAGTCTGGCACTCCGGCACACTGCCACCAACCCCAACTCTTGCTGCCCAACCGTCACCCACAACCACAACGGAAGGTGAAGTTACACACTAGCGGTGTTAGTGGTATTACCAGTGGTTGTGGTATTACCAGTGGTTTTGGTATTACCAGTGGTAGTGATTGTGATATTTCCAGTGGCAGTGATTGTGGTATTACCAGTGGCAGTGATTGTGGTATTACCAGTGGTGGTGATTGTGGTACAGATTGTGGTGTTGAAAAGCATTGGCACTCTCACCAGTTAACTACACGGGACACAGGCGCCGCTGGTAGCTGGGATCGCCAGATCTCTAGTATCAGTAATTGATACAGATAATGGCTTCAAAGAGCCTCCACTTACGGGCTCACCATAGCCCGTGCTACTGGAATTTCTTGTTCTGAGTAGCTGAATCTTATACAACAACTACAGCTGGTAGTTATACATCCCCGCAACTACTAACACTTCAAACAATTATCATGTTCATTGACTTATTGACTTAGAAGTGCTTTAAGAAGATGTGAACGCTTAACCAAGTCCTCTGGCGCGGGCGTCAGTCGAATCCTCTAAGGCGCAGTTGATAGTTCTGTCCTCTGGCGCAGTTGATAGTTCTGTCCTATGGTGCAGTCGATAGTTCTGTCCTATGGTGCAGTTGATAGTTCTGTCCTCTGGCGCAGTCGATAGTTCTGTCCTATGGTGCAGTCGATAGTTCTGTCCTATGGTGCAGTCGATAGTTCTGTCCTATGGTGCAGTCGATAGTTCTGTCCTATGGTGCAGTCGATAGTTCTGTCCTATGGTGCAGTCGATAGTTCTGTCCTATGGTGCAGTCGATAGTTCTGTCCTATGGTGCAGTCGATAGTTCTGTCCTATGGTGCAGTCGATAGTTCTGTCCTATGGTGCAGTCGATAGTTCTGTCCTCTGGCGCAGTCGATAGTTCTGTCAGTTGATAGTTCTGTCCTCCGGCGCAGTTGATAGTTCTGTCCTCCGGCGCAGTTGATAGTTCTGTCCTCCGGCGCAGTTGATAGTTCTGTCCTCCGGCGCAGTTGATAGTTCTGTCCTCCGGCGCAGTCGATAATTGGGTCAGCGTGCAGTCATTCTCTATTAACGCGTTCCTCGGTCTTGTTCAATACCACAACAATTATTTTCCAAAATGTTCGTGAATTAATGTTAGCTCATTGTAAAGCTGCTTGACTCGAATGGCCTGGTTGAGGATTCTCAACGAGGGCGAGTGTGTCTCATCTCTGCTATCCGTCTACACTAGCGTGTGCGACGTGGTTGACAGCAATAACAATTATGATAATGTCTATCTTGATATTACTGTGGCCTTTGACACTATGCCACGCGAGGCCCACCAGGGAGGCTGCGGTACTGGAGGGAACGTTACCAACTGCTTGAAAGCCTTCTTGAAGCTTGCTAAGTGTAGCCTGGGTGAACTGGAGACATGTCACTATGAGTGTGAGCCTAGGGTCGGTTTTAAGGCCTTTGATGTCCAGAAAGTATGTCAACTACCATAGATGTTGTGGTGAAGAGAAATATCAAGTTTGCGATGGAAGACGACCTGCGTCTTCGCGGGAATGCGGACCATCAACACGACCCATCTGAACAGGTCATTAACCTATCAAACCAGTTGACAAGCCACAAGAAGGGGCTATAATCTGAAAACGTTCAGATTCAGGAGGTAAATCGTACAGCTAGCTTTAGAAGTAAATAGTTTGATTAGATACATAACGGAGATGAGTTAAGTGGGAGCCGGTCAATTTGGGCCAACAAGTTCGCTATAGTGGACTCGTCTTTGTGTTCATGTCTGATAACGCTCTTACGGCCAAGTCGTTAGCTGGTAACGGAATTCGCCTCTCATCTTGGTGGTTCTCTGCTACACAGTCAAGTGGTGGCTCATTTTGGTACTAAGTTTCAACTTGTGCGAGTACCATCCGTGTTAAATAATCTGTCTATTTATCCTGTCAATTACCGTCTATGTGAGAGAGAATATATGCAGTTGATGTGATATAGATTATAGCAGATTAGGTCGAGGCAGCAAATTAGACCACCGGAGGTTAAAGAGGCGGAGTCCAAGAACTAACAGCTCGACGCTGCAGGCACACACACACACACACACACACACACACACACACACACACACACACACACACACACACACACACACACACACACACAAGCCACTCACAGGTACATACAGAGACAAAACCAATTAATTCATGGGTGGTAGTAAGTGAAGGGGGAGCCGGAGCCCACACCAGCCCCCGGCGAGTACGTCAGCCAATACATTATTCCCAGAGTGAGGCGCACACCCGCGCCTTCACCGTCTTAGTTTAGATGACTAGTTAATACCAGCCGAGCCACCCGCCAGCCACCGCTCTCAAGCCTACAACTATTTCACCCACCTTCCTGCCTCACATTACTTGACGCCCAAGTGTTACACAGTAAGACGAGACTTGAGTCAACTTGGAGTGGCTGTGTCAAGGAGTTGGGTTGTGGTTGTCACTGGTGGCTGTGTCTTCGTGCGTGTAGAGTCACTACATTGACACTAGACGTTGAGGTATGGGAAGGGAACTCTCGGGAGAAAGCACCAGACCATTACTACTATATGGCAGCATTTTCAAGGGGTCAGGATAAGGAATTAGGGGAAGGAATGGTGCCCAATCATTTGCACCGGCGGGAATCGAACGGCGGGCTAGCAGATGCGAGACCGTCGCCATACCGACCAGTCCAAGAGGTTGTAATAATAGAAGCCTTAGAAAATAAAAAAAAACATCTTTTGAAAAGATTAATACATATATACTTTCTGGAAATAGAAATATAGCAACAGTTAGGGGCGGGGAGGGGTCTGAAAGGTGATGTTTGGGGGGAGGAACCGAAGCGTTTGGGGAAGGAAATTCTTGGCAAGCGAGCAGTGTCTGTGAAGGGATGTGGCTGCGGGTGTGTGTCCAGGTGTGGAGAGTCAGGTGTAAAGGTAGGAGGCTTGGCCAGGTGCTGGGGGCAGGGTAGGTGAACAGGTGGTGTGTGTGGGGGGGGGGGTAGGTGAGCTTCGACAGGGCCAGGTGAGAGAGGCCTTCCCTGTTGTATCACTAATTCAGACTCTCGGACTCGGCACCTGCTTGTTGCTCGGCTTCCACTCTTTTGTATTTACATTTCCAAGAGTGGAGCTCCCACACACCTGAGGCAGATGTGACCCCTGGCTCCCACACACCTGAGGCAGATGTGACCCCTGGCTCCCACACACCTGAGGCAGATGTGACCCCTGGCTCCCACACACCTGCGGCAGATGTGACCCCCTAGCTCCCACACACCTGAGGCAGATGTGACCCCTGGCTCCCACACACCTGCGGCAGATGTGACCCCCTAGCTCCCACACACCTGAGGCAGATGTGACCCCTGGCTCCCACACACCTGAGGCAGATGTGACCACTGGCTCCCACACACTAGAGGCAGATGTGACCACTGGCTCCCACACACCTGAGGCTGATGTGACCCCTGGCTCCCACACACCTGAGGCAGATGTGACCCCTGGCTCCCACACACCTGAGGCAGATGTGACCCCTGGCTCCCACACACCTGAGGCAGATGTGACCCCTGGCTCCCACACACCTGAGGCAGATGTGACCCCTGGCTCCCACACACCTGAGGCAGATGTGACCCCTGGCTCCCACACACCTGAGGCAGATGTGACCCCTGGCTCCCACACACCTGCGGCAGATGTGACCACTGGCTCCCACACACTTGAGGCAGATGTGACCCCTGGCTCCCACACACCTGAGGTAGATGTGACCCCTGGCTACCACACACCTGAGGTAGATGTGACCCCTGGCTACCACACACCTGAGGCAGATGTGACCACTGGCTCCCACACACTTGAGGCAGATGTGACCCCTGGCTCCCACACACCTGAGGCAGATGTGACCCCCGACTCCCACACACCTGAGGCAGATGTGACCCCTGGCTCCCACACACCTGCAGCAAATGTGGCAGTTTGTGGCAGCCAGGTGTCACGCTAGCTACAAGTGTGTGTGTGTGTGCGACACCTTCCTTCGTTCATAAACACATGTGGATTTGTGCACCTGCCCTAAACAGCCCATCCACCTTTCACATGTGATTTTTCCACACGTCAAAGGAGTTGGCTGTTTCAGCAGTGTACTAACGACGAGGACCACAGTAAATACACCCACGTACAACGAAATTAGAAAGTAGAAATCTGAAGTATTGAGTTGGACAAAGCGGAAAACTATTGTGTTAATTGTGTTCCCTTGACAAATTACCTAACCTAACCTTCCTAGGCCTAATACACGCTATCTGAGGCCTACTATAGTACATATGTGTACTATACTAGGCCCTAGGAATATTTAAGTTGGTTTTGAAGCTTCGTTTATTTTTAAAGGATTCCTTACTAGTCAGTATACTACTATCTAAGAGCTAAGTACGTACGAATTCGTGACTATTGGCGACCATCATAATAGGTACTGTCTAAATCGGAGGATGGGTTGCCCTAGACTATATGAAGGGAAGTATAGAGTGTGTCAAGAACTAGCTACGTGATGCTAAATATCCCCATCACACAGGATGGTTAGTCATACAGAGGCATGTGATAAGCAGTCTGCACTGGCAGACTCTGGGTGCATTATGAGGATATCATGAACACAAGAGTGAATAAGACAGCAGTGATACTAAAAGTCCCCATCTCGCAGGATGGTTAGTCATACAGGGCCATATGTTCAGTAGCCTGCACTGGCAAATTTTGGGTGCAATATGAGGATATCTTCAAGAACACGAGAGTAAAGTAATTGCAAAGCTCCAGGTACCTCATGCCAACTGGTCTGAAAGATCTAATTACTGGGCATTCGGTGATGTAGTGTGGGAGATCGTGCCGTAGTTCCTGCTCACAGAGTTGGCACCTGGAGTGCTCAGGATTGGGAGATCCGTCACCTGTAGCCACCTGCCACAGGTAACGGTAACCCAACCTGATCCTGGCAACCACTGTGTCGCACAGTCTGGTGGACGTTTTGTGCTGCCCATAAACATAGGTTTCAGATCTGAACAAACCATAGCTTTTTATACTAGTACTTTCAGGTCGTTGGGAGTCAGTAATTTCTTTCCTATCAGACCTGAGTGTTTGGACCAATATAGTTTTGACAGTAGAGATGGGGATACCTAGATCTAATTCAACTTCATCTTTGATGCACGCTAATTTGGCTGCAATGTCTGTCTCATTATGATGGGTTATATTTATGTGTGATGGTATCCATACAAAGGAGATTCGAAACACTTTACTCTGTGCATCAATTAGGTCATTTATAATTGGGAGTATGAGGTTCTTGCTGTCGATCTTCCAAGAGAAGTTTTCGATTGCTTGAAGAGCAGACTTTGAATCACAAAATATTATTCCTCCTCCAATGTTTTTTAATGTACTGGTAGCTAAATGTAATGCCGCTAGTTCTGCTTGTGTGGAGGTCAGCCAGTTGTTTAACCTGACACTGACAGTCTTTTTTTTTTTTATTAATTCCTTAGGTACATCTGCATTAGTGCAGCTACCCTAGACTATATGAAGTGGAACACAGTGTGTCAAAAAGCTAACTAGTTGATGCTAAAAAATCCCCATCACACAGGATGGTTAGTCATACAGAGGCATGTGATAAGCAGTCTGCACTGGCAGATTCCGGATGCATTTTGAGGATATCATCAACACTAGATTGAATAAGGTAGCAGTGGTAATAAAGGTCCCCATCTCGCAGGATGGTTAGTCATACAGGGCCATATGTTTAGTAGCCTGCACTGGCAAATTTTGGGTACACTGTGAGGATATCTTCAAGAATACGAGAGTGAATAAAGTAATTGCAAAGCTCCAGGTACCTCATGCCAACTGGTCTGAAAGGTCTAATAACTGGGCATTCAGTGATGTAGTGCGGGAGATCGTGCCGTAGTTCCTGCTCACAGAGTTTGCAACTGGAGTGCTCAGGATTGGGAGATCCGTCACCTTTGTGCACACATGCAGGCAAGAAAAGTCTATGGCCAACGCCACCCACTGTTTACTTGACAAAACATATAATGTACTTAACATACATTTTAATTAAAATTTACTCTACTCTCTCTCTCTTTCACACACACACACACACACACACACACACACACACACACACACACACACACACACACAACACACACACACACGCGTTAAAAGTGTGTTTTCAGTGTCAGAGTAGTAGACAAATGGAATGCATTAGGAAGTGATGTGGTGGAGGCTGACTCCATACACAGCTTCAAGTGTAGATATGATAGAGCCCAGTAGGCTCAGGAACCTTTACACCAGTTGACTGACAGTTGAAAGACGGGACCAAAGAGCCAGAGCTCAACCCCCGCAACCACAATTAGGTGAGTACAATTAAGTGAGTACACACACACACGCCGTAATAAGAAGGTAACTTGTAGAGTCACACAAGATGTGAGAGCAGACAGCCTCACAACAACAAGGTGAGGGAATGAGAGAGCAAGGGAGACGACCCAAGATGGCAGCTAGGTGGTTGAAGAGTAGGCTATAGTCTAAGACTGCAGCCTTAGACTCAAGATGTTGAGCGAGCAACCACTGCAACAGTTGCTCCCTCGACACCTCGCACTTTTTACATATAACCAACATAATTATAATTTTATTTTTATATTTACCGGCATGCAGAGACGCCATTTCCACCGCCAACGTGTACAACATGGGTCTTACGGCCAGAAAACACGACATCAATGTCTGCTGAGGATGACGGAACCGTCGGGGGGGGAGGAGGGAGGGAAGGAGGAGGAAGGGAAGGAGGGAGGAAGGGAAGAGGGGGGAGGGAAGGAGGGGGGGAAGGAGAGGGGGGGAAGGGGGGGGGAGGGAAGGAGGGGGGGAGGGAAGGAGCGGGGGAGGGAAGGGGGGGAGGGAAGGGGGGGGTGGCACGGTAGTCTAGTAATTGATGCAGAAATATCCAGCTCATCCTCCTATTTCTTTAGACAGTACTTATAGTAACTATGCGGACCATAGTACGTATACTGACGTAATGGACAATTAAAATTTGATTGTATTCACTTTAAAAGACAGAGAAAATGAAGCGAAAAACCAGACTTAAACATTCCTAGGCCTCATATAGCTCATATACTGTACTATAGTACACATATAATGTACTATATTAGGCCTCACATAGCGTGTATAAGGCCTAGAATGGTTATAGCTATAAAAGTTAGCTTTTATTAGCAACATAAATACAAGACATTTTCCAGTTTGTCCAAATTCAATAGTACCAAATTCTACGTTCTAATTGTCCATTACGTCAATATATGTACAATAGTCCACATAGTTACTGTAAGTACTATCTAAACAGCAGGACGGGCTGGTAATAGCGCATATATGCCAAGAACAGGAAAGATAATTACCAGGTGTATAGTTAGCTATTGGCGCGCAGGCCTAGCGTCTCTGGCCATATAGGCACACTACCTGGGGTAGTGAGACCAGGGTGGCAGGGGATGGGTGGCAGGGGACGGGAGGCATGAGGGACGGGTGGCATGAGGGACGGGTGGCAGGGGACGGGTGGCATGGGACGGGAGGCATGAGGGACGGGAGGCATGAGGGACGGGGTGATGACGACAGCATTGCGTCTTAAGACAGAGGAGGAAAATTAAGATTGTGTGAGGGACGTCTCCAGAGAGCACCTGGTTTCCGCTCTGGTTGCCGCCTCATGTTGGTTTCCGGCGGTGTTGTACAGCCCAGCCAGCCCCTACTACCATCACCCCCCCCCCCCACCTCCATCAACCTACGTGAGACCAGTGCTAGAATAAGCAGCATAAACATCGACTCCATACTTTGTGAAACAAACAATAAACTTTAACATTTACAAAAATGATCAACAAGACTAGTGCATCATTATGATAAGTAATAATATACAACCCTATAGGAGAGAAGGAGTAGACGAGAGACATGATCACTATACACAAAATACTGAGAGAAATATGAAGAAAAAACAGGACAAGAAGACAAAGGTGGTAGCTGGTGGTATGTGGAGTCGAAGAATATCATAAATACCTGTATACCCTGTTTAAGTGGTCAACAAGTGGAATGCACTGAAAGAAAAAGTAAGTGAAGCCTCCTCCACCCCACAACGTCATGGAGAGATACGACACAGAACTCCCCCCATGCAGTTACACTGAGATAAGCACAGTTAGGTTAAGCACCTCTAACACCAAACCAAGAGCTTAAACGCATAAAGGCTCTATCGACAATGGCCAACACAAGCCACCATTTGCAAGAGGCAAACGCAGCCGGACCTCCAGCAGCAGCAGCAGCAGCAGCAGCAGCAGGAGGCTGACCCGTGGCGTACTATTAAGGGACTGGAAATAGCTGTGGGAATTAGAAGGGTGGAGTAGCACAAGTGTGGGTGAGTGAGCCAAGGAGCCCGGCTCATAACCAACTAACACCAGGCAGCCTCCATCACCACGGAGAAATACTCAATATATACACACACAAGGAAGGAGAGCGCGAGGCTGTAGTGTTCCTGGCTACAAGGTGGAGAAACATGACTATATAAGAGGGAGACTACGGAACGAGAGCGAGAGAATGAGTAGGCAGGAAGGATATGTTAAAGGTCCAACATATGGAACGATGCAGCTCTCAAGCAAATACCGCGCGTGTGCGTGTGTGCGTGTGCGTGTGTGTATGTTTGTGTGTGTGTTGTGTGTGTGTGTGTGTGTGTGTGTGTGTGTGTGTGTGTGTGTGTGTGGTGTGTGTGTGTGTGTGTGTGTGTGTGTCCGTCCGTGCGTGCGTGCGTGCGTGCGTGCGTGCGTGCGTGCATGCGTGCGTGCATGCGTGTTGTATACGCACGCCATTTGTAATTCCTCGCCACTGAGACATCTCCCATCTCAGCGTTACCCTCTGGTTGCTACCAGAGAGGTATCCTCCCACCCATCCCGCACGTGCCCAGTTATGCCAGTAAAGATATCAAGGATGGTTGCCAATGGCTGAGAACAGAAATCCTAATGGGGGATATCGAGGTATACATAGGTCTACACATGACCTTTCCCAGGATGGCGCCCATTACATCTCCTTTTTTCCTTTTCACATGTTGTATAAGGACATTTCTTTGCGGCTCCCGCCATTCCATCTCTACTCCCCCGTGTGTCAACTGCCCCGAGGCCATCCCGCGAGCACCAGTCTATCTCCACTTTGCTGAAATCACTGATGACTAAGACTTTGTCCTTATTCTTGGAGTCGCTGTTCGTGTTCCTTCCATTGTCTGTCACACAAATTTTGACCTCGTGTAGCCTGAGTGGTGTCAGGAAACAGGCGGAGAAAAAGAAAAAGAGTTAGAATATGAGAAACGTGAGAAAGTGAGAGAATGAATGATGTAGGGGAAAAAAGCAGGACAATGCGAGAGAGCTGGAGGGATCCTGTAAGTTTACAAGAGAGAGATATTGCAAGATAGAAGTCATACAGTAGAGGATTGCGGGGTGGACACGAGAGAGAGAGAGAGAGAGAGAGAGAGAGAGAGAGAGAGAGAGAGAGAGAGAGAGAGATAGAGAGAGAGAGAGAGAGAGAGAGAGAGAGAGAGAAAGGAGAGGTACAAGTAGGAGGTGTGTACAACCAGAGACAAGACTTGGGGCAGAGGAAAGAAGGAGCAGAGGCTGTAACCACACGAGCGGTCAACAACACCAGCGGCCGGACCAACACCACAACACACCTCCTGATTCTGAATTAGAAATGCCCATGCGTGGGGGGGAGGGGGGGGGGTTTGAGGAGTAGGAGGAGGAAAGGGAAGATGGGAAATATAAGGAGAGAAACTGGTGGTAAGAAGGAGGAGGAGCAAGCAGGAGTAGGAGGAAGCAGGAGAGAGAGACAGAGGGCTTCAGGGTTTTTACACTCCTACCAGACAGCCTCCCTCAAGTGCTGTTGAGGGTCGACACGGAACCCGTGGGAAAGGGTGGAGGGAGGGGGGACGGAGGGAGAGGTGGAAGGGAAAAGAGGAGGACGACGGCAAGGACAAGGATGAGACCCGATGAATTCAGAGATAAAATTAAGGCTGGGTCCTCCTCCTGCTGCTGCTGGAGGGTTCCTCTGGGGCGCCGATAGTTGGGAAGAGGGAGGGAAGGGAGGGGACCAGACTGCTAGGGGAGAGGGAAGGGTAAGGGGAGCGTGGTGCTGTTTGGGGCAAGGGGGAGGGAATGGGGAGACGTGGTACACAATGCTGCTTGGGCAAAGGAGAGGAAGACACCAGGGTGCTGGAGAGTGCTGGAGTGAGAGGAGGTGAGTGTGTTGTGAGATAGGAGGTGGAGACACAGTGCTGAGACGGAAGCTCAGTCCATCACCACACCTCCTTCACTCATACAACACAATGGCCGGTATTAACACACACAATTATTATATATATATATATATATATATATATATATATATATATATATATATATATATATATATATATATATATATATGGGTAAGTGGTATAACATGAGTTTTGCTGTAAGTCTTTGTGGGAACTTTGTGGGAACGGAGAATATAATAAGTCACGTGAGGTGGATCACGTTTCAGGACAACAAACAACCTTCAAGAAAGCTCTGTACGTTAGAGCAAGTTGCAACGTTTCTCAAGGAACGACGCCTGCTGCGACAACTATATCACCAATTTAAATTGTCAAAACGGGCTCACCATAGCCCGTGCTACTTGGAACTTTGTTCCAGGTAGCGAATCTTTAACAACAACAACAACAACCCATTTAAACTTGGTGTAGTGTAATAAGTGTGGGTGTGACGAGTCCTGTCTCTTCCAAGTGTTAAGTCCTGTCTTAAGTGTTAAGAGCAAAAACACCTCCCCTACACCTACTCAACTCTGACTTGAAATCCACGCTATAGGACGGTTATCTTGAGGTTATCTTGAGATGATTTCGGGGCTTAAGTGTCCCCGCGGCCCGGTCCTCGACCAGGCCTCCACCCCCAGGAAGGGGCCCGTGACAGCTGACTAACTCCCAGGTGCCTATTTACTGCTAGGTAATCTGAAAGCTTTGTCAAACCACTTCAACGTTAATATAAACACAAACACTCGCCTCTCAATTGTGGCTATGAGAGTATGTTCAATTGTGAAGCAGGAGAGTGCCACCACAAACAGAAGAGTGCCACCACAAACAGGAGAGCCCTACCACAAACAGAAGAGCGCCACCACAAACAGAAGAGCGCCACCACAAACAGAAAAGCGCCACCACAAACAGGAGAGCTCCACCACAAACAGAAGAGCCCCACCACAAACACGACTGCGCCACTCCAACAATTAGCACACAAAATAAAACAAACAAACCACGGAAGGTGTGCTTTAAAACCTATACAAAAAAAGCACTTGGCAATTCTAATTCTAAAGTATTATTCTTCCATCAACACAACAGGAAAACACCTTTGAATAATAAGGGGGAAGCCATTTACAAACAT
>WNGS01144956.1:16305-28646 GCA_020271785.1 Procambarus virginalis
AGTCCCTCTGCTGGGTGAGTCCCTCTGCTGGGTGAGTCCCTCTGCTGGGTGAGTCCCTCTGCTGGGTGAGTCCCTCTGCTGGGTGAGTCCCTCTGCTGGGTGAGTCCCTCTGCTGGGTGAGTCCCTCTGCTGGGTGAGTCCCTCCGCTAGGTGAGTCCCTCTGCTGGGTGAGTCCCTCTGCTGGGTGAGTCCCTCCGCCGGGTGAGTCCCTCCGCCGGGTGAGTCCCTCTGCTGGGTGAGTCCCTCTGCTGGGTGAGTCCCTCCGCTAGGTGAGTCCCTCTGCTGGGTGAGTCCCTCTGCTGGGTGAGTCCCTCCGCTGGGTGAGTCCCTCCGCCGGGTGAGTCCCTCCGCCGGGTGAGTCCCTCCGCCGGGTGAGTCCCTCCGCCGGGTGAGTCCCTCCGCCGGGTGAGTCCCTCCGCCGGGTGAGTCCCTCTGCTGGGTGAGTCCCTTAGCTGGGTGAGTCCCTTAGCTGGGTGAGTCCCTTAGCTGGGTGAGTCCCTCTGCTGGGTGAGTCCCTCCGCTGGGTGAGTCCCTCTGCTGGGTGAGTCCCTCCGCTGGGTGAGTCCCTCCGCTGGGTGAGTCCCTCTGCTGGGTGAGTCCCTTAGCTGGGTGAGTCCCTCTGCTGGGTGAGTCCCTCTGCTGGGTGAGTCCCTCTGCTGGGTGAGTCCCTCTGCTGGGTGAGTCCCTCTGCTGGGTGAGTCCCTCTGCTGGGTGAGTCCCTTAGCTGGGTGAGTCCCTTAGCTGGGTGAGTCCCTTAGCTGGGTGAGTCCCTTAGCTGGGTGAGTCCCTTAGCTGGGTGAGTCCCTTAGCTGGGTGAGTCCCTCCGCCGGGTGAGTCCCTTAGCTAGGTGAGTCCCTTAGCTGGGTGAGTCCCTCCGCCGGGTGAGTCCCTTAGCTGGGTGAGTCCCTTAGCTGGGTGAGTCCCTCCGCTGGGTGAGTCCCTTAGCTGGGTGAGTCCCTCCGCTAGGTGAGTCCCTTAGCTGGGTGAGTCCCTCCGCTAGGTGAGTCCCTTAGCTGGGTGAGTCCCTTAGCTGGGTGAGTCCCTCCGCCGGGTGAGTCCCTTAGCTGGGTGAGTCCCTTAGCTGGGTGAGTCCCTTAGCTGGGTGAGTCCCTTAGCTGGGTGAGTCCCTCCGCCGGGTGAGTCCCTTAGCTGGGTGAGTCCCTTAGCTGGGTGAGTCCCTTAGCTGGGTGAGTCCCTTAGCTGGGTGAGTCCCTTAGCTGGGTGAGTCCCTCCGCCGGGTGAGTCCCTTAGCTGGGTGAGTCCCTCAGCTGGGTGAGTCCCTCTGCTGGGTGAGTCCCTCCGCTGGGTGAGTCCCTTAGCTGGGTGAGTCCCTTAGCTGGGTGAGTCCCTTAGCTGGGTGAGTCCCTTAGCTGGGTGAGTCCCTCTGCTGGGTGAGTCCCTTAGCTGGGTGAGTCCCTTAGCTGGGTGAGTCCCTTAGCTGGGTGAGTCCCTTAGCTGGGTGAGTCCCTTAGCTGGGTGAGTCCCTTAGCTGGGTGAGTCCCTTAGCTGGGTGAGTCCCTTAGCTGGGTGAGTCCCTCTGCTGGGTGAGTCCCTTAGCTGGGTGAGTCCCTTAGCTGGGTGAGTCCCTTAGCTGGGTGAGTCCCTTAGCTGGGTGAGTCCCTTAGCTGGGTGAGTCCCTCTGCTGGGTGAGTCCCTTAGCTGGGTGAGTCCCTTAGCTGGGTGAGTCCCTTAGCTGGGTGAGTCCCTCCGCCGGTGAGTCCCTCTGCTGGGTGAGTCCCTTAGCTGGGTGAGTCCCTTAGCTGGGTGAGTCCCTCTGCTGGGTGAGTCCCTTAGCTGGGTGAGTCCCTTAGCTGGGTGAGTCCCTCTGCTGGGTGAGTCCCTTAGCTGGGTGAGTCCCTTAGCTGGGTGAGTCCCTTAGCTGGGTGAGTCCCTTAGCTGGGTGAGTCCCTTAGCTGGGTGAGTCCCTTAGCTGGGTGAGTCCCTCTGCTGGGTGAGTCCCTTAGCTGGGTGAGTNTTTGGGTACACTTTGGGTACACTTTGGGTACACTTTGGGTGCCCCTGTGGCGTAATTCAGGTGTGTTATTGAGAAATCACGTTGTGAGTGGAGAAGCAGTTTTATGTGTCCTCTGGCACCATCAGATACACTGATGTGTCCTGTATCATTACAAGAGATACTGGTGTGTCCTGTATCATTACAAGAGATACTGGTGTGTCCTGTATCATTACAAGAGATACTGGTGTGTCCTCTGAAATAATGAGACAATTATGTATCCTCATATATCACCAGAAATACTTAGATAACATTTAGAGATACCACAGACTATTGTAATATCTGGCATTGCTGTAATGTATTTATCTTCTAAACTGTACCAAATTTTGTAATTTTCTTGTATTAACACAAGGAAGCCTAATCCTTGGGGGAGAGAGAGGGGGGGGGCAAGAGTTTCAGCCTAATAAATTAGTCATATATTTAAATATTAATACATTAGTATATTTACCATTGGCAGAATATACACAAGTTTGGGAATACACAATTTTTGCTTTGGGGGACAAAAACATATTCAAAATAATTTAATGATAGTGATTTTAAGGTATATATTGTGCAGCATTTTTTGACAGGAATATTCAGAACTCAAATAATTATCTTATGGTATCTAAATCTTTCTTAGTTTTCGAGTTATTTTCTAATAAGTTTCACAAAATACACAGGTCAAAATATGTATACTTTTTAAATGTTTTTTTATTTAGATTTTTTTGGTATCTCTCTTTGTCAAAATAATGTTTTTGTGAGTGATTTAATTTCGCTGTCAAACGATAAAATTGTCTGTTATACCTGTCAGGTGTGAATTCTTACATTTTTTTTAGTTTAATTCCTAAAAATTTGGAATTGTTTAATTAATTTTAAAATTCATTTTAAAATTACATTTAATTTTAATATGGTGAACACCCATTTAGAGTTGGTTCAAAACTTGTTCACCTAGGACCTAGGTGAACAAGTCCCCTAGGACCTGGGGGAACCAGTCCCCTAGGACCTAGGGGAACCAGTCCCCTAGGACCTAGGTGAACCAGTCCCCTAGGACCTAGGGGAACAAGTCCCCTAGGACCTAGGTGAACAAGTCCCCTAGGACCTAGGTGAACAAGTCCCCTAGGACCTAGGTGAACAAGTCCCCTAGGACCTAGGTGAACAAGTCCCCTAGGACCTAGGTGAACAAGTCCCCTAGGACCTAGGTGAACAAGTCCCCTAGGACCTAGGTGAACAAGTCCCCTAGGACCTAGGTGAACAAGTCCCCTAGGACCTAGGTGAACAAGTCCCCTAGGACCTAGGTGAACCAGTCCCCTAGGACCTAGGTGAACAAGTCCCCTAGGACCTAGGTGAACAAGTCCCCTAGGACCTAGGTGAACAAGTCCCCTAGGACCTAGGTGAACAAGTCCCCTAGGACCTAGGTGAACAAGTCCCCTAGGACCTGGGGGAACCAGTCCCCTAGGACCTAGGTGAACCAGTCCCCTAGGATCTAGGTGAACCAGTCCCCTAGGACCTAGGTGAACAAGTCCCCTAGGACCTAGGTGAACCAGTCCCCTAGGACCTAGGTGAATCAGTCCCCTAGGATCTAGGTGAACCAGTCCCCTAGGACCTAGGTGAACCAGTCCCCTAGGACCTAGGTGAACCAGTCCCCTAGGACCTAGGTGAACCAGTCCCCTAGGACCTAGGTGAACCAGTCCCCTAGGATCTAGGTGAACCAGTCCCCTAGGACCTAGGTGAAGCAGTCCCCTAGGACCTAGGTGAACCAGTCCCCTAGGACCTAGGTGAACCAGTCCCCTAGGACCTAGGTGAACCAGTCCCCTAGGACCTAGGTGAACAGGTGAACAGATGAACCTGTTAAAGGGAATCCACACACACATCAGCCCGATTTGCCACATCGTGCAGAATACGACCTCCTAACCTAACCTAACCTAACCTAACCTAACCTAACCAGACCCTCAAGCTACTCACCCAACCTATCCAGTCCGATCCGGAGTATTTTGTAATGTGTATGTCCATAACGTGGAGAATGAGACGAGTTAGTTGAAATGTCGGGTTGCCTAAAGTACCCCCCCGCACCCCACCCCCGAACTATCTTGTAGAGGTGTAGTGGGGGTCGAGCCTCTCCACTCACAACAAGGGAAGTACTCACAACAACAAGGGAAGTACTCACAACTCCACATTTGGAAAGAATTCAGATCATCCAAGATAACCTTTTGGGCGCGCGGACCAGCAGAGGGAAGAACTGGCAGAGGCCAGCCAGGCGGCCGGCTCTCAGCCTTGACATTTGGCGCTGGGACCCACTAAAAAACTCACCTTTGGAAACTTTGGGTTGAACACCATTGTCCTGAGACACACACACCTGTCCCAGTGTTGTCCTGGGACACACACACCTGTCCCAGTGTTGTTCTGGGACACACACACCTGCCCAGTGATGTCCTGGGACACACACATCTGTCCCAGTGTTGTTCTGGGACACACACACCTGCCCCAGTGTCGTCCTGGGACACACACCCTGTCCCAGTGTTGTTCTGGGACACACATACCTGCCCAGTGATGTCCTGGGACACACACATCTGTCCCAGTGTTGTCCTGGGACACACACACCTGTCCCAGTGTTGTTCTGGGACACACACCTGCCCAGCAATGTCCTGGGACACACACACCTGTCCCAGTGTTGTCCTGGGACACACACACCTGTCCCAGTGTTGTCCTGGGTCACACACACCTGTCCCAGTGTTGTCCTGGGTCACACACACCTGTCCCAGTGTTGTCCTGGGACACATACACCTGCCAAACATTCTGCCTTACTCTTCTGTCTTCCAGTGTCGTGAGGTGCATTTCCCGCAGCCTTTCCTCGTAACTCATGCCTCTTAGTTCTGGGACTAGTCTAGTGGCATACCTTTGGACTTTTTCCAGCTTCGTCTTGTGCTTGACAAGGTACGGGCTCCATGCTGGGGCCGCGTACTCCAGGATTGGTCTTACATATGTGGTGTACAAGGTTCTGAATGATTCCTTACACATGTGTGTGTACTCACCTATATGTACTCACCTATATGTGTCTGCAGGATCGAGCATTGACTCTTGGATCCCGCCTTTCGAGCATCAGTTGTTTACAGCAATGACTCCTGTCCCATTTCCCTATCATACCTGGTTTTAAAATTATGAATAGTATTTGCTTCCACAACCTGTTCCTTAAGTGCATTCCATTTTCCACTACTCTCACGCTAAAAGAAAACTTCCTAACATCTCTGTGACTCATCTGAGTTTCCAACTTCCATCCATGTCCCCTCGTTCTGTTACTATTCCGTGTGAACATTTCGTCTATGTACACTCTGTCAATCCCTCTGAGTATTTTATACGTTCCTATCATGTCCCCCCTCTCCTTTCTTCTTTCTAATGTCGTAAGGCACAGTTCCCCCATGCGCTCCTCAAACCCCATCCCTCGTAGCTCTGGGACGAGTCTCGTTGCAAACCTCTGAACCTTTTCCAGTTTCATTATATGCTTCTTCAGATGGGGACTCCATGATGAGGCGGCATACTCTAAGACTGGCCTCACGTAGGCAGTGTAAAGAGCCCTAAATGCCTCCTTACTTAGGTTTCTGAATGATGTTCTAACTTTTGCCAGTGTAGAGTACGCTGCTGTCGTTATCCTATTTATATGTGCCTCAGGAGATAGATTAGGTGTTACATCCACACCCAGGTCTCGTCGCGTCGTCACAGGTAGGCTGTTCCCTGTTGTGTGTGTGTGTGTGTGTGTGTGTGTGTGTGTGTGTGTGTGTGTGTGTGTGTGTGTGTGTGTGTGTGTGTGTGTGTACTCACCTAGTACTCACCTAGTTGTGCTTGCGGGGGTTGAGCTCTGGCTCTTTGGTCCCGCCTCTCAACCGTCAATCAACAGGTGTACAGTTTCCTGAGCCTAATGGGCTCTATCATATCTACACTTGAAACTGTGTATGGAGTCAGCCTCCACCACATCGCTTCCTAATGCATTCCATTTGTCAACCACTCTGACACTAAAAAAGTTCTTTCTAATATCTCTGTGGCTCATTTGGGCACTCAGTTTCCACCTGTGTCCCCTAGTGCGTGTGCCCCTTGTGTTAAACAGCCTGTCTTTATCAACCCTGTCGATTCCCCTGAGAATCTTGAATGTGGTGATCATGTCCCCCCTAACTCTTCTGTCTTCCAACGAAGTGAGGTTTAATTCCTGCAGTCGCTCCTCGTAGCTCATACCTCTCAGCTCGGGTACTAGTCTGGTGGCAAACCTTTGAACCTTTTCCAGTTTAGTCTTATGCTTGACTAGATAGGGACTCCATGCTGGAGCCGCATACTCTAGGATTGGTCTGACATATGTGGTATATAATGTTCTGAAAGATTCCTTACACAAGTTTCTAAAGGCCGTTCTTATGTTAGCCAACCTGGCATATGCTGCTGATGTTATCCTCTTGATATGAGCTTCAGGGGACAGGTCTGGCGTGATATCAACCCCCAGGTCTTTCTCTCTCTCTGACTCTTGAAGTATTTCATCTCCCAAATGATACCTTGTATCTGGTCTCCTGCTTCCTACCCCTATCTTCATTACATTACATTTGCTTGGGTTAAACTCTAACAGCCATTTGTTCGACCATTCCTGCAGCTTGTCCAGGTCTTCTTGAAGTCTCAAGCTGTCCTCCTCTGTCTTAATCCTTCTCACAATTTTGGCGTCGTCAGCAAACATTGAGAGGAATGAGTCTATACCCTCTGGGAGATCATTTACGTATATCAGAAACAGGATAGGTCCAAGCAGGATAGATGTGTGTGTGTGTGCGTGTGTGTGTGTGTGTGTGTGTGTGTATTCACTTAGTTGTATGTTACGGGGGTTGAGCTTTGCTCTTTCGGCCCGCCTCTCAACTGTCAATCAACTGTTTACTAACTACACTAACTACTTTTTTTTTTTTTTTTTTTTTCACACCACACACACACACACACACCCCAGGAAGCAGCCCGTGACAGCTGACTAACTCCCAGGTACCTATTTACTGCTAGGTAACAGGGGCATTCAGGGTGAAAGAAACTTTGCCCATTTGTTTCTGCCGGGTGCGGGAATCGAACCCGCGCCACAGAATTACAAGTCCTGCGCTCTATCCACCAGGCTACCTGTGTGTGTGTGTGTGTGTGTGTGTGTGTGTGTGTGTGTGTGTGTGTGTGTGTACAGGGTATGTGGAAGCTGGCCAGAATTGTATTTTTCCTTTGTAAACGCACATTAATGACGCTTTGTAAAAAGAGACCTTGAACACTGTTTATGTAAGACACGTAAATCTGTGTATTTCCGTCCGTAGGTTAGGTTAGGTTAGGTTAGGTTAGGTTAGGTTAGGTTAGGTTAGGTTAGGTTAGGTTAGCATTTATACAGCACTACAATCACCATCTGTGGTTGACTGTTCAATAAGTTACTGAACTATATGTTTAACAGATCTCTAACCCTGTCCATGGAGGACTGAAGAAAATGTATATATGCTGGTTAGCATTGTAAATGTCTGGCCACGTCTGTGGTAGAAAATAATAATAGAAGGTACTCCCCTACCTCGACCACCACCATCACCCCTACCACCACACCACCACCCCCTACCACGACCACCACCATCACCCCAACCACCACCCCCTACCACCACACCACCACACCACCACCACAACAAGCCGCTCGCCTCACATAAAACTTGCGGTATTTACAAAAAATAACAAAATCGAAGGTCAGAGCGTCATAATGCCAAATGTTAAGGCCCCTGGGGACGACCTGTCGTCCTGGGGTGAGATCCCTGGAGATGACAGGTCGTCCTGGGGTGAGGCCCGTGGGGACGACCTGTCGTCCTGGGTGAGGCCCGTGGGGACGACAGGTCGTCCTGGGGTGAGGCCCCTGGAGACGACAGGTCGTCCTGGGGTGAGGCCCCTGGACACGACAGGTCGTCCTGGGGTGAGGCCCCTGGACACGACAGGTCGTCCTGGGGTGAGGCCCCTGGACACGACAGGTCGTCCTGGGGTGAGGACCCTGGACACGACAGGTCGTCCTGGGGTGAGGCCCGTGGGGACGACCTGTCGTCCTGGGTGAGGCCCCTGGAGACGACAGGTCGTCCTGGGGTGAGGCCCCTGGAGACGACCTGTCGTCCTGGGGTGAGGACCCTGGACACGACAGGTCGTCCTGGGGTGAGGCCGTGGGGACGACCTGTCGTCCTGGGGTGAGACCCCTGGAGACGACAGGTCGTCCTGGGGTGAGGCCCCTGGACACGACAGGTCGTCCTGGGGTGAGGCCCCTGGAGACGACAGGTCGTCCTGGGGTGAGGCCCCTGGACACGACAGGTCGTCCTGGGGTGAGGCCCCTGGACACGACAGGTCGTCCTGGGGTGAGGACCCTGGACACGACAGGTCGTCCTGGGGTGAGGCCCGTGGGGACGACCTGTCGTCCTGGGGTGAGGCCCCTGGAGACGACAGGTCGTCCTGGGGTGAGGCCCCTGGAGACGACCTGTCGTCCTGGGGTGAGGACCCTGGACACGACAGGTCGTCCTGGGGTGAGGCCCGTGGGGACGACCTGTCGTCCTGGGGTGAGGCCCCTGGAGACGACAGGTCGTCCTGGGGTGAGGCCCGTGGGGACCACCTGTCGTCCTGGGGTGAGGCCCCTGGACACGACAGGTCGTCCTGGGGTGAGGCCCGTGGGGACCACCTGTCGTCCTGGGGTGAGGCCCCTGGACACGACGACCGTCGTCCTGGGGTGAGGCCCCTGGACACGACAGGTCGTCCTGGGGTGAGGCCCCTGGACACGACAGGTCGTCCTGGGGTGAGGCCCCTGGACACAACAGGTCGTCCTGGGTGAGGCCCTGGACACGACCCGGTCGTCCTGGGGTGAGGCCCCTGGACACGACAGGTCGTCCTGGGGTGAGACCCCTGGACACGACAGGTCGAACTGGGGTGAGGCCCCTGGACACGACAGGTCGTCCTGGGGTGAGACCCCTGGAGACGACAGGTCGTCCTGGGGTGAGACCCTTGGACACGACAGGTCGTCCTGGGGTGAGGCCCCTAGAGACGACCCGTCGTCCTGGGGTGAGGGCCACCACGGTATGGTCGTGTTGGCCTGGACGGTAAAGGTTATTGTCGTGGTGTGTGTGTGCTCCAGGGGGTTGAGCTCCGACTCTTGGGTCCCGCCTCCCAGTTCCACTCAACTAGTTCATCGACGTACTGGGCTCTATCATATCTACTTGTGCCTGCAGGGTCGAGTATTAGCTCTTGGACCCGGCTTTTCCGCAGGTAGTCTAATCCTATGTTGCCTATGCT
Organism: Procambarus virginalis; assembly: GCA_020271785.1. Classification (NCBI taxonomy): domain Eukaryota; kingdom Metazoa; phylum Arthropoda; class Malacostraca; order Decapoda; family Cambaridae; genus Procambarus; species Procambarus virginalis. Next base: position 25,583 of record WNGS01144956.1, read on the forward strand.
ATCGTTATTTTGCTATCATATCTATTTTAAAAATTTGATTCAAGAACCTGCTCCTGAAGTTAATTTTATGTACACATCTTGGTGCTCGATGTGAACATTTTCTCTTTTTCCACTGTGTCCATCCAAGTATTTTGTACTTCTCTATCATGTCTCCACTCTCCTCTTTTCTAGTGTCGTCAGGTTTAGTTCTCTCAGTCCCTCTTCACTCCCCTCCCCCCCATCGCAATTCAGGGGCGAACCTCGTGGCAAACTTCTGAACCTTTTAGAGATTCTATGTTTTTCTTACATGGAGTTCCAGGATGAGTCACACCACAGGTGTGTGAACACAGAGTTCAACCCGAGTAAATGTAAGGTAATGAAACTAAGCAGTGGAAACAGGAGGCCAGACACAGGATACAGAATAGGAGATGAAGTACTTAATGAGAGAGACAGAGAGAAAGATCTAGGAGTTGATATCACACCAAACCTGTCTCCTGAAGCCCACATAAAGAGAATAACGTCTGCGGCATATACGAGGCTGGCTAACATCAGAACAGCGTTCAGGAACCTGTGTAAGGAATCATTCAGAATCTTGTACACAACATATGTAAGACCAATCCTGGAGTATGCGGCCCCAGCATGGAGCCCGTACCTTGTCAAGCACAAGACGAAGCTGGAAAACGTTCAGAGGTATGCCACTAGACTAGTCCCAGAACTAAGAGGCATGAGTTACGAGGAAAGGCTGCGGGAAATGCACCTCACGACACTGGAAAATAGAAGAGTAAGGGGAGATATGATCACTACCTACAAAATTCTCAGAGGAATTGACAGGGTAGACAAGGGTAAACTGTTTAACACGGGTGGAACGCGAACAAGGGGACACAGGTGGAGAATGAGTACCCACATGAGCCACAGGGACGTTAGAAAGATAATTTTCAGTGTCAGAGTAGTTAACACGTGGAATGCATTAGGCAGTGATGTGGTGGAGGCTGACTCCATACACAGTTTCAAGTGTAGATATGATAGAGCCCAGTAGGCTCAGGAACCTGTACACCAGTTGATTGACAGTTGAGAGACGGGACCAAAGAGCCCCCCCCCTCCAGGAAAAGTATATGTATTAGCAGACAGTGAGCCCTCAGTGATAGTGAGCCTTAGTGGACAGTGAGCCTCAGTGATAGTGAGCCTTAGTGGACAGTGAGCCCTCAGTGATAGTGAACCTTAGTGGACAGTGAGCCCTGAGTGATAGTGCACCTTAGTGGACAGTGAGCCCTCAGTGATAGTGCACCTTAGTGGACAGTGAGCCCTCAGTGATAGTGAGCCTTAGTGGACAGTGAGCCCTCAGTGATAGTGAACCTTAGTGGACAGTGAGCCCTGAGTGATAGTGCACCTTAGTGGACAGTGAGCCCTCAGTGATAGTGCACCTTAGTGGACAGTGAGCCCTCAGTGATAGTGAACCTTAGTGGACAGTGAGCCCTCAGTGATAGTGCACCTTAGTGGACAGTGAGCCCTCAGTGATAGTGAACCTTAGTGGACAGTGAGCCCTCAGTGATAGTGAACCTTGGTGGACAGTGAGCCCTCAGTGATAGTGAACCTTAGTGGACAGTGAGCCCTCAGTGATAGTGAACCTTGGTGGACAGTGAGCCCTCAGTGATAGTGAACCTTGGTGGACAGTGAGCCCTCAGTGATGGTGAACCTTAGTGGACAGTGAGCCCTCAGTGATAGTGAACCTTAGTGGACAGTGAGCCCTCAGTGATAGTGAACCTTGGTGGACAGTGAGCCCTCAGTGATAGTGAACCTTAGTGGACAGTGAGCCCTCAGTGATAGTGAACCTTGGTGGACAGTGAGCCCTCAGTGATAGTGAACCTTGGTGGACAGTGAGCCCTCAGTGATAGTGAACCTTGGTGGACAGTGAGCCCTCAGTGATAGTGAACCTTAGTGGACAGTGAGCCCTCAGTGATAGTGAACCTTAGTGGACAGTGAGCCCTCAGTGATAGTGCACCTTAGTGGACAGTGAGCCCTCAGTGATAGTGAACCTTAGTGGACAGTGAGCCCTCAGTGATAGTGAACCTTAGTGGACAGTGAGCCCTCAGTGATAGTGAACCTTGGTGGACAGTGAGCCCTCAGTGATAGTGCACCTTAGTGGACAGTGAGCCCCCAGTGATAGTGCACCTTAGTGGACAGTGAGCCCTCAGTGATAGTGCACCTTAGTGGACAGTGAGCCCCCAGTGATAGTGCACCTTAGTGGACAGTGAGCCCCCAGTGATAGTGAACCTTAGTGGACAGTGAGCCCTCAGTGATAGTGAACCTTAGTGGACAGTGAGCCCTCAGTGATAGTGAACCTTAGTGGACAGTGAGCCCTCAGTGATAGTGAACCTTAGTGGACAGTGAGCCCTCAGTGATAGTGAACCTTGGTGGACAGTGAGCCCTCAGTGATGGTGAACCTTAGTGGACAGTGAGCCCTCAGTGATAGTGAACCTTAGTGGACAGTGAGCCCTCAGTGATAGTGAACCTTAGTGGACAGTGAGCCCTCAGTGATAGTGAACCTTAGCAGACAGTGAGCCCTCAGTGATAGTGAACCTTAGTGGACAGTGAGCCCCAGTGATAGTGAACCATAGTGGACAGTGAGCCCTCAGTGATAGTGAACCTTAGTGGACAGTGAGCCCTCAGTGATAGTGAACCTTAGCAGACAGTGAGCCCTCAGTGATAGTGAACCTTAGTGGACAGTGAGCCCTCAGTGATAGTGAACCTTGGTGGACAGTGAGCCCTCAGTGATAGTGAACCTTGGTGGACAGTGAGCCCTCAGTGATAGTGAACCTTAGCAGACAGTGAGCCCTCAGTGATAGTGAACCTTGGTGGACAGTGAGCCCTCAGTGATAGTGAACCTTAGTGGACAGTGAGCCCTCAGTGATAGTGAACCTTGGTGGACAGTGAGCCCTCAGTGATAGTGAACCTTAGCAGACAGTGAGCCCTCAGTGATAGTGAACCTTGGTGGACAGTGAGCCCTCAGTGATAGTGAACCTTAGTGGACAGTGAGCCCTCAGGATAGTGAACCTTAGTGGACAGTGAGCTCTCAGTGATAGTGAAC
>WNGS01144964.1:0-10000 GCA_020271785.1 Procambarus virginalis
GTATATTGCTGTTGGTACTGGCGATGTGACTAGTGTTGATTACTGGCGTCCACATGTGTACTGGAGTTGTACCAGTACAACACCGGTACTATACTAGTGCAGCATTGTTTCTGGTGTAGTACTGGGGCTGGTACTGGTGCTGGTATTGGTCGTGTGCATGTTCTGGTACTGGAATTGGCAATAATACTAATACTAGTTAGTGTTGGTACTGGTGCTGGTGGCTGTTGGTATACTGGTGCTGTACTGGTGCAGCAACTAGTACTAGTACTGGTGCTGTACTGGTACTGGGACTGGTACTGCTGCTGGTACTGGGACTGGTGTTGTACCTGTGCTGGTTCAGGTACTGGTGGCTCTGGTGCTGAAACTGGTGCTAATAAGGTGCTGGAACAACACAACAACAACTTCTCTTGCATTATAGTGAAATTCAATTAGGAGATGACAGATTGCCTTAACTTAATTCAACATAATGAATTACGCCGAGGGTTCTTTGAGCAACCTCTCTGAGAAACACGGAAAGGAATTTCGCCCGAGCTTGTGCAACGATCTTATGCAATGCCTTGCGAATCATCTTGCGTAACAGCTTATTTAGCACCTTGCGTAGTACTTTGCTTAACACCTTGCGTAGTCGTCATTCTTGGGACGCAGCGACACACCGCTTTTCCTACTTAAACATTAGGAATTAGAGAATTGGTCTTCTTTAACAAAATACATTTCTCTAGCTGGAGCAAACTTGGTGTGGCGTTGAGACGGCAACAGCGAATATTCTCCATCAAGATGATGAAGAGGGAAATTGAGCGTATGTTGCATTACTGACCCGGAAAAGGTGTGTGTGTGTTAGAGTGAATGTAATAGGGTTATTGAGCGTGTTGAGAGCATATTGAGTTAGCAGAGCGGGGCGGCCCGCGCTTAAGGGAGGGAGGGGGGTGATGGGGGTCTGCAAACAAGGGCACAGTTAATGTCCCAGTCAGACGATGGTGACTGAGGGATGGATGGGTTTGGCCGGCCTCGCGGGCGTGTGTGTGTGCGTGTGTGTGCATGAGCGTATGGACCTCCGCTTGAGCGCACAGACCTGCGCTTGGAAGCTCATGAGCACACAGACTCATGTTACTTCAGTGCACAGTCGCTCGGGTTTAGGCGCATGAGCGCACCCTTGTGTGCTCAAGAACGCACTGATGCACAATTGAATGCGCAAGAACAGACATTACCCTGGGCTCGTTCCTCCCATGGTAGCCCAACCACTTGGGCTGGACGGTAGAGCGACGGTCTCGCTTCATGCAGGTCGGCGTTCAATCCTTGGCCGTCCATAAGTGGTTGGGCACCATTCCTTTCCCCCGTCCCATTCCTAATCCTTATCCTGACCCCTTCCAAGTGCTATATAGTCGAAATGGCTTGGCACATTTCCTTGATAATTCCCTCCCTCCCCAACGGTCAAAGTGGTTGGGCACCATTCCTTCTCCCCGACCCATCCCAAGTCCTTATCCTGACTCCTTCCCAGTGCCATATAGTCTTAATGGCTTAGTACTTTCTCATAATAAATACCTTTAGTCTGAGATAACAACTTTACGAAAATTTGGACTTTGACGGATTTTGTAATATTTTATTTAATCAATTTAACCATGATTTATCGAGAATAATTGCAATACTAAGTTTAGATATATTATTTCCCCTTGTAATATGCGGCTTGAGAAAATAATCTTCGACTATTTTCAAAACTTGTGGTCCACAATCGATTTGATAATGGTCCAAGATGGACCGAAACGACGTCGTCTCTTCACTTTCTAGTGTGTGGTCTGGTCAACACTTTCAAAAGCTCTTCTGCCTCAGAATTTCATTATTTTTTCTAAAATCGAAATTTCCTTCAAAACAGTCGCTTGGGCTAGACGGTAAAGCGACGGAAGTTTTTTTTTTAGAAAACCAACTTTTACTGGGTTAGGTTTAAATTTTAATTCTTTTGTTCCTGATATTTTTAAGAAAAACGCAATTAATACTGTACTGAATAGGGCCTTTGTTTTATGTTCAAATTGGAATAACATTGATCAAGAAATCAATTTTCTTGTGAAATTTTTTTCAAACAATGGTTATCCTTCACATATGATTTATACTTTTATAAGGAATTTCTTAAATAAGAAGTTTCACCCATCGTGTCGGATTGCTACAGTAGAAAGGGATATTAAATATATTAAATTACCATTTTATGGCACTATTAGTTTTTCTGTAAGGAGTCGTTTGAGGAAAATGTTGCAGCATTGTTATCCTCAAGTAGACTTTAGATTTATCTTTGTCAACACTAATACCATAGGCTCTTATTTTAAATTTTTAGATAAAGTGCCTACCCCCCTGTGCTCTAATATCGTATATATGTATAATTGTTCCAGCTGTAATGCTGGATATATCGGGAGTTCCATTCGGAACTTTAAGATTAGGATACTTGAGCACCGGGGAGTTTCTTTTAGGACTGGATTACCATTGTCTAAACCAGCATTTTCGGAGATTAGAAACCATTGTTATGAGTTTAATCATTCTCTGCTGGAATCTGATTTTAAAATTTTGGACACTTGTATAAATGGCCAGTCAGATTTGAGAGTAATGGAATCCTTATATATAAAGGAGCTGCGGCCTTTATTAAATAGCAACCTTTCGGCTGTTCAATTGTACACTGTGTAGTGCACAGTAGGCCCTGAATTTGCTTTATAGTTCATTCTTGTAGTTTAATTTTATTATAATTTTGTTTTAGTCTACCATGTTTTTGCCTTTTCTTACTTATTTCAAGTCTTGACATTGTACATTATTATAATCTTTTATTTAGGATAAATAATATATATTTTGTTATTTAATTTTATTTAATATTTGAGTTTTTATAAGATTTTGATTAGTATTTTATAATTGTCGCTTATTCTGTTTGTATTTTATATACATTTTTTGTAGATTTGTAGTCAAGATATGAATATTTTTTATAGTGTGTAGTATCTATGTGAGAGCTATCAAGTCACACTCCAGTTAATCACTTCACGTAAGTTTAATAGTATGGTTTGTTGTAGTTATAAAATTCTTGTTGTAATTTAATGTTTTTTTTGAATTAGCTTTTATCTATGTGACAGTTAATAAGTTTTATTTGTATTGATCACTTTAAGTAAGCTTAAGTGTTTTGTTTTTTAATAATTTTCCTTTCTTTGATAGGCAGTTATATTCAGTATGAGTTCTTTGTTTACCAGTTATTTGATTGTGACTTCTATTTTTTCTTTTAGATCTGATGATGAATACAAGAAGTATTCGAAACGTTATGCATTTTAAAGTAAAGAATCTGAAACAAGATGTTCAGTATATCCCTGGTTTTCCTATTTATCTTAATATATATATATAAATATATATATATATATATATATATATATATATATATATATATATATATATATATATATATATATGTTGTACCTAGTAGCCAGAACGTCGTACTTGGCCTACTATGTAAGGTCCTGTTTGCCTAATAAGCCAAGTTTTCCAGAATTTACATACTTTTCTAATTTTTTTCTTATGAAATGATAATTCTGTCCATTTCATTATGTATGAGTTAATTTGTTTAAATTTGAGTTAGAACTAACGAAGATATATGACCGAACCTAACCAACCCTACCTAACCTAACCTAGCCTATCTTAACCTAACCTAAACTAACTCAACTCAGTCAATAAATTATGGTCTTAATATAATATAATAATAATAATTCATATCAACTAATTGGAAACAATTTATTGAAAATATAAAAAATCACTCGGCCTATTAGGCAAATCGGATCTTGCATAGTAGGCCGAGAAGTACGTTCTGGCTACTAGGTACGACATATATATATATATATTTTAAGATAATATATATATATATATATATATATATATATATATATATATATATATATATATTGCAGTGGGGCAGCAGGCGTTCTTTGAAGCATATATGGTTGAAATTGACCTGATTACTGGCGTTGTTGATTTTGCTAGTCAGGAAATCAATGCATCTGACAATCGTCTTTGCATCAGCGTCGAGTCGCGTGATTACTTTATCGGAATTCTTGGTCAGTCTGAGTTTAGGAAAATAAAAACAAGAAGGACTGTATGGTGTCTTACACACGCAGCGTTTCCTTCCCGCCTGGAACATCTTCAGGTGAGATATGGTGTTGCTGTTGCTTTAGATTCAGCGATTAGTTCGTATATAGATTTTGGAGCTCCTCGTTGTAGGTGACAAGTCAAGCTTGTTGAAAGCTTAGTAATGGTCATACCAATACACGCTCCTCGAAGGTTACCTCCGTCTTGAGGGCACGCGTACTGGTGTACCACGTTGGCTGGTAGGGGTTAGTGCTTGTTCTATTCCCGTTGTTCTTCAACATTAAGTCTGTTGTCTGTTTAGTCTTATGGTAAATTATAAGTTCAAGTTTTTGTTGTTGATCGATTGGTTATTTTCCTTTGGATATGACGTTGTTCGTAATATGTTCATCGGTTGTGTACTGGGTGTTCACCAGTGCCCCTCTAGGGGGCGCTGAGACAGTGTTATCACTGTGGCGCCAGGGACTGTCCCTCTAGGGGCGCTGAGACAGTGTTATCACTGTGGCGCAGGGACTGTCCCTCTAGGGGGCGATGAGACAGTGTTATCACTGTGGCGCCAGGGACTGTCCCTCTAGGGACGCTGAGACAGTGTTATCAGTGTGGTGCCAGGGACTGTCCCTCTAGGGGCGCTGAGACAGTGTTATCACTGTGGCGCCAGGGACTGTCCCTCTAGGGACGCTGAGACAGTGTTATCACTGTGGCGCCAGAGACTATCCCTCTAGGGGCGCTGAGACAGTGTTATCACTGTGGCGCCAGGGACTGTCTCTCTAGGGGGCGCTGAGACAGTGTTATCACTGTGGAGCCAGGGACTGTCCCTCTAGGGGGCGCTGAGACAGTGTTATCACTGTGGAGCCAGGGACTGTCCCTCTAGGGGGCGCTGAGACAGTGTTACCACTGTGACGCCAGGGACTGTCCCTCTAGGGGGCGCTGAGACAGTGTTACCACTGTGGCGCCAGGGACTGTCTCTCTAGGGGGCGCTGAGACAGTGTTACCACTGTGACGCCAGGGACTGTCCCTCTAGAGACATACATCTTAATACTCAATATCGTACAAGGGAAGCTGCTCAAAATAAATTTAATCTGATAAAAAAAATTTCGTTCCTTAATGCTTGTTCATTTATAATCGAGTTTACTAAAAGTTCCATACAATATTTACACAAGAGAACGTCATATTAATAACACCTACTATAATTACGTAAAAAAAGTGTTTAAAAGTTTCAGAAATGAACATAATTGATGCCTGGAGTATACGTAGTGCAGATTAATCTCGGGAAGTTGTGTTTTTAAGTATTCCGTAGCATTATTTACATCCCAGAATACTCAAATACTTCTCAGTCCCAGTTAGAAAGGCGTGGTCTGATTTACTGTTGTCTTAATTGCAGGTTTAGTGTCGCTTAAACGTTGCTTCGACGTTGATAAGGTTGCTTCAGCGTCGAAAACGTCCCTTCAACGTTACTCTTAGAGATTGTGCCGACTGATGGGTACCAGTTCAAGTACATAACCACTAGTTACGTGTGTAATTATGGCATCTGATTGGCTGGGAAGGGCTATTTTCTAATGACGTATTGAGTTGTTGATACGCCAGCCAGCCTAGGCCCAGCCATTGGCCGAGGATCTAGACCAATGGCCAACCTTCTCAAGGATGCATCCCACAACAGTTGTATAGTACCTATTGGCTCTTAGGTGAACAGAGGCAGAGGGTGAAACGAAACGTAACCCAAACACTTTCACACAGTAAGACACAGTTACGGGGCTGAAGAATAGACAACAAACACACACATCTGACTATTCAGGAAGCAACGACGACGTTTCGGTCCATCCTGGACCATTATCACCACTTGATAACGACCCACGACCGAAACGTCGTAACTTCCTTTACTTCCAGATATGTGGGTTAGGTGTCCCAACTTCAACCGCGGAAATCGAACCCGGAATCTATCGACTCCGCACGCCACTGCGCCACCAAATTAAAACAGGAAGATGCTTAGAGGTGAATATTCGTTCAAGCTTTATAAACTGGTGCGGTTTTATGGTCTAACTCTCATCTAACTTGTTATCCTGAAGGCTTTATGGCTGTGTAACATGGGCTGGAGCTCCATAAAATATAATTAAAACTCTCCTGTTTTAATGGCCCAATACTCGCCAAGTAATAGAAGCAGTCAGGAAAGAACGGGGTTAATTACAGTTCTCGTGAGAGCTCAAGTTTTCTGGTGAACTGTAGGGGTCAAGTTCCCAATTGAATTTAAGACATCAAGTTTCATAGTGAGCCGTAGATATCAAATTTCCCCATAATCTGAAGATATCACATTTCCCTGTGCAAGGAAGATATCATATTCCGTTTTAATCTTAAGAAACCAAGTTTTGCTATCACTGATATATAACATTTATGACGATAAATATCTAGTGAATAGTGATTGTGAAAAAATAATAGAAACTTTATGTTTAGAAAAATAAGCAGAGAATCTTGGTGATGGAGAGATAAACAATAATATTCCGGCTGATTGGTATTCGAACCTACGAGATGGATGATCTAATCGTGCAGAGAGGAGAGAGAGAGAGAGAGAGAGAGAGAGAGAGAGAGAGTCTTACCTGGACCTGCCTTACCAGGGCCTGCCTGGGTGCGCTGAGGAATGGTTTACAGGATTTCGAAGCAAGGACATGATTTAATGAAAGATGTACCACTCTATTCACCTGGGCTGTAGGAGGCTCGAACCGCGGACCCCAGGCGTGTGAGGACGACGCTCTGTCAACTCGGCTTCGAGTTGTTTTTAAAGATGGAGAGGTTTGTTAGTGAAGCCGTAAATGCTTTGGGAATCCTGGATCTTCTTCGCGATCAAGTCTGGTTCTTAGGAACTTAACAACAAGAACGGACTTGTTTACTACTTAACTAAGTTGGTGATGAAACAAGGTAATTGACTAGAGTTTACCTAAGTGATCAAACTGAACTGGATGATGATTAAACTATTGTGGTGGCCTTAATAACCTAACTACCCCCCCCCCCCTCCGTGGTTGATAAGTCCTAAGTCCAACACCAAGCTTCAGACCTGCCAGCGTGACCTCGTCCTGGTGATCTTAGGAGCGTGACCCCGCTATGATGATCGCTGTCATGCACTCTACTCAGTCTAATCACTGATACTTTGAACAAGTCACAATCACGTGCCTGAACCAACCCAACCAACACACCTGAAATGAGGGTGAAGAAGTTTCGGTCTTGACGGAAAATCCAGGCCCGAAACATCGTCTCTTTTACGTCATATATATGTGTGTGTGTGTGAGCTGTATTATGTATTTAAATGTTTAATTTATTTATATTTTTATTTGTCGATTGTGGGAAAAATGCGGCGCCTTGGACCAACTCTTGTCTTGGAAAGTACACTTCATGTAGTGATGTGAAGACTGGAGCTGAACTATGATCAAGAGTAAGACCTCTTAAGTGTGGGGTAGAGTCTTGACAGAAATAAAGAGAAAGGTCAAATAATAGATTAGTGGCCATTAATATATGTAAGTTGACAGTAAGAATCATTGAGAAAATATCAGAACTCAGAGAACAAATTTGTTGGAATGGGAGAAGAATTATAGAATTATCAATGGTGCTGTCACAAACGAAGAACAGGGGAAGAACGGAGAAACAGAAGAATACTGACTGGAATAAGCAGAAGGAACTGGACAATTTGAGAGATAATTTTGAATGAGCTAAATATGAGCTACGAGAAAAAACTTGGTAATTTGAGAGATGCGTTAAGGAAAGACCAAACCATATAGACAGGTGCTAGTGACAGACAGTGACAGGAGAGATATGATAGCGTGAGATAGTCCCTAGTTACCTGAAAAGGGAATACCTGTGTCCAAGTTATTTAAATCACAATTAGGTAGAAAGGTGTTGGATATTGCCCATCTTATCGCAGACTCTCAAACCGTGAAAAAAAACACGGAAGAAAAAACATTTAAAACTACAAGAGAATATTTTATATGCCAAGGCCAGAGAAAGGGAAGGGAAGGAAAGTCTAATTCGTCAAATGCATATAGAGAGAAGATCTGCCGTAAATATTTGAGGAGCTGAAGGTCTACAGGGTGGAACTTGTTGGTGTACAGATCAGGGGCCAAATTCACGAAGCAGTTACGCAAGTACTTACGAACGTGTACATCTTTCCTCAATCTTTGACGGCTTTCGTTACGTTTATTAAACAAGCATGAAAACTTCCTTTATTTTTCATTAACAACAACGACAAATTGTACACCGTACGTAACGCCTCCAGGAACTTGAACAGAGAAGCCCTGTGACTGATGAGGCTAGTGACTTGCCTCCTCTTGCAGGTACGCCTAAGCAAATATTGCAAAACAGGAACAAATTATGCCATGCTTTGATGGTAGCCGCGGCATTAAGATTTGCACACCGTTCATTCACTTTCCTTAGAAGGTCTGTATATTTCCCTGCTGCAAATGGGCGCGCTGCTTTAGGAATGTGGGGAAGAGTTCTGGTGGTGGATGCTTTGATGGCCCCCAGGAGGTCATCTGATGACATGAAGTTTGCTGGGATGTGTAGGGGTGCCGGGGGGCCTGTGGGCCTTCCCACTCTACAGGTACCGTCCATAAACTCTCACAGCCGTTGTGCTGACGTAGGGTTCCATCGTTTCTAATGCATTGAGATTCGTGACACACCCGACACGTTCCTCTGGGTCTGAGTCCCCTGGTTGCACGTCTGGATGCACTGTTCCCAGGACCGTGTTCTTGGCTGAGGGGTTCCTGGTTAGTTGGGGGAGTCCCCTCCATCCCCAGGGTGAGCTGAGACATCGGCCGGCGTGGGAGGGTGGACACGGGTGGTGGCAGCAGGGGTGGACACGGGTGGTGGCAGGAGGGGTGGCACGGGTGGTGGCAGCAGGGGTGGACACGGGTGGGGGCAGCAATGTTGGACACGGGTGGTGCAGCAGGGTTGGACACGGGTGGTGGCAGCAGGGTTGGACACGGGATGTGGAGCAAGTTGGCAAGGGTGGGGCAGCAGGGTTGTAGACACGGGTGGTGGCGGCAGGGGTGGGACAAGGGTGATGGAGGAGGGGTGGTAGCTGTCCCTAGCACTAACCACTCGTATGAGTACTTGGTCACCGCCCTTTTTGGGAGGAACCTGGATGCAAGTTGGACCTGCTGTCACAAGTCTGGGTGCCGGGTGACACATCTCTGCAACAGGCACTGTGTGGGCGGTGAATGGGTGGGTGGGAGACACCCAGATGGGTGTCTCCCACCCACCTGTAAGAGAGAGAGAATCTGTACCTGTAGAGAGAGAGAGAAGAGAAGGGGTGGGGGTTGACCGGACACCGCTCGCCTTGATGGGGGGGGGGGGGGTCTGGGTGACACTTAAACACTGGTAAAATTTTCTTGTATATCACTACACAATGGTGAATGAATCATACACTTGTAGTCTGACACACTGTGAGCTCTATGAGCTCTGAACATGATTGCTGATTATATATATATATTATATATATATATATAATATATATATAATATATATATATATATATATATATTAAGAAGTAAAAGAGTACCACCTCTGGCTGGAAGAAGGGGGACCCATAGCCTCGGAGGAAACCACACATAACGCATTAAAGGGAATGTTTAGATCCCCTCCAATACTGTTTCTGTGTGCTTTTCTCCTACCACCCCCTTCCTTTTTTGTGCTTTATTATGTATTTGATGGTTACAAGATATGCATAGGTTGATACAAAAATGAATACAAAAAGGTGCTTAAAGGTTATGGATCTCTTGAAAAACCCGACAATGGGAAACATTGATGAATGTCACAGACAGGTTTGATCATTGTTACAAGTCATATATATATGACTTGAATATATGAATATATATATGAATATATATATATGTATAAATATATTGTGACGGTAAAGTAGTGGAGTATG
>WNGS01144964.1:12500-14259 GCA_020271785.1 Procambarus virginalis
CGACATCAGTCTTTCACGACACGTCCGAGAGGTAGGACGCGCGACTCGCATCGTCGTCCTGTCAGAGTGACGGATTTACCGAACTCCGGTGGATTTAAGCGTCTCCAGTTGTTGGCACGCACTCTGTGAGGTCTTCCTGCAACCAGAAGTGGCTCAGATAAGGAATTGACAGAATATTGAGCAACAAGTGCTCAGGGACAGGTGCGTTGCAAGAAGTGGGCCGGGCATCGACGTGTGTCGTCGTTGGCAGTTCACCAGTATAAGAGACAGCTTAGTGGCCGGGCCACCCACCGTGAGTGAACCGGGTTGACAGCCTTGTCAACCAGGTTGAACGTGTGATCGACGATCCTGTCAAGTTTGACAGTAACCCCACCTTCGTGGAACCCTACGAGTCAACAGTTGGATGCAAGCACGTCGAGAAGTCTTCCCAAATACCTAGCGATATATCTAGACGACGAGGGAATTGACAGTGTTGTGAGCTTCAAGTGCTCTGAAGTCGGGTGCTGTGCGTGTGTCGTCCGGGACGGCTGATAACTTCACAGTGACTTCGTAGTGGTGAGAGGCAGTTACTCTGGGAGTACAGTGACAAGAACTAATTGGGAAACGTGCGACGACCGCCGAGACGTAGGCTGGCTGCCGTAGTTGGGAGGAAAGTTGACGGCCAGGAGACCGACTTCAACCCTGCGACGTACTGTAGAGAAGAAGCACGGACCTGCTGTGTACAGAAGCGGCGAGACGCGACATCCTAAGGCGTGGGGCTTGTGTTTCTGGATGAACGAGGCGAGAGCCTGGACCAGGAGCTACAACCCAACTGTCATCCTAGGATAGGTGAAGTAGGTGTTTACAGTTCCCTCCCATTTCCCCTTTAGTTAGCTATATATATATATTTTGTCAGGATATTTTATATGTCGTGAGCAAGTCTCACTTGAGTTTAAGTCACAGAGAGCACAGTATGTGGTGAGGCTGCCCAGAGCGCTCACAGTATCAGTTTACATATATATCTATGTGTGGGTGTGTGCAAGCACCAAGATTCATCAGAGAATTTACTGTGACTATTATTATTGATCTGTGATTATTATTATTATATATATTGGTAGTAAACCAGATATTGGTGTATTGATCTCTATAATCTATTGAATAAATGCCTGTGGATTGATCTCTATAATCTATTGATATAAATGCCTGTGGATTGATCTCTATAATCTATTGATATAAGTGCCTGTGTGTTGATCTCTATAATCTATCGATATAAATGCCTGTGTGTTGATCTCTATGATCTATTGATATATATGCCTGAAGTTGATTACTGATTTATATATGACATGACTGTGTACTGAATAATATCATATACGTGAAGTGTTTGCCAGTGATATCTCTTAAGAGGAAGTATAAATATAAAGAAAAGTTCAGTGATCAAGTGAGTGCATTCACAGTAAATATTATTAAGAATAGAGTAATCTTTTGGTACAGTGAAAAGTCACTGTGAGAGTATTGTGAATATAGATGTTGATCGTGAGGCCAGTGAAATCATAAGTAAGCCATGTGAATGTAAATAGTGTTTGGAAAAAGTTAAATAAACGGGGATCGTGACAATAGAAAACAAGTACTAGTCTGTTCCCACGATCGCGAGGGGCCGGTCAGCTGAGTCTGACAGGTGACACGTGCCGATGTTACCATATCGGTGTGCTTCAGAATATTACGCTATGGATGGAGCATTGTCTATATTATCCTGATACATTGATGTATATATATTTCTCGT
>WNGS01144972.1:0-12648 GCA_020271785.1 Procambarus virginalis
CATTGCTCCAGATCTAGACAATCATGGGACAATATACATGGGGATTTTAATGCTAGACATATTACGCTGGAGACATTACTAACAACGATAATGGATGCAAATTTATCAAATATGTTTATGACAACAGATTAACCGTGTATACTACGGATACCCAAACTCATTTATTGGGAGGCAGACTTGATTATGTAATGGGTAGAAACCTTGTGCAAGATAGGATGGAATGTTCATTGGTAAATCACTTAGTTAGTGATCACTATGCAGTTTCTGCTTCCTATGAGGTACAGTGTGATGTACCTAATAGACATCAGAGACGGAAAATGAATATTCCATATGGCTTGCATGACCACTTTATTAATTGTATATCAAAATGGTATCAAGATTACACAATAACGAATGTAGAAGCCTTCTCCAGAGATCTCGTTGATACAATTACTACCTACTACGACACATGGGTGTGTTGGGGAACAAGTCGTAAGCCTAGCAGAAGTGGGCAACACCTGCCACCACCCAAGTGGGTCCTTGACCCCGTATTTGTTAAAGAACATGAACGAGTAAAGCAACTTGGAGATACGTACAAACGAACCAAAGCACAAGGTGACTTGCATGCATTTCTTGTTGCAAATAGAGAGATGAGAGACATGAGCAACGTTATACGTAATAAACATTGGGAAGAGTTCCTACAAAGTATAAATGAGCAAAAACACTTGTTGAAGTTTGGGAAAAGATACGAAAAATCTCTAGAAGCAACCCAACCAAACCACTGCACCACAGCCCACTAGAACAAGCAAACATTCTCCTTGATCAGTGGGCACTAACATCAAGCTACGACTCACTTCCAATTAACATACAGCATAAACTTAATGACACACGCCCCAACAGACAACGAACCATCAATCTTGCCTGTACAGCTATCGACGTGTCGGACCTTAATGATTTAACTGAATGGGAATTAAATCATGCACTAAAGATGGGAAAATCAACTGCTCCTGGAGAGGACGGTATTACTTACAGTCTACTGAGATTAGTCTCACAAGTACCAGGTAATCCACTGTTAGTGCTGTACAGAATGAGTTTACGTGAAGGAGTATTACCTGATGCTTGGACAAAGAGTGTCATTGTTCCCATCCCCAAACCACACTCAGATAATTATAGACCCATATCTCTAACATCGTGTGTCTGTAAAGTGCTTGAACGTATTGTTCTTAACAGACTCATGTATCGTATACAGGGGCACCTGTCACCCCAACTGTTTGGATTTATGCCTGGGCTCAGTACACAACACTGTTTTGCTGAATACTTCGCACATATTGAAGCTTCCCCTCAAACAGTCTTCATCGACCTAGCAGCAGCTTTTGATACAGCAAACAGAGAAATCATACTGGAACAGCTTGCCGAGCTGGGAATACAAGGAAAATTACTGAAATGGATAAAGGGCTATTTGTCTAATCGAACAGCATATGTTTGTTTAATGGTGTTAAAAGCACAGAGAGCAAACACTTTGAACTGGGAACTCCACAAGGAGGGGTCCTCAGCCCCTGTTGTTCAACGTTCTGATGCATAAACTTATTAAAGATCTTCCAACTAATAATGAAGACACTGTCATTTGTTATGCTGATGATATATGTTTACAGGCTGCCTCCGAGCCCAGAATGCAAGTTCTGCTCGATACGTGAATTTAGAGACAATTCTATAACCAATGTTCCAGCGATGTGTAAATATTTCATTCAAAATGATCTGCTACCAGAAATTTTAGCCAAATATCCCCAGTTTGCTAACTGTAGGTAGTAACTGAGTGATTGTAACCTATCCACCGCTGCCCACTGGATGGGGGGCGGTGTGCAGGACAAACTATAAATTGTGACACTAGCTCTCCACATATGTCAGTTGCTTAATTTAGAACCTGTATTTGAGGTCGATCTTGAACCCATGTTGATGTGACGACTTATATTGAATTTTGTAACTAGCTCATCAAGATTGTAACTTGCTTAGCTAAATGAATTGTGGGGTTCAGTCCCTGAGCCATTATGTGCCTCTGTAACCCTTTCCACTACCGCCCACGGGATGGGTGGGGTGCATAATAAATGAACTAAAACTAACTGCTTTTGCTACTAGAGCTGAGGAATGTGGCCTCCTTATCTCTGTACAGAAAACTCGTGCCCTCATTCCATGTGGTATTCCACCGCCTAATTATCATATAGATGGGCGAGCACTTGAGAACTGCGAGTCTTACAGATACCTTGGTGTCCCTATTAACGACCCTGGGTACCTTTCTTCTCTCAAGAGGAGACTGTGGGAGAGATTAAAGCCCTTGCGGGTCCTTGTTGGTGTCAATCATGGAATTAACGTGAGACTTGCTAGAATGTTTTATGTATCATTTATACGCTCTGTGATTGACTACAATGCTCTACATCTCACACTGTATACTGACAAAGAGCTGAAATCTCTTGAAACGTTGCAAAACGAAGCTATGCGTCTCATCCTTGGGGCTCCAAAGTCCACGAGAATAGTTAATATGAGAGCAGAGTTAAAATTACCTACCATAAGTGAGAGAATTTTGTCTATTAGCACAGTTTTCGGCGTGAAGGCATTGAGTAGATCTAGGCAACACATGAAGTTTCAAGCTAAACTTTCTAATATGCTGCACTCACCTGAGGTCTATAGAAGAAGAACGAAATCTGATTATGTATATTGGTTCTATAAGGTAGCCAACTCCATCAAAATATTAAATATGTACCCAACTCAACTAATGATTAATCAACCAATTACTCCATGGGATAACTGGGATTTATCAGTTGATTTTGTAAATGCGCCCAAGAAAGATAGTGTGCACTCTACATTATTAAAACAGTTAACACTGAAAAGCATCACTGAAAGTACTCAGAGTTTGGGTAACGATGTGTATCAGTGCTATACCGACGGCTCTGTAGAAGAAGGTGGACGATGTACCGGATGTGCATGTAATATATTTGAACAATCTACTCTCGTACATACAGCAATGAAGCGCGTCAATGACTGGGCAAGTACAACTCAAACCGAACTTGCAGGCATATACCTTGCCACTGAATTTTTAAAAGACAAAGGCAGTGGACTTATATACTGTGACTCGCAGAGTGCACTCCTGGCATTGAACGCACATATTAGTGACACCCAGAAAATAGTCAGTGATATTCGAATGAATGTTTTAGCTGCTAAAGAAAACAGATTTGAAATTAAATTCCTATGGATACCATCACATGTTGGCATCTCAAGGCATGACACTGTTGATATGCTTGCAAAGACAGCCTGTAGAAAACCAGTGGTAGAAATTGATATGGGTATTTCATTAGCAGTGGCAAAGAGAATACTTAAACAAATATCTAATGAAGATCTCACCGACCTAACAAATTCACAAAGACCTGAAAGCTGTAGCATTAAATATTATGATAGATATCGTGAGGAAACATTCACATATGGGACTAATAGAACAAGAACCCGGCAATGTGATGTTATAGTGGCCAGAATACGCCTGGGATATAGACGTATCTGGCAGCTTTCTCAAAACCCAAATGTCGAGTACACTATGTGTCAACTTTGTGAAAGAGAAAACATGCACTCTCTTGAACATTATATTGTAGAATGTCCCATACTGGCTGACTTTCGCCCCCCTGGGCTAAGGTATGCTGAACTTTGTAATTACTATATGAGTACTGGAACACTTGATGATATATTGGACTTGTATCCAAGATTGACCATGTAATAGATTAATTATACAATGTATGTGATGTAACTATATAACCTGAGCTTGTAAAAGCACCTCAATCACCTTCAGTGATTAAGTGCTTAATTGCACACTAGTTTCTTTATCAGCTATCTCACCCTGTCAGAGTAAATGAGATAAATGTCTGTGAATGCATGTGTGTATATATGTATATGTGTGTGTATGTGTATGTATGGGTATAAAGTATATATGGAAGCTGATCAGAATTACATTTCACCTTTGTAAATGTACATTAATGACACTGTGTAGATGACACATCGAACACTTTATGTAAGGCATACATAAATCTGTGTATCTATGTATTTACGTATATAGGTTAGCTTAGCATTTTTAAAGCACCGACTCACCTTCAGTGGTTGATTGTTCAATAAACCCTTGAAATATATGTTTAACACATCTCTAACCCTGTCTATGGAGGACAGAAGAAAATGTATATATGCTGGTTAGCATTGTTAATGTGTGGCCACGTCTGTGGTAGAAAACAATAAAAAAAAAAAAAAAAAAAAAAAACCATTTTATATTTCACTTGTATTTCATTTTTTGTCTTATTGTTAACGTAAGCCATTAATTCATTTTTATGTTAGTTCTTTTTCACTTGTTATCTATTCACTTTGCCAAGCCAAGGAATTGTCTTTATTTAAATTTGTTTTCTAGAGTAATTTAATTTCATTGTTTATCTTTTGTGTTTTGTATGTCTTCCCCTACCTTACCACAGACTACCAGACAAGCAGTCATTTCTTTTTTTTAACTCGTGTGTGTGACCAGGCATTGACATCTGCTATTGGAAGACTGTCGAACACCATACTCCACTACTTTACCGTCACAATATATATATATATATATTATATATATATATATATTATATATATATATATATATATATATATATATGTCGTACCTAGTAGCCAGAACGCACTTCTCAGCCTACTATGCAAGGCCCCATTTGCCTAATAAGCCAAGTTTTCATCAATCAATGTTTTTTTCGACTACCTAACCTACCTAACCTAACCTAACCTAGCTTTTTCGGCTACCTAACCTAACCTAACCTATAAAGATAGGTTAGGTTAGGTTAGGTAGGGTTGGTTAGGTTCGGTCATATATCTACGTTAATTTTAACTCCAATAAAAAAAAATTGACCTCATACGTAATAAAATGGGTAGCTTTAGCATTTCATAAGAAAAAAAAATGAGAAAATATATTAATTCATGAAAACTTGGCTTATTAGGCAAATCAGGCCTTGCATAGTAGGCTGAGAAGTTCTGGTTTACTAGGTACGACATATATATATATATATATATATATATATATATATATATATATATATATATATATATATTTTTTTTTTTTTTAAAAACAATGGAAGGGAGTACCACCTCTGGCTGGAAGAAGGGGGACCCATAGCCTCGGAGGAAATCACACATAACGCATTGGAGGGAATGTAGGTCCCCTCCAATACAGTTTCTGTGTGCTTTTCTCCTACCACCCCCTTCCTTTTTTTTATGCTTTATTGTGTATTTAAAGGTTACAAAACATACAAGACAAATGCCTAAAGGTTATGTATCTCTTGAAGCTCCTCCGCTTCCGGACAGGAACCGAGGACGCAGCAAGCATGTCCCCTCTGGTTCGCCACACTGAGGCGCTGAAACAAAAAACTGCAAGCCCTTGGGTCTCTGGTGACGTCGATGGGCTTGGAACCCAATTCCTTGAGAAATCCCAAGGCACTCTTGCCCCAGGGGCCATGCGTCTCAGACGCTATGGGAACAAAGAGGTATTGGCCTGCCAGTCGCCTGTATTTGAGAGATTTTGCTGTTTCCCTGTGGTTGGCCGCCCCACCTGCTTGATCAGCTCCGAAGTGTACATAGGTGTCAGCCAGGGTGGATACACATGTGTAGTCCCACACCAACTGTCTACCCTCCTTCCATGAGTATATGGTGATGCCATCAGGGCGAAGTGCGGGGAAATCCGGGTTCTGGACCCCTAGGATGCGAGGTTCTCTCTCCGCTGGGCACTTAGCTGAGACGAGGCTTCTCTTGATGATGTCATTGACCTTGTTGTGTCTTGCATGCCAGCCCTTTGTGCTTCCACAATGCAACCCATGCAGTCCGTATTGGTCTGCTTCCACCCTGTTGCAAATACACTTGTATTCAGTGTGAATTGGGGCACCAAGGCGGAGGGCCACTGCTACACGAAGGGATTCTGGATCTAGGCGCGTGCCCATTGCTGACATGGGTATATATATATATATATATATATATATATATATATATATATATATATATATATATATATATATATATATATATATATATATGTATATATATATATATATATATATATATTTATATATATATATATATATATATATATATATATATATATATATGTGAAAGCTGCATGAATGCGCAAGCCATATATCACTAAGCACTCTTTGACCCGGCCAGGATTCGAACCCATGCCGTCCAGGATCACCCCTAAACGTACACAGTACCGTGACCACCGCACCAATGATCGTCTATAAGGATTGGTCAGTCTTGGCGCTTATTAACTAAGCTCCCTGACTGACCAACCCCCGACGACACTCATGGATCCATTTGGGTACAGTTTTTCATCAAATTCTGGCGCATGCGTTCATTTCGTAAGTATAAGTATAGATGCCACACCTGTGACAGGTAAATTATGCTTGTCTTGAAAAACAGCACCAACTGTTGCATCTAAGAGCAAAATACATGCTATACTAAATACGTTACAATTCCATTTCAATGTTTCTGATTGCATTGATAAATTGAATTTTCATAGATTTTGATTTATTTTAATTTTGATTTAATTATTTTGAGTGAATTGCGTTGGAATTGAGCTGTGTTGTTTACCATGCCGTTCATTTCGTGAGTATAGTTTTTTTATTTTTTCATATTTTCATTTAATTTTTATCTGTTTTCTTATTTTTCAGTGATGGTAACATCAGATCACTTGATGTTCTCAATTTTCTGATGGGAACATCAGATCTTTGGAAAGACATCGGACGAGGGAGTGGGGAATGGTGGGAGGCCGAGGAGACGGGTGAGGGGGGAATGGTGGGGAGGACTGGGGGACAGGGACGGTTGCTGGGCTCAGCGACGCGTGGCCGGGTAAAACTATTATATATATAAGTCTGTTTCTCAACCTCGGGTGAGATATATTGATTTGTTTCTTCTTCTTGAATGAGATATATTGGTCTGTTTCTCCTCCTTCGGTGTGATATATTTGACTGTTTATAAACCTTAGATGAAATACATTGGTCTGTTTCTTGACTTTAGGTGAGATATATTGGTTTGTTTCTCAACCTTTTTGGGGAAATATATTGATCTGTTTCTCCACCAATGGTAAGATATATAGGTCTGTTGCTCAACCTTGGGTGAAATATTGTTCCAATGAACCCTGATGCCAAGTTAATCAATGTTGACGATTATCAAATCGTCAAAATGTTCAGGTTGACGACAGTCTTGATTACCGTGCTCGTGAATTAAAGAGCCATGTTATCTCAGACACGTCACTAAGAGCAGCCTCCTCTTTCTCTGAGAGATGAACTTATATATGTTCAACCTTGGGAGGTTCACTCAGGTGTTCACATCCACTCTGGCCTACACCGATAAGTAAGTAATCGTCTCAAGAAGGCACCAAGCCGGAAAGGCTATGTTGAACCATCTCATTGGCTGACCATAAATGAATATCCATCCTCCAGTTGAACATGACCCATCTATCCTCCAGGTGAACATGACCCATCTATCCTCCAGGTGATCATGAGCCATCTATCCTCAAGGTGATCATGAGCCATCTATCCTCCAGCTGATCATGAGCCATCTATCCTCTAGGTGAATATGACCATCTATCCTCCAGGTGATCATGACCCATCTCTCCTCCAGTTGAACATGACCCATCTATCATCCAGTTGAACATGACGCATCGATCCTCCAGGTGAACATGACCCATCTATCCTCCAGGTGAACATGACCCATCTATCCTCCAGGTGAACATGACCCATCTATCCTCCAGGTGAACATGACCCATCATCCTCCAGGTGAACATGACCAATCTATCCTCCAGTTGAACATGACCCATCTATCCTCCAGGTGAACATGACCAATCTATCCTCAGTTGAACATGACCCATCTATCCTCCAGTTGAAAATGAGCCATCTATCCTCAGGTGAACATGACCCATCTATCCTCAGGTGAACATGACCCATCTATCCTCAGTCGAACATGAGCCATCTATCCTCAGGTGAACATGAACCATCTATCCTCCAGGTGAACATGACCCATCTATCCTCCAGGTGAACATGACCCATCTATCCTCAGGTGAACATGACCCATCTATCCTCCAGTTGAAAATGAGCCATCTATCCTCAGGTGAACATGACCCACCTATCCTCAGGTGAACATGACCCATCTATCCTCCAGTCGAACATGAACCATCTATCCTCAGGTGAACATGAACCATCTATCCTCCAGGTGAACATGAACCATCTATCCTCAGGTGAACATGAACCATCTATCCTCAGGTGAACATGAACTATCTATCCTCAGGTGAACATGAACCATCTATCCTCAGGTGAACATGAACCATCTATCCTCAGGTGAACATGAACCATCTATCCTCCAGGTGAACATGACCCATCTATCCTCAGGTGAACATGAACCATCTATCCTCAGGTGAACATGAACCATCTATCCTCAAGTGAACATGAACCATCTATCCTCCAGGTGAACATGACCCATCTATCCTCAGGTGAACATGACCCATCTATCCTCAGGTGAACATGACCCATCTATCCTCAGGTGAACATGA
Source organism: Procambarus virginalis (assembly GCA_020271785.1). Lineage (NCBI taxonomy): Eukaryota > Metazoa > Arthropoda > Malacostraca > Decapoda > Cambaridae > Procambarus > Procambarus virginalis. Next base: position 8,582 of record WNGS01144972.1, read on the forward strand.
ACCATCTATCCTCCAGATGAACATGACCTTATCCTATTTCTTGAGTCTCTACAGCTGAGAGTTTTATCCACATACCAGTCTCTTTATATTGTCGTGCAGGTGGTGGAGCTTATGGTCCTGGGTTCAACTATGGTCCTGGGTTCAACTATGGTCCTGGGCTCAACTGTGGTCCTGGGTTCAACTATGGTCCTGGGTTCAACTATGGTCCTGGGCTCAACTGTGGTCCTGGGTTCAACTATGGTCCTGGGTTCAACTATGGTCCTGGGCTCAACTGTGGTCCTGGGTTCAACTATGGTCCTGGGTTCAACTATGGTCCTGGGTTCAACTATGGTCCTGGGCTCAACTGTGGTCCTGGGTTCAACTATGGTCCTGGGTTCAACTATGGTCCTGGGTTCAACTATGGTCCTGGGTTCAACTATGGTCCTGGGGTCAACTATGGTCCTGGGTTCAACTATGGTCCTGGGTTCAACTATGGTCCTGGGTTCAACTATGGTCCTGGTTCAACTATGGTCCTGGGTTCAACTATGGTCCTGGGTTCAACTATGGTCCTGGGTTCAACTATGGTCCTGGGTTCAACTATGGTCCTGGGTTCAACTATGGTCCTGGGTTCAACTATGGTCCTGGGTTCAACTATGGTCCTGGGTTCAACTATGGTCCTGGGCTCAACTATGGTCCTGGGTTCAACTGTGGTCCTGGGTTCAACTATGGTCCTGGGTTCAACTATGGTCCTGGGTTCAACTGTGGTCCTGGGGTCAACTATGGTCCTGGGTTCAACTATGGTCCTGGGTTCAACTATGGTCCTGGGTTCAACTATGGTCCTGGGTTCAACTATGGTCCTGGGCTCAACTATGGTCCTGGGTTCAACTGTGGTCCTGGGTTCAACTATGGTCCTGGGTTCAACTATGGTCCTGGGTTCAACTATGGTCCTGGGTTCAACTATGGTCCTGGGTTCAACTATGGTCCTGGGTTCAACTATGGTCCTGGGTTCAACTATGGTCCTGGGTTCAACTATGGTCCTGGGTTCAACTGTGGTCCTGGGTTCAACTATGGTCCTGGGTTCAACTATGGTCCTGGGTTCAACTATGGTCCTGGGTTCAACTATGGTCCTGGGTTCAACTATGGTCCTGGGTTCAACTATGGTCCTGGGTTCAACTATGGTCCTGGGTTCAACTATGGTCCTGGGTTCAACTATGGTCCTGGGTTCAACTATGGTCCTGGGTTCAACTATGGTCCTGGGTCAACTATGGTCCTGGGTTCAACTATGGTCCTGGGGTCAACTATGGTCCTGGGTTCAACTATGGTCCTGGGTCAACTATGGTCCTGGGTTCAACTGTGGTCCTGGGCTCAACTGTGGTCCTGGGTTCAACTATGGTCCTGGGTTCATCTATGGTCCTGGGTTCAACTATGGTCCTGGGTTCAACTATGGTCCTGGGTTCAACTATGGTCCTGGGCTCAACTATGGTCCTGGGCTCAACTATGGTCCTGGGGTCAACTGTGGTCCTGGGGTCAACTGTGGTCCTGGGGTCAACTATGATCCTGGGGTCAACTATGGTCCTGGGTTCAACTATGGTCCTGGGCTCAACTATGGTCCTGGGCTCAACTATGGTCCTGGGTCAACTATGGTCCTGGGGTCAACTGTGGTCCTGGGGTCAACTGTGGTCCTGGGGTCAACTATGATCCTGGGGTCAACTATGGTCCTGGGGTCAACTATGGTCCTGGGGTCAACTATGGTCCTGGGCTCAACTATGGTCCTGGGGTCAACTATGGTCCTGGGGTCAACTATGGTCCTGGGGTCAACTGTGGTCCTGGGGTCAACTGTGGTCCTGGGGTCAACTATGATCCTGGGGTCAACTATGGTCCTGGGGTCAACTATGGTCCTGGGGTCAACTATGGTCCTGGGCTCAACTATGGTCCTGGGGTCAACTATGGTCCTGGGGTCAACTGTGGTCCTGGGGTCAACTGTGGTCCTGGGGTCAACTATGATCCTGGGGTCAACTATGGTCCTGGGCTCAACTATGGTCCTGGGCTCAACTATGGTCCTGGGGTCAACTGTGGTCCTGGGGTCAACTGTGGTCCTGGGGTCAACTGTGGTCCTGGGGTCAACTATGATCCTGGGGTCAACTATGGTCCTGGGGTCAACTATGGTCCTGGGGTCAACTATGGTCCTGGGCTCAACTATGGTCCTGGGGTCAACTATGGTCCTGGGGTCAACTGTGGTCCTGGGGTCAACTGTGGTCCTGGGGTCAACTATGATCCTGGGGTCAACTATGGTCCTGGGGTCAACTATGGTCCTGGGGTCAACTATGGTCCTGGGGTCAACTATGATCCTGGGGTCAACTATGGTCCTGGGGTCAACTATGGTCCTGGGGTCAACTATGGTCCTGGGGTCAACTATGATCCTGGGGTCAACTATGGTCCTGGGGTCAACTATGGTCCTGGGGTCAACTATGGTCCTGGGGTTAACTGTGGTCCTGGGGTCAACTGTGGTCCTGGGGTCAACTGTGGTCCTGGGGTCAACTGTGATCCTGGGGTCAACTGTGATCCTGGGATCAACTGTGATCCTGGGATCAACTGTGGTCCTGGGGTCAACTGTGATCCTGGGGTCAACTGTGATCCTGGGATCAACTGTGGTCCTGGGGTCAACTGTGGTCCTGGGATCAACTGTGATCCTGGGATCAACTGTGATCCTGGGATCAACTGTGATCCTGGGATCAACTGTGGTCCTGGGGTCAACTGTGATCCTGGGATCAACTGTGACCCTGGGATCAACTGTGATCCTGGGATCAACTGTGATCCTGGGGTCAACTGTGGTCCTGGGGTCAACTGTGATCCTGAGGTCAACTATGGTCCTGGGGTCAACTGTGGTCCTGGGGTCAACTGTGGTCCTGGGGTCAACTGTGGTCCTGGGGTCAACTGTGATCCTGGGATCAACTGTGATCCTGGATCAACTGTGATCCTGGGGTCAACAGTGATCCTGGGGTCATCTGTGATCCTGGGGTCAACTGTGATCCTGGGGTCAACTGTGATCCTCGGGTCAACTGTGATCCTCGGGTCAACTGTGGTCCTGGGGTCAATGTGATCCTGGGGTCAACTGTGATCCTGGGGTCAACTGTGATCCTGGGGTCAACTGTGATCCTGGGGTCAACTGTGATCCTGGGGTCATCTGTGATCCTGGGGTCAACTGTGATCCTGGGGTCAACTGTGATCCTCGGGTCACTGTGATCCTGGGGTCAACTGTGATCCTGGGATCAACTGTGATCCTGGGGTCAACTGTGATCCTGGGATCAACTGTGATCCTGGGGTCAACTGTGATCCTGGGGTCAACTGTGATCCTGGGGTCAACTGTGATCCTGGGGTCAACTGTGGTCCTGGGGTCAACTGTGGTCCTGGGGTCAACTGTGATCCTGGGGTCAACTGTGATCCTGGGGTCAACTGTGATCCTGGGGTCAACTGTGATCCTGGGGTCAACTGTGATCCTGGGGTCATCTGTGATCCTGGGGTCAACTGTGGTCCTGGGGTCAACTGTGGTCCTGGGGTCAACTGTGTCCTGGGGTCAACTGTGATCCTGGGTCAACTGTGATCCTGGGTCAACTGTGATCCTGGGGTCAACTGTGATCCTGGGGTCATCTGTGATCCTGGGGTCAACTGTGGTCCTGGGTCAACTGTGGTCCTGGGGTCAACTGTGATCCTCGGGTCAACTGTGATCCTGGGGTCAACTGTGGTCCTGGGGTCAACTGTGGTCCTGGGGTCAACTGTGATCCTGGGTCAACTGTGATCCTGGGATCAACTGTGATCCTGGGGTCAACTGTGATCCTGGGATCAACTGTGATCCTGGGGTCAACTGTGGTCCTGGGGTCAACTGTGATCCTGGGGTCAACTGTGATCCTGGGGTCAACTGTGGTCCTTGGGTCAACTGTGATCCTGGGGTCAACTGTGATCCTGGGGTCAACTGTGATCCTGGGGTCAACTGTGGTCCTGGGTCAACTGTGATCCTGGGGTCAACTGTGATCCTGGGGTCAACTGTGATCCTGGGTCAACTGTGGTCCTGGGTCAACTGTGATCCTGGG
>WNGS01144976.1:0-10290 GCA_020271785.1 Procambarus virginalis
GTCAATTTCCATCATTTCACATAATAATGTTGTAATTGATTAAGGCAATTTCTTTTGGTTATCGTCTAGTGACGAGGGTAAAGTAACTTAGGGATGAGTGGAGCTGTGTCCCAGAATCCCACCTTGCCTGATTTTGTTCACTTTAGTTGTGATAGGGGGAGTCACTGTTAGACTACCACCTGATTACGGGGTCGCTCCTGTTGGGCGGGAGGACCTTAAGCTTGTGATTATAGTAGCTGCCACTAGGAAGTCGTGTCACTATTGATTGCTTGCTTGTGTCATCAGTGGATGAATTGTTCAGTTAGTTCATGTTGTCAGCCGAAGTGTCAGCAGGATGGAGCCTGCTGTCATTTCTCGAGGGGCTGTTGAATAGCTGTATTGCAAATGCCACTGGATTGACAGTAACGTAATTAAATCACTCGCTGTGGTGTAACTTAGTCTGTGATATTTTTCTTTGAATTTGCAATATTGCGTCATCAGTGGGCACACCTGTGTTCAGGTTAGTTCAGTATGCAGCCACACAGCAAGGGTTGCTATTTAGCTGTTGGTTATGGTGCCACTGGATGGACATTAACGTAAAGATTAATTTGAGGAAGGGTGCTGGAGTTGCCAGTGAACCCATTAGTTATTGATGTCATTGAAAGGCTACTGATTTGATTGCATTGCAACCGCTATTGCAGGTGTAGACTGCACTGAGGCGTAGAACAGTTAGGAGGTTACTGGAGACGTGTTTCAGAACTCACTGTGTCATTTGTTGTAATTGTGATTATAGATCTGTTAGTTCTTGCTTGCTTGCTGATTCCTCTGTGGGCACGCTTATAGTGTCACAGGAAGGACTTAGAGTAACGTCATTGACATTCTTTTGTTTTGATGTAGTAGTCTAGTCTCTTGTTATAATAAATTGTTATTTGTTAACAGTCTTTGATGTCAACCTTCAACTATTCTGTGCCACTCCCATTGTTCTGATCTATATTGATATTGTTGTTTTGATCTTGATATGACGGCTGTGCTTTTGGGAATTCGAATTCCAATTCATAGCGCCACACAACAAATAAAATTTGATTGTGAGAACCCGTCGGTTACCCTTTATTGGTTTTAATGTCATGTTTAACTAGGAGGAACCAGCGGCCTATTGTGGACAGGTTTTCACCCCTGCTGGTGGAAGCCTGGCGGTTTGCTCCCGCTTCTCCTTTTTCTACTGGACTCATGCTTAACTGCCAAGAGCAGCCTTTAAACTTGTAGTCCACCTCCTAAGGGAGGTAGGCGTAGAGAAAAATCTCACACTGTTCTCCCTCTGGCTATGACCGGAGCTTATTTACTCTTAAGTGCCTTAGCCCCAAATTGGTATGCCAGAGGTGAGATTATCCTTTCGGGTCGACGTTAACCTCACACCCAGACTCCATGCAGGGAGGTTAGATGCGTCGATTGAGCAATCCGAAAGATGAGAGATAGGCGAGAGCAACCGCCAAAGGTCCCGTAGTACAGGAGAAGGATAAAGACCAAAGCGGTCTTCCCCTCCACGATGCACCACAAGTCCTTCTCTCACTGGGTCGTTCTCTCTCTCGAACGCGCTAGCAGCTATTAAAGCAGGTAGAGGACGGGTCCTCACACCGAATTTGATATTCAGTGATTGGGGTTAGGGGCTGGAGCTTGAACCAGCTCAAGTGTCTCTTAAGGACAACTGTAAGCAAGGTAATGAATGGGGAACAGTACTGCAGAATGAGGGAATGACATCAAGGCCTGCGTAAACAGAATAACAACTTATTCAACAACTTAATGACTAATACACAGCCCCACACTTTATGGTAAACCAAGAGTGTCACTTCAAATCTGACAACCAGCACTTTGCAATACGTCTCCTTGAACTGACAGGTACTAGGTCTCCTTGGCCCACCACCTGACAGGTACTAGGTCTCCTTGGCCCACCACCTGACAGGTACTAGGTCTCCTTGACCCACCACCTGACAGGTACTAGGTCTCCTTGACCCACCACCTGACAGGTACTAGGTCTCCTTGACCCACCACCTGACAGGTACTAGGTCTCCTTGGCTCAACACCTGACAGGTACTAGGTCTCCTTGACCCACCACCTGACAGTAGGTCTCCTTGACCCACCACCTGACAGTAGGTCTCCTAGACCCAACACCTGACAGGTACTAGGTCTCCTAGACCCAACACCTGACAGTAGGTCTCCTAGACCCACCACCTGACAGTAGGTCTCCTAGACCCAACACCTGACAGGTACTAGGTCTCCTTGGCCCACCACCTGACAGGTACTAGGTCTCCTTGACCCACCACCAGACAGTAGGTCTCCTAGACCCACCAGCTGACAGTAGGTCTCCTAGACCCAACACCTGACAGTAGGTCTCCTTGACCCACCACCTGACAGTTGGTCTCCTAGACCCAACACCTGACAGTAGGTCTCCTAGACCCAACACCTGACAGTAGGTCTCCTAGACCCACCACCTGACAGGTACTAGGTCTCATTGACCCACCACCTGACAGTAGGTCTCCTTGACCCACCACCTGACAGGCAGTAGGTCTCCTTGACCCACCACCTGACAGTAGGTCTCCTTGACCCACCACCTGACAGTAGGTCTCCTAGACCCACCAGCTGACAGTAGGTCTCCTACACCCACCACCTGACAGTAGGTCTCCTTGACCCACCACCTGACAGGCAGTAGGTCTCCTTGACCCACCACCTGACAGTAGGTCTCCTAGACCCACCACCTGACAGTAGGTCTCCTAGACCCAACACCTGACAGTAGGTCTCCTTGACCCAACACCTGACAGTAGGTCTCCTAGACCCACCACCTGACAGTAGGTCTCCTTGACCCACCACCTGACAGTAGGTCTCCTAGACCCACCACTTGACAGTAGGTCTCCTTGACCCACCACCTGACAGTAGGTCTCCTTGACCCACTACCTGACAGTAGGTCTCCTTGACCCACCACCTGACAGGCAGTAGGTCTCCTTGACCCACCACCTGACAGTAGGTCTCCTTGACCCACCACCTGATAGTAGGTCTCCTTGACCCACCACCTGACAGGCAGTAGGTCTCCTTGACCCACCACCTGACAGTAGGTCTCCTTGACCCACCACCTGACAGTATGTCTCCTTGACCCACCACCTGACAGTAGGTCTCCTTGACCCACCACCTGACAGTAGGTCTCCTAGACCCACCACCTGACAGTAGGTCTCCTTGACCCACCACCTGACAGTAGGTCTCCTTGACCCACCACCTGACAGTAGGTCTCCTAGACCCACCACCTGACAGTAGGTCTCCTAGACCCACCACCTGACAGTAGGTCTCCTAGACCCACCACCTGACAGTAGGTCTCCTTGACCCACCACCTGACAGTAGGTCTACTTGACCCAACACCTGACAGTAGGTCTCCTTGACCCACCACCTGACAGTAGGTCTCCTTGAACCACCACCTGACAGTAGGTCTCCTTGACCCACCACCTGACAGTAAGTCTCCTAGACCCAACACCTGACAGTAGGTCTCCTTGACCCACCACCTGACAGTAGGTCTCCTAGACCCAACACCTGACAGTAGGTCTCCTTGACCCACCACCTGACAGGTACTAGGTCTCCTTGACCCACCACCTGACAGAAGGTCTCCTAGACCCACCACCTGACAGGTAGTAGGTCTCCTTGACCCACCACCTGACAAGTACTAGATCTCCTTGACCCACCACCTGACAGTAGGTCTCCTTGACCCACCACCTGACAGGTAGTAGGTCTCCTTGACCCACCACCTGACAGTAGGTCTCCTTGACCCACCACCTGACAGTAGGTCTCTTGACCCACCATCTGACAGGTAGTAGGTCTCCTTGACCCACTACCTGACAGTAGGTCTCCTTGACCCACCACCTGACAGTAGGTCTCCTAGACCCACCACCTGGCAGTAGGTCTCCTAGATCCACCACCTGGCAGTAGGTCTCCTAGACCCACCACCTGGCAGTAGGTCTCCTTGACCAACCACCTGACAGTAGGTCTCCTAGACCCACCACCTGACAGTAGGTCTCCTTGACCAACCACCTGACAGTAGGTCTCCTAGTCCCACCACCTGGCAGTAGGTCTCCTAGACCCACCACCTGGCAGTAGGTCTCCTAGACCCACCACCTGACAATAGGTCTCCTGGACCCACCACCTGACAGGTGTATAGTGACACAAAGTCTCGACCCACTGGACAGGTCATCGACAACAATGAACTAAGCTGAAACACTTCGTGTACACTCTGGTCAAATCAACTACTTCATCAACACGCTACATAAAGATATGTGTACACAACAATGTCACAAAGACAGTCACTACAATAACACACCCACAAGTCATTTACGTTACTTTACTCAATGCCACTAAGTCATACAACAACACAAGTAAATTATTTTATTTTAACAATAATGTCACAAACACATTCAGTCAAATACGTTAACTCGCCACTCGGACAACCATCAAATACAATTAACAATTAATTGCCTAATTAATTTACATTAAGTAAGCACAAACAATTTTACAGGGTTTACACAATTCCCCCTTGCACCTGAGCTCTGCCCATCAGCCCTTCTACCTCTTCGCCCTTACTTTATTACACAAAGAAACAACAATAGCGTGATGTATCAAATGAACAAATCTACAAGGGGCATGACGAGGGTTCGAACCTACGTCCGAGAGAACGTAGGTTAAGGCGCGTCTGGGATCCTCTCGTACGTATGTTCAAACCCTCGTCACGGCCCTTGTGGATGTGTTCATTTGATGCATCACTCTATTGTGACTTGTGTGTGTAGCTTGATACGCTACAGTATAACATTTATAATAAATGTGTTCAACTGACAGCTACCGATCAATAAAGATGCTGACTTTACTAATTATGTTAATGAATCATAATAAGTATTTGACCAAGACAATCCGACACCACACAATACACACACAATAATGAGACTCAATACTTAGTGTCACACAGTCATTAATGATCAAACAACAATACAATACACTGCAACAGATGATAACAGCCTGGGACACAAATGTGTTTATAATAAATGGTTCACACACACAACACGTCACCTGTCACTCTCACTAGTGACAGGTCAAGGGAGGTTAAAGGCTGTCACCAGACAGGTTAACCTCCCCCCCCCCACAATCCACATAGCCTCATACTGGCTTCTTAGAATTTCACTAATCTCTTTGTCATCCTCTGTGTACGTACCTTCATTTGTAATTAACGGTCCAAAACCTCGACCAGTATTGGACCGTTAATTACAGATGAAGGTACATACACAGAGGACGACAAAGAGATTAGTGAAATTCTAAGAAGCCAGTATGAGGCTATGTTTAGCACACCAATAAACAACATGAAAGTTGATGACCCAGACAGCTTCTTTATGAATGATATTCAAGCTGCAGATAATATAACGGATATTACCACAAACTCGGAAGACTTTGAAAGAGAAATTGACAATATGCCTATGCACTCAGCACCTGGGCCTGACTCATGGAATTCAATATTCATAAAGAAATATAAAGTACCAGTAGCGAGAGCACTCAGCGTAATATGGAGAAAGAGCCTGGATACAGGGGAAATACAAGCAGCACTTAAATCTGCAGATATAGCTTCGTTGCACAAGGGGAGAGTAAAACCTTGGCAAAAAATTATAGGCCAGTTGCACTAACATCACACATAATAAAAGTGTTTGAAAGAGTGATTAGGAATCAAATTTCTAGTTTTATGGAAAACAATGAATTGCACAATCCAGGACAACATGGATTTAGAGCGGGAAGATCCTGTCTGTCACAGTTACTCAACCACTATGACAAAATCACAGAAGCCCTAGAAGAATAGCAAAATGCAGATGTTGTATACACAGACTTTGCATAGGCGTTCGACAAATGTGACCATGGGGTGATAGCTCACAAAATGAGGTCAATGGGAATAACTGGAAAAGTAGGACGCTGGATACTCAATTTCCTGTCGAACAGAACACAAAGAGTAACAGTCAATCAGATAAAATCGAGTCCAAGCAATTTTTTTTGTTTTGCAGGGATATCCCTGCGCGGGCCCTAAGCCTCTGGCTGGCCCACTAAGTGTTGCATGTTTCTGTTTTACTTGGGCGGAGTATGAGTATTTGTTACTCGTATGGTCGCTTTAGTAAGATGTTGCCATATGTGTTTACAACTTCTTCTGCTCTGTTGAATTGAAGTTGAAATCTTAATGGGTTTGTAACTGTGCACTGTGTTAGATAATGTTCCAGAGGTCTGTCGGGCATTTCTCCACAGTGTTGACATTTCCTCTCATCTTCCGGAACCTGTAAGCCTATTTCCCATGCACATGGGTATCCAAGCCTGATGCGATGTAAGTGTACTTCTGTTGCCCTACTGCTCCCCTTCATTAACATAAGTGGTTCGTAGTTGGTTGAATTCCTGTACCCAACCCGCAGATCGTGATGTTGCAGCAGCTGAGTCGTGGTCACTGTACAACTTTTGCATTGCTCTGTTACTAATTACTCGCTTAATCTGTGACAGACTCTGTGGTATGCAAATGTCTACAGTTCTTCTCTTAGTTGCAAGTTTTGCAGCTTCGTCTGCAATGTCATTTCCTATGATTCCCACATGACTTGGCACCCAGTTGAGAAGGACGCGTCGGCCTTGTCGTTTGAGTGTTTGCATTAATGATATGACAGTTGTGATCAGATGTATGTTATCACATATGCGTTCTTGTTGCAAGGTTTCAATGGCGGTTCTCGAATCTGTATGTATGATAACATGTTGTCGGTGTTGAGCAAGAGCATGTTCCAAAGCCTTTTGAATGGCTAGCATCTCTGTTTGTAAAGTCGAACACCCATTTGAGAGCCTCCAACTATGTACGGAGTTTCCTGTTTTAACTGCAGCTCCGGTTTCGTGTCCCTGCTGGTCTACTGATCCATCGGTGAAGTATGTGAAGCTGTCGGATGCCATGTTTGCTTCAATATACATCTGTCCAATGTTACGTAGCAGAAGAGGATTTGTCTGGTTCTTTTTTCCTACAATAACCATAATCGTAAAGTCTGCTGGCGGAGATTCCCAAGGGGCTTGCATAACAAAGTCTGCATGTATTTCGTCGACACCCTTCTCAGTGACTGTGTTTGTTATATCGAATTTATTGATGGTGTTTATCGCACAATGGGTCCACCTGAGTCTATTGGAGGCTCTTCTGTCCAGAGTTAGTGCTCCAGTGATTATATCTTTAAGTGAACTGATTCTAGGTCTAGTCAATATCTTGGTGAGCATGCACGCAGCGATCCCTTTTACCCTTATTTCAAACGACGTTAGCTTGGTTTCCAGTCTTAGGTTCAGTATTTTAGTCCATCTGGGAGCTCCTGTTATGATTCGCAATGCATCGTTTTGAAGAACCTCAACGTTTGCCCACTGGCCAGGAGAAAGAGTGAGTAAGGCAGGCGCTGCATAATCAATTAGGGAACAAACGGCGTGTATGTAAAACATTCTTAACACTTTGTGTCCCGCTGCTAGACGGGGCCCTGTGATTACTCTCATTATATTTAGTCGTGATTTTACTCAAAGAGACTTGGAAATAACTGCCGGGGTTCGAGGCTGGGTGAGTGTGTGGTAACATTGCTTTCGTTAGGGGTCTCAGGAAGTGTAACGTTTGAAGAGTTTTCTTGCTGCTGTGGAGCAACTACCACGGCAATTGCAGCCGCAACGATGAGGGTAAGCGGCGACATCTTTTAGGACAACAGAACTCCGACCGTTCAAGCGATGTTAAAAGCTCTGTACCTCAAGGTACAGTCCTTGCACCGCTACTGTTCCTTATTCTCATATCTGATATAGACAAAAATACACGTCACAGCTTCGTGTCGTCGTTTGCAGATGACACAAAAATCAGCATGAAAATTACCTCTGCTGAAGTAATTGAAAAACTACAAGCAGATGTCAACAAAGTTTTCGATTGGGCAGCAGAAAATAACATGATGTTTAACAATGATAAATTTCAGGTACTCAGGTATGGCAAAAATGAGGATCTGAAACATAATACAGGGTACAAAACACAATCGAATCTTCCCATAGTAAAAAAACAGCATGTCAAGGATTTGGGAATAATGATGTCCGACGATCTAACGTTTAGGGAGCATAACCAAGCAAATATCGCATCAGCCAGAAAAATGATCGGAAGGATTACGAGAACTTTCAAATCCAGGGATCCCATCACAATGGTTGTACTCTTCAAGTCACTTGTGTTGTCCCGTCTCGAGTACTGCTCAGTACTCACTTCCCCCTTCAGAGCAGGAGAGATTGATGAAATAGAGGGAATACAGAGAACATATACGGCACGCATAGACGAGATAAAACACCTAAATTATTGGGATCGTCTCAAAGCTCTCCAAATGTACTCTCTAGAAAGGAGACGAGGGAGATACCAAATAATATACACATGGAAAATACTGGAGGCCCAGTCCCAATCTATCTGCACAGTAAAATAACAACGTACTGGAGTGAACGATATGGAAGAAAATGCAAGATTGATCCAGTGAAGGGCAGAGGTGCCATAGGCACAATCAGAGAACACTGTATAAACATCAGAGGTCCGCGGTTGTTCAACGTCCTCCCAGCGACTATAAGAAATATTGCCGGAACAACCGTGGACATCAAGAGAAAATTGGACTGTTTTCTAAGAGAAGTTCCGGACCAGCCGGGCTGTGGTGAGTAGGTGGCCCTGCAGGCCGCTCCAAGCAACAGCCTGGTGGACCAAGCTCTCACAAGTCGAGCCTGGCCTCGGGCCGGGCTCGGGGAGTAGAAGAAATCCCAGAACCCCAACAAGCAGGTATCAAGCAGGTTAATCTCTCTGGACTCTGACACAGAGCTCTCGTTGCCAGCAATCTGATAACCCGAGATTGGGTAATTAACAATTACCGAGTTATAAATGTGAACAACTACAATAATTTCCGTATTGTACTTACAGACAGTCACACCTTACACGCTTCAGTACCCGGGTTGTACTTACAGACAGTCACACCTTACACGCTTCAGTACCCTGGTTGTACTTACAGTCACACCTTACACGCTTCAGTACCCGGGTTGTACTTACAGTCACACCTTACACGCTTCAGTACCCTGGTTGTACTTACAGTCAGTCACACCTTACACGCTTCAGTACCCTGGTTGTACTTACAGACAGTCACACCTTACACACTTCAGTACCCGGGTTGTACTTACAGACAGTCACACCTTACACGCTTCAGTACCCGGTTGTACTTACAGTCAGTCACATTACACGCTTCAGTACCCGGTTGTACTTACAGACAGTCACACCTTACACGCTTCAGTACCCGGGTTGTACTTACAGACAGTCACACCTTACACGCTTCAGTACCCGGGTTGTACTTACAGACAGTCACACCTTACATGCTTCAGTACCTGGTTGTACTTACAGTCACACACCTTACACGCTTCAGTACCCTGGTTGTACTTACAGACAGTCACACCTACATGCTTCAGTACCCGGGTTGTACTTACAGTCAGTCACACCTTACACGCTTCAGTACCCTGGTTGTACTTACAGTCAGTCACACCTTACACGCTTCAGTACCCGGGTTGTACTTACAGTCACACCTTACACGCTTCAGTACCTGGTTGTACTTACAGTCACACCTTACACGCTTCAGTACCCTGGTTGTACTTACAGTCAGTCACACTTACACGCTTCAGTACCCGGTTGTACTTACAGTCACACACCTACACGCTTCAGTACCCTGGTTGTACTTACAGTCACACCTTACACGCTTCAGTACCCGGTTGTACTTACAGTCAGTCACACCTTACACGCTTCAGTACCCGGGTTGTACTTACAGTCAGTCACACTTACACGCTTTAGTACCCGGGTTGTACTTACAGTCACACCTTACACGCTTCAGTACCCGGGTTGTACTTACAGTCACACCTTACACGCTTCAGTACCCGGGTTGTACTTACAGACAGTACTCTTACAGCTTCAGTACCCGGTTGTACTTACAGTCAGTAACACCTACACGCTTCAGTACCCTGGTTGTACTTACAGACAGTACTCCTTACATGCTTCAGTACCCGGTTGTACTTACAGACAGCCACACCTTACACGCTTCAGTACCCGGGTTGTACTTACAGACAGTCACTCCTTACACGCTTCAGTACCCGGTTGTACTTACAGTCAGTCACCCTTACACGCTTCAGTACCCGGGTTGTACTTACAGACAGTAAACCTCCTACACGCTTCAGTACCCGGGTTGTACTTACAGTCACACCTTACACGCTTCAGTA
>WNGS01144999.1:9608-23469 GCA_020271785.1 Procambarus virginalis
AGTCTCGCCTCGCCATCCCTCCCCACCTTGCTCGCTACCTCATGTTTATCCTTCCTCTGCTCCGTTGGCTGGGCTCATTTCTCCCCAAACCCTACTATGGCTGATTCTAAATTTAGTTATTCTTATATCCTATATTTCAACTGCTGTCCCCACTCTTATTCCCTCTTCCTAATTTACCTTTTTAATATCCCTCTATCCACTGCTTCTGTTTGGTCATCGCACATTCCCATTTTGTGTCCAAGCACTTTTTTTGTTACAAGATAATCTCCTCGATGAAAAGTGTATCCTTCTCTTCACATTTTGACATAGCTATCTCTACAATCATATCTACACCTCCATTGTGAGTCCTCCATGCTGCGCCTTGATCTATTTCCCCTTCCTGTCGGTCATTGCAAGTACTACCGTAAGAATATGCGTGACAAATTACCTTTTCCCTCCTGCTAGTTCATTAGCTGAGTAATTCCCTTTCCTCATTCTTGCGAATCCCATTTTCTATTCACATATCACCAATGTTGTGTCAGTTCAATTTTCATTTTTTAATCACAAGATCCCTTCACTGTTTAAAGTATCCTACGCCTCACAGTCTCAGAGCACGTCTGACCCGGTCGGCGATCAGCGCAGAAATTGTGTGCGTGTGGATAGTGTTGTGTGGGTGTGCTGTTGTTTGTGTGTACTCACCTAGTTGTACTCGCCTAGTTGTGCTTGCGGGGGTTGAGCTCTGGCTCTTTAGTTCCGCCTCACCAACTGTCAATCAAATGATGTACATGGATCCTGAGATCTTGTGGGCTCTATCATATCTACACTTCAACTGTGTTGGAGTCTGCCTCCACCACATCACTTCTTAATGCATTTCATTGTCTACTACTCTGACACTAAAAAAAAAATTAATGTGTCTATGGCTCATTTGGACAACTCAATTTCCCCCCGTGTCCCCTAGGCCTGTGCCCCTTGTGTTAATAGTCTGTCTTTATCTACCCTGTTAATTCCTTTGAGAATCTTGAATGTGGTGATCATGTTCCCTCTAACCCTTCTGTCTTCCAGCGACGTAAGGTTTCATTCCCGTAGTCTCTTCTTGTAGCTCATGCTGACTACAGACTCCATGTTGAACTCCATATCCAGGAACCAATCCAGGATTGGTCTGCCATATGTGGTATATAAGATTTGAATGAGTCCTAACTCAAGTTTCTAAGGCCGTTCTTATGTTGCCAACCTGGCATATGGCGCTGATTTTATCCTCTTGATATGGGCTTCAGGGCAGGTCTAGCATGATATGAACCCCCTTAGGTAATTCTCTCTCTCTCATTCTTGAAGAATTTCGTCTTCCAAATTATACCTTGTATCTGGCCTCCTGCTCCCTAACCTATCTTTCATTACGTTCATTTGCTTGGGTTAAACTCTAACAACCATTTATTCGACAATTCCTGCAGCTTGTCCAAGTCTTCTTGAAGCCTCATGCGGTCCTTCTCTTTCTTTATCCGTCTCATAATTTTGGCATCGTCAGCAAACATTGAGAGGAATGAGTCTATACCCTCTGCGAGATCATTTAGTACGTATCAGAAACAGGATCGGCCCCAGTACAGAGCCCTGTGGGACTCCACTGGTGACTCCACACCAATCTGAGGTCCCACTCTTCACTGTAACTATCTGCTTCCTATTGCTTAGGCATTCTCTCTTATCCACTGGAGCACCCTACCATTACTCCTGCCTGTTACTCCAGCCTATGCACCTGCCTCTTATGGGGTATTGTGCCAAAGGATTTCCAAACAGATTTACCGTCCCTGAACCTATGCCAGTGGTTTGTCACGAAGTCCCTTGTTTTCAGACTGTTACTAGGTTTTTCTCACGATCTTCTCCATCACCTTGCATGGTATACAAGTTAAGGACACTGACCTGTAGTTCAGTGCCTCTTGTCTGTCACTTTTTTTGTATATTGGACCACATTGGTCGTCATTCATATTTCTGGTAGGTCTCCCATCTCCAGTACCTACTATACACTATGGTGAGTGGCAAGCACGAGTGGAGAGAGTATGTGTGTGTGTGTGTGTGAAGGTGTGTTGAATGTTTGTGTGTGTGAGAGTGTGTTAATTGTTTGTGTTTGCATGTGAGGGTGTTTGATTGTTTGTGTGTGCATGTGAGGGTGTGTTGATTGTTTGTGTGTGCATGTGAGGGGTGTTGATTGTTTGTGTTGTGGGTTTGTGTGTGTTAACATATTTGTTCCTGCAGTATCGAGCTCTAGTTCAGTCCCGTTTTTCGTGCCTCCAGATCTCTAATGCAATGACTCCTGACATATTCACCTATCATACCTGTCCTTAAAGTTGTGAATTGAGTTTGCCTCTACAATCTCCTCCTTTTGTCTGCTCCAATTTACTCACTATCCTTTCGAAAAAAGAACATTTAAAGCATTTCTGTGACATTTCGAGACTCAAGCTTCCATCCGTGCTCACTTGCTCCATTGTTAACATTTACTCTTTTCCCCCTTATCATCCCACTAGGTATTTTAATCGTCTGTCTCATGTTCTGCTTTTCTCTCCTCGTTTCTAGTATCGCCAGGTTTAGTTTCTTCAGTCTCTCTTCAGGTCTCATCCCTCGCAACTCTGGGACGAGTTTCATTGCGAGCTTATGCATCATTTCGAGAGTCCTTATGTTTTCTTTATGAAGCCTCCACGATAGGCTGGCCTACTCTAAACTGGACTCACATGGGCAGTATATAGTGATCTCAAAGCCTCCTAATTCAAGTTTCAGAAGGATGTTTTGACTTTTGATAGTAGACAGTATGAAGATGAGCTTAATCTATTTACATGAGCCTCTAGAGTTGTTTGGTGTATGTTCACTCCCAGGTCTTTTTTCCAGTCATTATAAGGAAGTAGTTTCCCCATCATTGTGTATTAGTCTTTCTGTTCCTTGGCTCCTGATCCCATTTCCAATCACCTTGCAAATGCTGGTGTTGAACTCTAGCAGTCATTTCTTGGGTCAGGCCTGCAGCTGCTTAAGTCATCTTGAAGAATCTTACAATCCTTATTTGTGTTAACCCTTCTCAATAGTTTACATCGTCTGCAGATATCAACATATGTTGATGTTGCAGACTATGCAGTCAGCTCCTGCAGTCAAGCCTTTTGCATAAATGAGGAATAGTATGGGTCCCAGCTCCTATCCTTGAGGCACTCTGCATGTTACTGTACCCAGTCGGACTCGTCACTCCTCAGTGTCCCTCTCTATTTTCTGTCTGTTAGGTAATTCCTTACCCATGTTAGTGCGTTTCCGTTTGCTCTGCCTGTTTGTCGAGTTTGTATATTAACCTCCTATGTGGTACTGGCTCAAGGTTTTTTTGCCAGTCTTGAAATGTGCAATCTGCCCAGTCTTCTCTCTCTCTCTTGCATTATTTTCTTTACGTTATAAAAAAATCCATTAGGAGGTCGTCAGGCATGATTTACCTTCTCTAAAGTCGTACTGATGTTTGCCTATAAGCAAATTCTTTCTAGGTTTGCAACTAATCTTGACCTTATAATTCTTTCAAGCACTTTGCAACAGATGCGTTGAGTGACACTGATCTACAGTTAAGTGCCACTTCTTTATCTCCTTTCTTGCAGAGTGGCACCACATTTGCCTTCCTCCAGCATCAAGGCAATTTCCCCTTTGTAAATAACTTATTAAAGATTAGTGCTAGAGGTATACTGAGGGCCTATGTTGCTTCTTTTAACATCCATGGTATTAATTTACCTGGCCAAATACATACAATAACACCTAATGATGCTGGTTGTATCTTTACTTCCTTCGGTGTTTCCTCAATATTTAATAATCTGTTGTCAGAGGCTACCTTCTCATCTAGCTCTGGGAGCTTTTCAGGCTCATTAGTTAACTCATTAGAAGCTGGCATTGAGCACCTCGTAAATTTCTTTATCATTTACTGTATACTCGCCTCCCGTTTCTTGTAACCTGGTCACTTCGTCATTCACTGTCATTTTCCTTCTTGAAGGGTTATATGAATTTCGGTTGTTTCTTGGCTTTGGAAGCAATTTCATTCTTATTGTTTCTTTCTGCCAATCTTCTAATTTTAACTTATTTATTCCTAACCCTGTTGCATCTTTTCAGGATTTCCTTTGTCCATTGCCCTCTGTAATTCCGCACCTCCCTGTTTTTGCTTCCCAGAACTGTTCATTGAACCACAGGTTATTATATACTCTCCAGCCAAATAAAAGACCAATTGAAACCAGAGTTTAACTTTCTCCATCATTTCCTGTACTGTCTTCCTTCTTAGTTCTTCCTCCCATTGGACACTTTTCAGGTTCTCTCTTAATTTCATGTAGTCCACTTTGTTATAGTCTATTCTCCGTTCCCTGACTCCTTGCCCTATGGGCATTATTTTAAGTCCAGTTATATAATCAAATAACAAGACACAATGGTCACCTACTCCTGGTGGTATTTCGTGCTCCAAGTTCTCGTTGCCATCCTCATTCATGGTAAAGAACAGGTCCAGTGGGCGTGTTGCATCCCTAGGACATTATGAGACAAATTTCAAATTGATTTTGGCAGTAATTGTGCAGTGCGGCCACCCCCACCCCCGTCAACACCGAGGAACAAAAAATGCCAAAATTGTGTGACATGTTGGTTCCTGGGTATAAGTTGTCATTGAGTCATGGTTTTGGGGATTGTGTGACATTGCAGAAAAGTTTGTTGCATGTTGCAATGTTCCTTGCAACATGTTGTTGAGTTCCATTGGTCTTTGGATGGGTGATGTTGGCGCAATTGAGCTCAAATGTTTAAAAAAGTTAGTGTGGCTGGAAGAGCCGTGACTCAATAGTTTAGGATGTGGTCACCATAGTCTTTTTTCTGTAAATGCTTTCAAAACTCTAGGGATTCCAATTTCGCCGAGGCCAATTCCGTGGCTGGATTCGAAATTCCAAGGGATTCTGAATTTGTCACGAGGATATCACGTGACAGGATGGGGATCATCTAGCTGTGCTCACCCCAGCTGTGCCTGGTATTACACCTATAATTAATACATATATATGTAGAATGTACCTAACTTATGGGATGTGTGTTTCTGTTAAGTTCCTACCTATAGCAAGCAATCAATAGAGCAGTGTTTGTATTAATTATTCAAATGTTAGAGCTGTAAAAAAATTATTTATAACTATGCAAAGCATCTGTGTTTTTATGCAATAAATTCACTATCATAACTTCCTGCAAAAGTAATCGAAATGAGCCACCCTAGTATACTTCCCAAAAGTAAATGAAGTCCCATACTTTATTCCCCAAGGATAATGGACCCACAATAAAATATATAATTTAAAATTAGCGCAAGAATCGTCTTTATATTATGTGAGGGAGAAGGGGGGGGGGGGGTCATGTAGTTATAGAATTCATATTTCATTTTTGCTGAAAATTTATTTGTTAAAATAGTTGGGTGTATGAGCCATCCATCAATCATTCAACAATAGAATTTCTGCCATATTGAAGTCGACCCCCAAGCTAAAATATTTTAAGTGTGAAAAAAATTCTTCACTAGGATCCAGGCAGTTGTACGACAAATAGCATTGGACTGTGTGGGGCAATGGTCTGTTTGTGGGAGAGAGCAAATTGCAATTAAAGGAGTAGGTATATAAAAGATGTAGATAAAAATAATTTAATGATTTAATTTTTTCTTCATTTTTTTTTATTTTCTTCAATTTTCTTTAATTTTTCTTCTTCTAATTTTTTTAAATGATTTTCTTCAGTTCGAAAAGCAATGCAGTATTTTATAATTCTAAGTGAAATATATAATAATTTTTGAGCCATAAATTATTTTTTTGTTGAAGAATATCACAAAAATTTTTTAATCTTTGATTTAAATGTCAAAACATAGTGGTTGTTAAACCCTTTTTAGAATTGAAAAGTGGTTCACATCGAAACCTAGCAATTTTTTGTGGTGTAAAGCCAAAGACCTGTTAAACTTTGCACTTGTAAACCAATATAATATTAGCGTTTGTTCTTAACACTATAATATTGTAGTGGTACAAAAGTTTGTTAATACATTGGAATATGTGTATATCCTTAAATTTTAAACTGTGTGAAACATAGTAAGGCATTTTCTATGTTACTGTGAAGGAGGCCCAATAAATTTATAAATACTTTGGTGACATGGCTTAAATATGCAATGTTCATTTTCTTCCTGCCTTTTAATGGAACTTCAGAAAATTGAATTTGAAGAAATAGTTTGGAATAGTTACCTTTGATTGTAATGGGTGTACAAATGTTAGGCAAAAAGAAGTGTCAGAATGCTGGGAGTCTGTGTCCATGGCGATATCACTTCTCAGTGAATTATTACACTGCAGCAAAGCTAAGAGTCTGAGAGCATAGAGGGAAAAATGACTTGAAAACAGATATGCCAATGCAATGCATTGTTGAAGGACTTCATGCTTTTGTAATATTAGAACATAAGGATCTTATTATAATTTAACATGCATTGTTCATCTCTTCCCCACCTTTTGTAGTGAGAGGATTAATTCGTTAGATCCTTTGCCTCTTATTGGTATAATCGGCGATGCTATGTATATTTCTGAGACTGTCTCCAATGCCTTTTTGCATCCTCATTCTCATTATTAATACCTTTAATAGTTGTGTACTGGATGAAGTTGTGAGCCCCTTTGAGGGAACCGAAAATTGGTGAGAGAAGAAATAACCTAAGCTACTCTAACCTTTAGAGATGTATTTCATTGCCTCAATTAACTTGAGCTTAAACTTGAATAAAAATTCACTTGAAATTTGGGGCTGACATCAGAATCCACTCCAATCCTGCATTCGCTTAATCCCCGGATCTTCGAGGATGAAGTCTCGATCAGATAAGAAAATTATTTTCTAATTAATGAACACATCCACAAGAAACTTGATGAGGGTTAACTCATCATGTAAGTAGGGGCATAAGTAGAGTAAATTGAGACTACAACCGTGTGCAACACCTGGGCAGGTGAGCCAATTAGGGCCATGCATAGGTGTTGCACACATCCGTAGTCTCAAGGGGTTCTGGGGGGACCTCGGGGATGCGCATAGTAGGGGAAAGGGGGACTACGGCACCGCGCGCCATCTGGCCAGGTGAACCCCTGCGACTAGAACCGGGCGCGCCATCTGGCCAGGTGAACCCATGGGGACTAGAGCACCGCACGGGATTTTCCCGGAAGTTGTGGCGTGTCGGACGCGTGTAAGCATTTGGTGTTTGGGTATGTGGTCAGGGAAGATTGTGGTCATGTTGTTTGGGGAGTATGTAGGGCTATGTGGTATGAGGTAAAGTAAGAGGTATGTGGATATGTTGTTAAGAGTAAGTGAATATGTTTGTTTGTTTTCCGTGCCTCCGGTGTTCGGGTATGTGGTCAGGGAAGATTGTGGTCATGTTGTTTGGGGGGTATGTAGGGCTATGTGGTATGTGCTAAAATAAGAGGTATGTGGATATGTTGTTAAGAGTAAATGAATATGTATGTTTGTTTTCCGTAGACTTAATCCTGTGTGTAGATAATAGATTATGATTAAAGACTATGTATTGCTATGCGTCTAGAGTATGTGGTGAGTGCTCTAGAAGATCCAACATATGTTGTTGGGGTAGGGGAGGGACAGGGGTGAGGGAGGGAGCGGATAGGGAGTCTGAGGGAGAGTGAGGGGATCCCCCCTCGGTGAGAGCCATTTTGTGGTTTGTCAGCTTCCGTTGGGTAGGGGGTGGAAGCTATGTGCTTGGTATGCGGACATGTGGAGGGAGGGGGGACCCCCCAATACCTGAGAGGGGCAGGGACATCCATTATCCATGAAGTGCCAGGAGGGTAGGAGAGAAAGAAAGAGGCGGACAGACAGACAGACAGACAGACAGACAGACAGACAGACCGGAGGGTGGGAGGAGAAGGGAGTGGCCGCAGGAAGTCAACCATTAACCTTAAGCGCTTTTCGATGTCTTAGAGCGGACTGAGAGATGCTCACTCCAGCAGCCCTCTCTTACCACTGTGGTTCCGTTAAGGAGGTCACCGTTCATACTTCCGCCGGCTGGGCATCACCTGTCAACCATCAATCAGTTCTCATTTGACCGGGTCGTCTACCTCCCCTCACACACAAACGCGCCGTTAGTTCACTGTGAGCCTTCATCCGCTACACACGCACCATAGAGCCCCGCATCATGGAAAGACGAACCTTAACAGCTTGCATGAAATGTGGTGTGTTATATATTCCATCACCAAACCAAGTATGTCGTCTTCAGTGCACAATGTGTGATAAACCGCCCCTTGGTCATTACGACATCAAATGCAAGCGCTGTCAACAGATTTTCTGTGATAACCGTGAGTGTTATTCTTATTACACAGTTCATTTATTGCATCCACAGGTGAAATATCGCGTGTGTAAACTATTATCTCTTATTGTGTGAGAATAATTACTCATTCGGGGCTATTACATTCCACACAGTTAAATATGTTCTTTTTCAATTTCAGTTTACAAAACCGTGAAGTGCCCTTACTGCTCACCAGCCCCTCGAGGAGGTCCTCGTCGGAATGAAACTTCTCATAAACGTAAGGATCATATAAACTTCTCCTACCTGTATTACATTTTCATCATCATAATCCACTTGCAAGCTTAGACTCATGCATAATAAACATATTTTCCTCATTCACCCATGTTGAATATCATTTTTGCTCCATTTCAGGTTATAATCCGTACCTCAATCGACGGAGGGAACAGACAGACGTCATCGAGTCGGTATCCCACCCGTCCCACACTGAGCTAAGGAGAGCTGATATCACTCGCGGACATCCCCAGCCCCTTCAACAAGGTCACTCTCGCCATCAGATGGAGGGCTATGAGACATTATCACGCCCAGTTAACACACCCGCTCAACCCATTCACCAGGACATAAGTAAGTTATTGCTGTCTTATTTCAGTCTATTTCCTAATCACATGAATTCCCACTAGTCTGCCCCCCTCACCTCAATATGTATGTATGTGTGTGGTGTGTGTGTGTGTGTGTGTGTGTGTGTGTGTGTGTGTGTGTGTGTGTGTGTGTGTGTGTGTGTGTGTGTGTGCTTTTTTCATTCTTTCTAGAGATAATATGTTTTTCTTTTTCTTTTTTACAGATGCCGCCCCGCTCTACATCGATTTAGCATCGAGCAGTGCTGAGAGCGACAATGAGAGTGACAGCTCAGCTGAGCGGACATTACCTACATCCGGCTCGCTCCCCTCTGCTCACAGGGGGGTGAGGGGTCCTTCGCGTACTCACTCAATCTCCCCTTCACCCCCCAGCCCCATACCACAATCTAGCAGCAGCAGCAGCGACAGCTGCAGCAGCAGCAGCAGCAGCGGTGGTGAGAACACTACCGCTAACAACATCACAGTCCACGAGATTAACCTTGACTCAGACGACGACAGCGCAGCAGACCTTGACTCGTCAGCTTCTGTCAATTCTGAGTGGTTACCAGCGTCAGGCGTAGTAGCTGACGGCGCGGTCTCACCCATTCATTTCGGAGGGGGACTATCACCACCCCCCACTCCCCCTAGCCCTCTCCCATCACCTCCACCACCACCGCTCTCCCCCTCTCCCCCACCTGCCCTAGAAATTCAGCTACTGGATCGAATTGATAATTATAACGGTGCCTATGTTCGGCTTTCTTTCTCCATACCAGAGCATGTTAACACCTCCCCCGGACTCTATCTGAGAACATACAGGGAATTTTTCATAAATGAGATTCGTTCTCTTTTCTCCCCACAACATCCTTCACTCCTTATTTACCCTGACATCACTCTAATTGTGCGGAACTTAAATATACAACAAGACGGTGAGGAGGAGGAGGATCTATTGGATCCTATAAATAACGATGGCTTCCCCATACGAGGTGAAACGCGAACAATAACTCGAGAGGAAGTAGTTACGCTTATTGATTTTTGGGCTGACGAATTAACAGAGAAAATATCCCAATACCTTGAAGAGAGGAGGGCTCCAATGTCCTGGTTGAGCGGCTCACCGGGTTTTACATCAACTGTGGTCAGATTGAACATCCGATAAGATTAGGCTCGCATGTAGACTATCCGGAAGGCTTGCGTGGAAAGCAGTTAGTTTTCAATCCAGAGGGAGAGGCAGATATTTGCCTTATGCAATGTGTCGCTGCTTATAAATGTTTAGCTAAGGGGATGCGACTAGATAATATTCGCGCTAGATCTGTGAATGCTAGTTGGTGTCTCAGACACATTAATTGGCCGGCTGATGTCAATTCTGCAGTAACATTCGAGGATATTTACAAGGTAGAGAAAATTAATAAAGTCAGTATATTCATCTATTCACTAGAAAGAGATGAAAATGCTAGACAACAACGACGACACTACATTACACTAGCTAGGAAGGGAAGAGGGGGATATACAGATGTCATACCATTGCTGATGTTGGAAGCTCAACACTTAGTGTTAATTAAGGATTTTAACCAATATGTACGTAATATGCGTAGCATTCAGATCGCATCCCCAGTCAACACGGCTTTTGCCACTGTTGTTTGATATCACTCCCACCAGATCGCATGCAGAGTCATGAAAGTACATGCAAAGTACATCAAACTCTCAAATTCTACCCACCAGAGAGGAAGATTACTTTCCGTAACTACGGACGGGGATATGGTCCTAGTCACATGTGCTTTTATGACTTTGAGTGCATGTTAGACCGCTCGAACCCTAAGGGGATGATCGAATCACGTCACAACGCAGTGGCGTATGCGTACATCATCATTGACAGACAGATGAATATTGTTGAGAATGACACTTATTTGGGTAAAGATGCGGTCAATCACTTTGTAACCACGCTAGAAGCGTCATGGGCTAGAATCAAGAAGGGGTTAGTATCCTATGAACTTCACATGTCCCAGCAACAGCAGGCGATATTTGAGACAAAAACAGCCTGTGAACTCTGTGATGAACCTTTTAACGGGGAAGATGTAATCAAAGTCCGGCATCACGACCACACAGTAAGATTCCACAATTATCAAGCGGCTTACTGTGATAGATGCAATTTGCAGTGTATAAATTCATACAAGTTCCTATACACTTTTTCCCACAACGCTTCCTATGATTTAGGAGTAATCCTAAACGAGATGAAAGATAGACCAGGAAGTGAAATAGATATATTAGCCAGGGATGGATTTAAATTTATGAAAGTTGATGTGAACAACTTAAGATTTTTGGATAGTTTAGCCCTTCTCAACGGCTCGCTAGGAAGAATAGCCAAGGATCATATTGATAGTGGGAAACCTACCACATTCACTTTGGCTATGTTAAAAGGGGTAAATAAAGCTGCCATCCCAAAACTGCTGAACGGTAAACAATCATTCTGCTATGATTATTTATCCTCTATGTCTGTGTTAGATGAACCACACCTTCCTTCTCGCGATAAGTTTTACAATACACTAAAAGACGAAGAGTTATCAGAAAAAGATTATAAACAAGCCTTAGAAATTTTTGATTTAGCTAAATGTCGCAACATAGGGGAGTATCTGCTCCTTTACCTCAAAGTGGACACAGGTTTGCTAGCTGATGTGTTCACAGTCTGGCGAGATACCATGCTTGCTCTCTACAAATTAGACATTTCCCACTACATTTCTTTACCCTCATTTGCTTGGGATGCATTCTTGCTTAAATCGAAAGTTGAACTTGATGTTGTGTCTGACCCATTGTTATATGATTTACTTCGTCGGAATCTCCGAGGTGGGTTCACCAGTGTGACGAGACAGTACACGAATGTGGAGAACCAACATACAGGCGTAGATCTAGGGGAAGATAGTAGCTACATCATTTACCTCGATTTTAACAGTCTTTACGGGGCGTGTATGACTGAACTGCTCCCTCGTGGCGGGATTCGGAAACTGACACACAATGAGCGTGACGTGCTGCTAGAGCGAGGCTTGGAGAATATCCCATGTGACGGGTCCAAGGGATATTGGGTGTTGTGTGATACACTGCAGGTCCGACCGGAGGTAGCTAGGTATACAGATGAACTGCCCCTAGTTCTTTCACATACTTGCATTACTGAGGATCACATTTCACCTTACAGTAAGAATATTCTTACAGAAGAAAGTCGCAGTCTGCCCAAAAACAACACTAAATTAGTTGCTTCGCACCTTCCTCAGAAAGATTACCTCGTTAGTTTGGACTTGTTACAGTTACTCATGCGCATTGGATTAGAAGTAGCTAAAGTTCATGACATCTACGAATTCGAGCAGGAGACCTACCTTAAAGACTTCATTGAAACCAATGTTCGTGAACGGGCCAGTACCAAATGCGCGATAAAAAAAAAGGCTTTCAAACTCGTATCAAACTCTATATATGGAAAGAGTCTCACAGATGTATCTAAATATGGGAACAAACACTATTTGGTCACAGATCGTAGACATTTCCTGAAACATGCTCGAAACCCATTCTTCAAGCGGAGTCTTTTATTAAGTAAGGATCGTGTGATATGTACTATCAAGCAGAAGTCTCTCCTAGTCAACACTCCTACGTATCTGGGTTATCATATACTTCAAATTGCTAAGAGGCGTCTCTATGAGTTCTGGTATGATGTTGTCAAACCTGCGTACGGGGATAAAGCGAGTCTGTTATATACAGACACAGACTCTTTCATCATTAAACTTGACTGTCAGGATGTGTTTGAAGAGTTGAATAAGTCTCCTCTCTTCGACTGTATGGATTTTAGTAATTTTAATGACACACATCCATCCTACTCTAAAGCGCGAGAAGGTGAACTAGGATTGCTCAAGTCTGAAATAGGCTCTAAGATTATTAACCAGTTAATTGCTCTCAGACCTAAAACATATTCGTTCACCACACATGATGGGGAGCACACTTGTAAGTGTAAGGGCGTGCCATACCACCTACAAGAGAAACTTTCACACGACTCGTTTCAGCACACTCTTGAAACAAACACTTCAATCAGGTTTGTGTCGAGATCTATACGTAACGTGCAAGGAAAGATTTGTACATGTCGCAGTACCTGCAGAGGATTGTCAGCATTTGACGATAAACGCTACATTTTAAGCCCCACACAGTCCCTAGCGTATGGTCATCCGGATATTCCCAATAACAATGTTGATGAGATGGATGTAGAAGGGGGAGAGGAGGAGATGGACGAAGTGTTTGTGGAGGAGGAAGCGGAAGTAGAGCAACCACAGAGACTCTACCCAATATTCCGCCCCTGGAGCAAACGCGATGCTACAGCTCAGAAACTATTCAACCCTCACTAGATTTTATGTTGTACAATTGTTAGTTAGTATTAAGATAGATGCCCCATATGACTAGAACTATTTATACTAAATGAATCGGATGTTTATTATTATTGTTTGTGAACTGTAAGAACTATGATTAGTTTTAAAAAATAGGATGTTTAATATTATTGTTTGTGATTAGTTTTTAAAAATGATGCTGCTGTACATAAAATATGTAAATAAACACCTGTAAATGACTATGTTTGTATAAATACCACCTCATTTCCTTAGTTTTTAGCAGTCTTAACGAAGCATTAATCATGGACAGTTCCTATGATATAATCCATGAGGAACATCTAGATATTTCCGAGAACCATCTCGTGTTATTATTGCTGGTTATTCAAACAGTGGAAAATCCTACTTGTGCAGTAAACTTGTAAGGAAGTATCAGCACAAGTTCTCCTCAATAATTATATGCGGAGGAGGTTACTCTGAATTACGGTCAGATCCACAAATTAAAAGGAAGTTGATCGAGCATTCAACTATTATTGATCCTGTGGAAGAGCGAGTGGATAATGACTCGCATATCTTAGTAATCTATGATGACCTTTTTACAGAGTCTGCGAATTCAAAAATTGTATCTGACATGTTTACTAGGGGCCGACATTTCATGGTTT